>CM073770.1:110397587-110524381 GCA_037158775.1 Hetaerina titia
ACGGCGGGGCCGTCGAAACATTATTTATATATATATATATATATATATATATATATATATATATATATATATATATATGGGTGTGTGTGTATATACACACACATTATTTATTAGGTAATCTACCGGTTAAGGTAGGTTTTTGGACACTCATTTTGTGACTCCCCACCTAGCAAACTAATCTATATCAGGTCCCTCTTCATCTCGGTGTACTTCTTTCCTCCCTTAATCCCGTCCAACATCCCTATCCTGTTCCTACCCTTCCTATTCCACTACCGCTCAATACGCCTTTCATCCATTTTTCCTGCCTCCATAGGATTTCTCTCAACAAACCCCTCTCCTCCCCGACCATTTCTAGTACTTCCTCATTTGTTTTCCTTTCTACACACACACATATATGTGAGTATATAAATATTTGTATATATATATATACATATATATATATTCATTCAAATTGAAATAGAGATAAGAAAAATGGTATAGGAACACATATAAAGGACAAACACAACAGAGGTGGGGATGGCGGATGTGAGCAGATCACGAATGTAAAAATATTTTCCTCGACCGGGACTTGAACACCGGATCTCTCCACTTGCCGGGCGGATGCTCTAAACCACCTGAGCTATCGAGGAAGAGTACTTTTACATTGAAATCTGCGATCTTATAAAGCGCCAAAGTGCTCCGAATCATTACCCAGAAGATGGCGTTAGGGAGCTGTTACACCCACCAAAGGAGAAATTGACAAACACAAGAGGAGAATGGACAGTAGGTTAGCAAGCATACAACATCATAAAGGATAGGAACGGTGCGTTTCATGGCACGCATAGCCAGAAGAAGAGACGAACCACATTGGCCAAATACACATTCAAACACGAAATACCGCCATTTCAATGTAAAAGCGATTAATATTAAGCGCTTATAATTCTATAAAGCATTAAGCGATATAATTCTATAAAGACAGCCGTGCAGTCGAAACGTCAAAACTACATACTAGTACTCGCATGTGAATGTCCTTTTTTTGTGTTTCTATATTTTAAAAATCTATATCTGTGTTTTTATATATTTATTTGTGCGTCGCCGAACAGCAATATATTAGAATTATAGCAAAATAAGAAAATATTTTGAAGTTATATTTTTATCTTCAATATTTTATCTTTTTATTCAATCTTTTATTTTTATATATCTATACATTAATATGTATATATGTGTGTGTGTGTGGTTCAGTACACATATGTTAATTGCATATAACCCCTCTACTCTTCTTTATTCACACGTCTGATGCTCTCATTCTCACTTCTCCATGGTTTGGGGCTAAATTCAGGTGGGGTGAATTCATCTAATGAGCACCACACGCACGACCAAATAAATCGCCTCTGAAGACGTCCGTTCGTTCGGCGGTACGGGAGTGAAGGAGGTCGGGGGGGGCAGCGGTTGGATAAGGTCTCGCACCCTACCAAAGCGCGCAGCATGATGGCGGGTAAAGGGGTGAAATGGGCTGAAGGCAACGAGGAAGCAGAAGGAAGGCCCAGATTATGCGGAGATCTGCTACTCAATCACTCCAGTTCGGGCGCAGGCGATGGATTGGGACAGGCGGATAGATAAGGCAAGTTGAAAGGAGTGATAAAAATAGAAAGGAACAAGGTGCCGGCGAGAGCGACCATGGTGAGCCGGGAGCACAACGGAGCTGGTTATACGCTGTACGTTTGATGGGTATAGGGAGGGATGGATGGAATACGATCTCTGCTGCACAGAGAAGATTTAGGCCATGAATATTTTATACTATTGAGTAAAAGTAGCGGACATCCTCTGTAATTGCATTTTATGTGACAGTGAAAATTATGGTTCAAGAATTACCATGAAGTAATGTAACTTACAAGAATATAAATTAATTAATGTGAGCACCTTGTAAGGGTAGTGACCTTTCTAGCCAGAAATTTTATAAATATTGGAATGCCTTTTGAACTAATGAATGCATATTGCGGTGGTAAAAGGAAATTAAATAGAAAGAACCTCAGGGAAAAAAATCCGAACGACTTACAAAATAGACACGACTGAAGCTGTGAAAGAATATGATTAATTGCTCATGAGCAGATTAAAAGGAGATTTGCTAACGTGTCAACATTTACTGACGCCGTGTCCAAATCAACTAATGAATTGTGATATTAATAAAGGTGATGACTAATCGAAATCTCCGTTTATGAAATTTGTTATTAAAGGAATGCATTCTTTTCGTCATGAATTTTCCATGTTGATAAGAGAAACACATTAGGAGAGGCACGATTAAATGAATGAATAGCAATCTTGGAATGAGTATCTTGCCGAGATACTTTATTTTGAATATAAACATAGTTACTTAACTGTTAAGAGCTTATTTTCGTTCCAACACGTTGAGTTTAAAGTAAAACAAGTGAATAACCAAAGTTGATTGAAATTGTACATCAATAGTAATTTTTTTACTAACAATCTCATTTCCGGAAACTATTCTCATGTTCAGCTATTTTTAGAATCTATTATCAAAATATTGATTGATTTAATGACATCAGTTACAGGTTTCGGATGAATAACACACAGACAGAGAAAAATCTGACGATGTTATTCCGAGCTAAAGTGTAATTCAGTAGAACAAAGAGCAGCAATTCATAAAGGTGATGAATATTTTGAGACTTCGCTATTTTGATTGCAGTATGGACATGAGTTATAGCGTGTATTTGTTCAGTAAAAACAGTTTACATACCGTGTATCATATTGGAATAATATATGAAACAGGTTAGGTAAACCCCGATTATAACAACAAAATTCAACATAACCATTAACGAAAGGAGACCAATTTGCCCTGCTTCTCCAACATTTCCCACCGAATCGCTATTTTGTTTTGGAATATCAATTTACTTCATGCGAGAGATGGAAGAATTTCAAATTGCAGCATGCATAAAAGACGAAATTGAATTAAATTAATGCGAAGACCTCCAAGCCTGAAGGATCGAATTGAACTTCGAAATCAAGGATAAACACAATTGTTTTGGACGCCCGCAATTTTAGCCAAAGGCTGGAGAGAATGAAAAGCTGAAATGAGGGAAATACTATATCAGGAGAGAATTTAGAATGACAAAGTACGAGGAGTGGGATAATGAGATAAGTAGAGAGAGAGAAGAGAACTAAAGGATAATGAGAGAGAGAACTAAATGGAGTGAATGCCAGAGCACCGAGATTGCAAAGTGCGTGGTCGGTCTAGGCACTGATAAATGCAGACCGAATAACAAGCACGTTCCCTCATGCTCGTGGATATCATGCCCAGGGCCTCCAACGGCTGAACTCTGCCTCGTAATGGAAGTGGGTATTTTCAGACCTCATGGCGATCCACTTATTTATTGCCCTTCCCTCCCCTCACAATTTCTTCTCGATTAGACCGTCAACGAAGCCACAGGAATTCCGGGGAGGTTATTAAATTTTCTCCGAGTAGCGACCCGACACTCACTTCGCGGGAGCAACGGGCATATTGGATACGAATTCGCCAAGGTTGACATCTCACGAACGTGAAAATAGTATGATGCTCACGGACTAAATTTAACATTTTTTCTGATTTTCAAAACATGGTTCAAGTGTCCAAATTTTCACCTATTTGAAGGAACCCACACGAGCGCAGGAAAGTTTACAAAATTAAAAAAAAAGAAAATAAATCGGAGGGAACGGTGTCACAACTCCACAAGGAGTGAACCTTTTTGATCTAAACATGCAATTAGCTATTTTTTATCCGAAAATTTCGTTCACGCAGACATCAAGATCACGAGTTTCAATTAAAGGCATTTCTCGCGCTTAATAAGTCAAAATCATCGCGGTTACCGCGAGTGCATTCGCGCGTAGGTTAGTGGGGCAGTGTAATGACATGTACCACGGAAAAGATCTTTGCTCAAGTAATGAACGAACGCTGGTGCAACTTGAGACACCCCTTCAATTAAGTGCCACGAGACCCAGGGCGGGGTCCTTCATTCAATGCGAGATTGAAAGACGCTTCCACACATACTCGTACAGTGTTCCTCACGCTGGTTTAACATGCATATCATGCCAAGTGAGTCTCTTCCCTTCCCTTCCAATCCCTTTGACACCGCACCAACCTAGATTTCCACCTATCGCTCTTCCAGCACCATCACTGCCTCACCAAATCTCTAAATTTCCACCAAAAACCGCTCATTCCACAAACTTTGCCCTCCGAAATTATTACGTTGACGCGTGGATAGACTGCTCCAGAGAGATAGATAGATAAAAGTGGAGATATATAGGAGAAGGCGGGGACGAGTGGTGCTTAGGAGTGATAAAGTTGAGTAAGTTTAGAATGGTTATTGAAGTTAGCTAAATAATCGATGGAGGTGAAGGAGGAAAAAATAAGTGACATAGAGTAAAAGTGGCAGTGGGGAAATTGCGAGAGGGATCATTTACATATATTAGGTGGTTTTTGCTGACGAGGAAATTTCGCAAGTGCTACAGTTTTACAGAAAATTGGTATTATTGCAATTAGCAAAAAGAAGAACCCAATGAAGACACAAACTGAACGATTGAGCAGAAATCAATATTTAAAAGATTAAGAGAACATCTAAATTATTACCCACTGAAACTAAATAGTTTTTAGAAAGATGGAAATGATTTTGAAGAATGGAGGAGAGATAAAACAGTTTCTGGCGTAACTTGGTGGAAAATCTTCATACTGACTTTTAATAATCAAACCACTTTACTTTTCCATACAAACGTTTTACCTACCTGATGGTGTTATGCTATAACGAAACCTGGGTTGTAAAAATTAAAAAGTTTATGTGGAAAAGTAAAGTGGTTTGATTATTAAAAGTCAGAATGGAGGAGAGTTTAACTATAAGTTAACTTATGAATCAATAAAGTTAAAAAATAATGGCATGAAGTGAACATGCATAGGTCTTTTGATGAAGAAATGGATTGACGAGGAAATAATAGTATGAAAAGCCACGTTTAATCAGTCTTTGGTTCGGTGAAAAAAGGTGTACCAGCAGCTTGCAAAGGTCGTTGGATGGAAAGAGGAGAGGCTGCTCTTGTTTCATCATAGAAAAGCTAGGAGAAAACTATCCCAGAAAGAAGCCTCGCACTCAAGTTCTCATGGGTACATCGGAAAAATTCCCATTTTGAAATGCATACGTAATCATTAGAGTTATAACAGGGATTCCACATTTCCAGATAGTCGGTTTATGTGTGACTTAGAAGTGTACAATTTTTTGGTATCTGGATCTATTAAATATAAACAAGTACACTAATTTAAATAATTAAAACAAATTAAAGGGGATGAAATATTTGAAAATACCTTTCGAGTGAATAGATGCAAAGAGATCGCCTATGCCAATAGTAGTTAATTATTTTCAATGAATACTAAAAGTAAAAATATAAGATTAAAAGTATTCCATTGTATTCTATGTATCAAAAACTTTACAAAGTATAAAAAAAGTTTATAAATTAGCAAAATCTACTAAAATTTTTACTACTACTGCTCGGAGGATAAAATTACGTCGTAAGTTTTATTTTTAAGCAATATGCTTTGAAAAAGACCACGGTCAAAAACCTGTTTATTCCAAAGGATACATTTAATTATTGGAAAGGAAATTAGAAAAGTGCGAGCGTATTTAAGTACCCCCTGTGAAATGGTATTATTTTGTATTTTAATCATTAGAAGACATAATTTAAAATGCCATGTAACGGGTTTATAATTAATGAAATTTATTTTTTCATCTATAATTATCCTTTCAATTCCTTTCTTCCTCAACAAACTTTTAATTGCTTCAATATTTTTAGAAATAAGAAGGATAAAAGCTACACAAAATGAAAGGTTAACGACCATGCAAATACATCTCAAAGAGAATTATATTGCATGCACAAAAATAAGACGACCAAACAAGGCTCGCATAAAATTATCAAACGAGGAAAGTACTTAACCTACTAAATTATAGAAACGAGGCCTACTTTGGTAATGAATTTTCTGCGAAGGCCCGAGGCAATTAGCCGCAAATCACCATGGAAAAAAGTCCTAGACAATTGCGGCCCAATTGGAAATTTTTCAACTATCTCCCACCCATCTCCTACGCTTGCAGATCCTAAAATGTTAGCTGCCTCTCGTGTGCCTGTCATTTTTGGCCGAGATCAATGCAGTGAGGGGACCCCATCACACACACACTTCACTTTGGAAGACTTCGCAAGTTGGAGAGCAAATGTTGTGAGAGGTGTTTGAACGCGGGGCCGGGGTGGTGCGCCGAGGGAAGGCGGCGGCTTAAAGACGGAAGGGGATTGGGGAGGGGCAGGAGGCGCCGGCATGCTGCTCGGGATGGGAAATGTGAGAGAAAGGGAACGATGGGTGGTTTGCTTCTGGGATGAGTTTTGACGTGAGCCGAGGGTTTTCGGGCTGATGGGTGGAGAGTTGAATCCGAGCCTCCTCCCGAAACACCCGAACAGCCCGGCGTAGTCACTCACTCTCCCTCGGAAGCACGGATCCGATAATGAATTCAAGATTTGTGACCGACTCGTCCGGGAAGCGTTTTTATGTCCGTGACAGCTTTAAGACACCAGGGTTATTAAATTCCTTGGCCTCTATGCACAGGGGTGCGGAGAGGAAGGCAGGAGTCTGGGGGAGGAAGTTAGGGGATGGCAAGGAATTGACAAGCTAGGCAGAGGATAGAGCAGTTCACTCAGTTTCTCAGGGAGAATAGTGCGTAATGCACAAGTGGTGTCGAATGGATTACCGTTTATTTCGATATAGTTATATTCGGCCTAAATTTGGAACTAAAATAATAAAACTCTTAATGTAGTGTCATTTTGACGCACAAAGGACACCACATTACTGTAACTACCGCTAGAACTATTGGAGATTAGAAAATATTAAGTTAAGCCGAAAGCTTAATATAAGATATTTATAAATCGATACTATACCATAAAGACCACTGCAAAGATAAAACAAAGTGTATAAGCAAGCAGGAAGCTGATACATTGTTTCTAAATTTGTTAGAGAATGATAACAGACTATTCGCAGGACATTAATTACTTACTTAATTACTGAATAATGTAATACAGGTGTATACCTAAATACAATACTTTTCTTTCAAGCCAGCTCTTGTTTATGTTAAATACTTTAAAAAATAGGTTCCCATCGTTGATCTATGGTATAAAAAATACCAATCTTCCTCATCTTCCATTTTTTTAAAGATTTATTAATACATGAGGAATTTTTATGAAATCAAATTACACATGTGTCAATTTTTTATTCCTCTTTATACGTTTTACAACGATAACTACTGTTGACTCTTACTAAATTATGTTTAAAATTGTAAGCTAGATGAGAAGAGCATTCCTCCGTTGCAAGGGTATTGCCGGCAACGGCTGTGCGTAACACGAAAGGATTCCCAGAAGTTATTTTATAATAACAATTATTATTTTAATATTTCTGCCATTTATTAACCATTATTTATAAAATGTTATAAAGCTATACGCTAAAAAACGTGAACAACTCACTGAAATGTGCTATGAAATTGAAAAAACGGCGTCAAAAATTTGTTCAAAATACAGTCAACCTAAATTGATTTTTTGGAAAAGAATGCAGATTAAATTAGCCCTCAATATCGGCACCTGTTTCTATTTAGGTGATTTTAGCTACCTTTAGCCTCCTAGATCTTTATACGTGTATGAATATAGATGACTTCAGATAAAAAAGAAAAATTATCAATCACAGAGTAATTGGAAATCTATAAATTCATTTGTTTTACAGCGGAGGGAATAATATTGTGGTCTACCTATGTACGTTTTAAATATTTGTAGTGTTTATTAAATTTCGATAATTCTCTAACGTCATAAGAATAAGATAAAAAAGAACTGGAACTGATTCATCACAGATTATTCTGAGAACTGTTACGGACATACATTGTAAATTACATTGTAATAGGAGTGGTGCACTACAGATATATTGAAGCTGGACGACCTAAGAATTCTAGTGAGTAGCTAGGTTTAGTCAAATATTAACGATAAAAGTTTTTTGAAATCGGGTGTTTACAATACCGCAGAGACCGCCGACTACCAAAGAGCTCTTTTAAATAAATTGACTGTTATCAAGGTTGTTGCCAAGATTGATCAAAAATCAACGATGGAACTATTGGCATAAGTTTTCATTCCTACGTAAAAGCAGCACATGAAGGCCTGGAGAAGGAAGATTTGATTGAATTCATAATGCATTATAACAGAAAAAGGCGAATAAGTATAAAGAATATTGGGTACTGAAACAAAATATCTGAAAAAAAGGAAAAGCAAACAAGTTAAATGTGGGTCGAATAAAAAAAAGGACTCAAGAATTGTTGAAAATAAACAGTAATTATGTGAAAACGACGCCCTTGCACTTGTAAGATAAATCACCAGGCAGATGATTAAGAATATAGGGAAACTATCTCGTAAATATAGATACATTTGCATTATAGGAACGTGCATATAAGGTATAGGAACGTGCAAGGATAACACAGGCCAACAGTGGTTTTGGTGCAGGAGCTTTTAATGCTGATTTAAAGAACAATTGGGGTGCTAAATCCAATTATGACACTAGTTTTTTCCTATCAGCTATAGTTTTCAAGATATAGATATGTTGTTACTTACGTAAAAAAATCTTATACATGATGATATGGGAATATTATATTAATAATTATTAATTAAACAGACGATTAATTATAATTAATCGTCTGTTTCAACATTTAATATTCCGTGAAGTTACAACTTTAAACCCAGAAACTGAAGGAAACAATCAGGAAACGATGGCAAAAGGGAAGGGCGAAAGAAACCAAAAAGAGGCTGAAAATCCAATAATTATTATATATAAATCATAAACACGATTTATCGGAAATATTTAGAGATATGGCAAACTATAACATTTGAAGAGAGAGAACCGGGAGAAAATTTCTAGAACCAAGGTAACCCGCAGGAATGTAAAACCAAACAAAACCGACTTATAGGTAAAAAATTAGAAAAATAGAAAAAATAAAAAATATCAAAAATTAGAGAGGAGCGAAAATGTTGCAAAATATTAAAGAAACTCAATTAGTGAATGAGTGCAAGTAAGTATGAAAAGTATTTATGAAAAAGCCTGACATAACCTTGACTTTTCGCTGTGTAAGATAATATTTAAGCAGCTTACACAGGAGTTTACACCCTTCCCACAGGAGTTTACAACTTCTATGATTTTCTCAAATACAAACCCTCAATCATAATCTCCAAATAAATATCGGAGGCATTGTTATTTAATTCATAACATTTTTCTATCATATTTTCTTTTTCTAAATCTAATGTAGACTTGTTTGTCAGGATAAAATGGAGTAAATGTTATTAAGCAAGCAGTACTATCACATTATAAGCAAAGCATTAAGCGTATTCATTCACGCCGACACAACGCAGTAATTAGTAATGATTCACAAAGAAATAAATGATACTTTACGGTAAAAAACCCGTTTATTTGTCAAAAAACAAGTTTCGATCATTTCAAGAAATAGGTTAGTTTTTTAATTTAATTTTTCTTTTGTTATTACTTTTGAGTTAATTTTTTTTTCTTTGGCCTTAATCGTAGAATTGAAAGTTTTAAGTTGCATCGTGATCTTTACTGTAGGAACTCTTAGATTATAAATCTCTGAAAAACTTATTTTCATAGTTTAAAAATGGTATGACTGACAAGATAGCAACAACTAAATTTATTTGGAATTCAATATGGGTGGGTAGAGATAGAATACGTATTTCAGGATAAAACGTGATGGCGGATAGAACATTATATCTAATCTAATATTTTAATTAGATAATTTCATCCATGATCGATGAATATAATTGAAACTTATTACTCAGGGAAAAGTGAATCTTTAGTGGACTATTTTGAAAGCAAAAAAATCCCCATGTATCGATGAAGTACCATTGGTTTAAAGAACTACTGAGAATATACGTTATTTCAGCTTCCAAAACAAATGAAATATTTTTAGGAGTGAATGAAAGCAAAGGATTTGGAGTAATTCACAATTAGTATCTGAATAAAGATCAAACGGCAAAAATTATGTGGACACTACTGACGACCACTAAAAAATATGCATTATGACAAGAATGTTTTAGTAATATTAAAGGGAATTAGAAGACAGATACACCTTATTGATTTCTTGAAGTTTCGTGGAGAAAAATATTCAATGTCGTGGGTTGGATCATCATGCTTGTATCCCGAAGGGAATGACGTTACAATGCAACGACAGTGTATTAATGCAAGAAATTGAGATGAGATTCAGGTAGATCGACTACAATAAACTTAAGGGATTGTTAATTACTGCATTTTATCCCTGTATATTAACAATATATAATTCCATAGGACAACAATTGAGAACAACGGAAGATATTTCTCAATGTACAGAGAAACGGAGGATACAGGAATACGCTTCAGTTCTTAAGAAGGAATATGTATCCTGACTTGGAAGAAATGGTCCGCATAAATGAATGACTTGCACTAATTATTGAGTAAAACTGACACTTGAAAATAAGGAAATAGTGAAGTTTCAACGAGAAATGAATGAAGCTATTGAAGCTATGTAACCGTCTCTGAAGGAAGCGAATCATCTATTTAAGGAAATTAATACTACACTTGTATTTGCTTTTAAATTAATACTACACTTGGACTTTGAACAGCGTTTTAGGTAATCAATAGAAGGACTCTCTATATAACAGGAAGTTTTCACCGTAGAATAATATTCCATTTGGCAGTGCGAAAAAGAGTTTGAGAAACAATGGATATATGTGTAGGACATTAAAGACAACACTTTGAAAAAAAGTAAACACTTGATTTAGTTTCTCTTTAATGATAAGTAGTCAAGGAACACTTCTACGCAAACTATGAAGAAATGAAGTAGAAATTGGTAGCGGTTAGGCTAACACTAAGGGACACTAAAATAATCATAGGTTAATTATATATGATAACATTAATTGAGAATCAACTGAGTTTTCTGTTAAAATAAAGGTTCTCGTCCTACATTATTAGTTATAGAGTATTTATTCAATGGAAAAATGTTTGAAGCTGAATTTGTTTCGAATTTGAATCATCACAATAAACACTCGTTTTACTGCCTTGGCGGCCGATGAATTAGCAACAATAACGCGGGAGCTGATTACAGTCCGCCTGGAATTTTGAATCATGCAATTGTCATGCAGCCGTGTATTTATGTTGCCTAACACGAGGGATAAAAAGGTGGAATTATTTATGGCTTTATGGCAATGAACGGTATTATTAAATAGTCTTTAATTAAAGCCACGACATATTCCACAAGTTTAATAAAGAAAACGGAAAAATCGATTTTTTACACTCTAAAGGATACAGGTCAACGAAACTGATTGTGCATATCAACATTATTTACTAATTATAACTGGGAAAAAAAAATATTCCAAAATTTTCATTCTTACACATACTTCAATACAATTTGTTAGCACCACTGAAATTTCCAAACGATTTCATTTATAGAGAATTTTCAACCTCGAATATATAAAGTTATTGTTTTCAAAACTTTGCTTTGGAGGAAATTAAAACGCTTGTTCTCTAGATATTTCTCTGACGCAAATTCCATTTCTTTTACCATTAAACGATGGGTTGAAGAAGATCCTAGTCGCTCATCAAACGTATCCATAAAGTATGAATGCATAAACGTCAAATGGTAGTGCCTACCTGTAACGCTGCTATGGAAATGGGTGTGGTTCACGGGAATATGTATTTCTCCTTGGAAAGGGTATAAATCAAGTAGGATATAGAAACATGCTACCCACGCACCAAAGATGAGACAATCGGAATTATCGTGCCCGTGCGTGCGCTTGTCTGGAGGCAAATAAATTGCATGCGAGGAGTGTGGTCTCTGTCGTGGACACGCACGGATGCCCAAAGAGGTACTTATTATTCTCACGTCATCTGGATCTTAAAGTAAGGGGAATCTGCGTCCCCAAGGTAGATTCAATGCCTATAGAAAGTGATTTATTGAATTAAATGTGTGCAAACATGTTGGTATCCATATAAAATGTATATTTATGTTATTATACACCTATATACGCTGTGTACTAACAAATAAATTGATAATTCTGCCAAAAAAAACTTTTATGAAATTATAATTGAAGTAAAAGAAACCTGTTTTTTACCCGAGAATGATTTAGCAACACATTATAGTAGAAATATATTTTTATATATTTTTGCTATATGCGGTGGTCTAGTGGGTAGAGCGTTGGACTACTGACCGGAGGGTCTCGGGTTTGATTCCCACGGGCAAGGAACTCTGAGCACCTGAAGCTCCACCCAAACTAGTTGATTTTTCGGGTACCAGATCTTCCTGGGAAACCATAACCGGCACATGGAAAGGAACTGGCCCCCCTACCCTAATGTGTGAATATTCACACGCCGTCAGGCTTGGTACATGGGTGAGCTCTACTATCACCTACCAAACCGACTTTTGGGTTGATTACTGTGTTTATAAATAAATATATATAATACCCATATTATAATTATATATATATATATATATATATATATATATATATATATATATATATATATATAGTCACTTTCTTGGAAAACCCACGAACGTGCACAATAATGTAAATTCACTTAATAGTCATAGCAAACACAGTTCTGTTCCTAATTCCTCTTGAGAAAGGTGGTTGCACCACCAAAAATTCGAGAACCAGTGAGTCCCTCTTTCATATGTTTTAGTTTCTGTGTTTGCTATGACTATTTAGTGAATTTACATTATATGTATATATATATATATATATATATATATATATATATATATATATTCACTTTATTGGAAAAGCCACGAACGTGCACAGTAAAATTCACTAAATAGTCATAGCAAACACCGAAACTAAAACATATCAAAGAGGGACTCACTAGTTCTCGAATTTTCGCTGGTGCAACCACCTTTCTCAAGAGGAATTAGGAACAGTTCTGTTCCTAATTCCTCATGCACACACACACACACACACACACACACACACACATATATATATATATATATATATATATATATATATATATATATATATGCGTGTGTGTGTATGTGTATATAAATAACTGACTGACTGAATGACTGACTAACGTGTCTAAATATCTACTGTAAGTGTCCTTCTTTTATATTTCTCTGAGTGTAATATTTATTATCTTAGTGTTTGCGTGTTTGTGCGTCGCCGATGAGCGTCATTTTCAAGATTATATGTATAATGGGCGCAGGGAAAGGAGCTGTGAGTGAAAGTACCCTGATGGGTGAAATTCGCCGTCGGGCTTAGTACTGGTTAAACTCGACCATCACCTACCCAACCGACCTTCGGGTTGAACACTGTTTTTTTGTTTTTTTTTTAAAATGCATACACATAAAATACGATAAATAAATAGATATAAATGTACTGTATCACATATAAGTTTAGCACATGCTTCATTATTGTTACATAATTAATAAAAATTAAATATTCGGGGAGTAATCGGCCGGGTTTGGAGGAAAATATTTGTTTTCGCGAAATTGGGAAAATTAGGAGTATATATTTAGAGTGATATAGTTTTCCAAATAGTCGACATAGCATTTAAATCTCGAATGATTACTGATTAACAATGGTGAGTTGTTAGTACTTCTCATCATTTTGAATAAAACTTTCTTTATTGTTCTACCAATGTAATTGGGTAAAGTAATGATCTTACATTAAAAATAAAATGGATACATAGATTTCCAGATCATCGCTAAGAGATTTGAGTCAGCTGTCATTTTCAGAAAGTTTTCAAAAATGAATAAAGTATTTGACACGAGCAACTGCAGTTCACTGTGATTGATGCCCGATCGCATAAGCAGAGGGCTAAAGTAGTTTGTCATCTACACAGACGTTCCAGGCGGTCGGTAGTGCGCTGGTTTGAAATTGCGGAAGGAGCCGCGGGGGCAGTTGCATAATTAAAGGCTTGTATCGCGAGTTCAAGAGATAATCGCCAGGGTCAAAGTTTGACTGTGACATCAGAGGATAAGCAGGAGCACCTTGCAGCGTGTTTATGCGCCCAGGGTGAAAAGAATCGATCATGGACAATTTGCATAAGGTGCTTCACATACTATATTAGAGGGGGTGAGGAAATGGTACCCGCTGCAAAGAGTTCCCTGTGTTGACGTACAGGCCTTTGCTCATATATACGTACCTGTTTACCCTCGCCGTCTGAGTGTTGTGATGTCAGAAATGAGGAATAGCGTGCTCTGGGTGCCTAAAAATTCTACTCCTTTGTGTCGTCCCTTAAAGGTCTCTTGGTGTGCTTGTGTAGAGAAGCATGAAGAGAGGAAAGGTGAGAGCGCGGTAAGAATAAAGTGATAGAAGGTAATATTCCCTGTATATACGCTATTATCTTCTACTACGAGTATTTTGATTTCTGTACAAAGGGGCACGAAAAAATTATGAAGTAAAATATTCAAAGGAAATTATAATGAAAGGAAAATCTATTATTAGTATTCTATTTTAGAATTAAAGTTTAATAAAAGTATGAACCGACCTTCGGGTTGATTACTATGTTTATGGTTTTTAAAAGTATGAAACTACGTTAATGTCTCGAAATTTTAATACCAATCATCAATTATGAATATACATATTTCAAATAGATTTACAGCTTTGATTTATATCATTAAAGTTTTCAATTTGTGGTCAAAATTGCTATAAGAATAGGTTTTATTTAATATGCAATCAATATCAATATAGTCAAATTGTGTACTTTATATGCCATGCCTTAGACATAAGTTAAGACAGGAGTAAGAGAAATATTTTTCTTAATGAATCGTGGAAAATATTATTTATATTGCTTTAGGGATCCAATTTCGAATTTTTTAAAATTTATAATGATCTGACACACTTTTAAATTGAAAATAAAAATTTTGGAATTTACTCTTAATTATACAGAAGACAAGCTAGACCACATTAGATCAGAACAATCTTTTGATTCAACTTAACAATGTATATTTAGATATTTATTTCTAATATTTTTAAAAATAATTCATTCTGAGATTGGCCATCCATGCAATTAAAACATAAGCATAATTTATTATTGTTATTATTACTTATTATTATGGACATAACTTAAGATTTAATGTCACTGGACAATTGGTTGATTAAGTCAAACTACTTTTTTACCAATCAGCAGAAGAGCATTAGTATAAATATTCCAAGCAGCCAATAAACGGAAGTTTTACTCAAAGAAAATTTTAGTGATGTGATGAATGCTTTAGAGGAAGTTAAAGAAACATCATCACTCCATCAATGAATTTCAAGAGCAATCAATATATTCCACGGTAGATGGATACCAAATAAAAATTATCTATGTAATAACACATTATTAATAAAGCTTAGATTATGCCGAGGACGGTCTACTATATTATATGTAAATTTTCTGCAATCTATACTTTATACACTCAATTATTATTAGAACCAAAATACAGGCCCGTTGTCGCCTCCTCGTCCTAAGTACTCTACTAGTTGAAAAATGATGTCTAACCGTACTGGGTTTGAAATAAATATAACATTGAACATTCAATATTTTGTTAATTGGTTCATAAGAGTAAAAAAATACGTTTAACATTAGAAATTTAAGATTCTTGAAATTTAAGAACACTGTTAATGAAAAAGATAGCATTATTCAAACCTGTATTTTGGAAAAAAACTCAACCCCTTTATCAACAGGAGCAAATTACATGGACAGAAAGCAACCCAGTGGGAAATGTGCCCAAAGAGGTGATCGTAGAAAGATGGAAAGATGTGGGAAGACGCGGATAAAGATTGGAAAGGGATGAGGATGGTTGAATGGGTAATAAAGAGATGTCCAGAGAGAGACAGAGAGGGAAAAAGAGGTCGAGGGAGAGAGGGAGTACAAGAATTAGTGAAGGACTGGGTTTGTAACGGAGTTCGCGTGCTATGGCGGAGGGGAGAGGGGGGTGGGAGAGGTTTGAGTAGTGTATGAGGCACAGCGATGCACTGTTGGGTGTTTTCCAGGGCGTGTTTGCAGAGCTCTCGAGGCATTCAAAGTCGCCTGACCGCGCGCAGCGGCTTCCAGCACTTCAACTCATGCACTCGCTCACACACACAAACACACATACACTGATAGACACACACACACGCACTCATCACCAATCGTTGGCGCCACCAATCCCCGGCACCCTATGGTTCCCTACAATTTTCCTCCCCGAACCTCTGCCTCTAACATTTGAGGCGTATGTCACTGCTGGTCGGCGGAGGAGGTTGGGGGAGGGCGGGTATTTATTGGACGACGTCGAAGGTGAAGTTTTGGAGCGAGAGATGTTTGGGGTGGGAGAGTGTACGTGAGAGAGGGAATAGTTGGGGGGGGATGCAGTCGTTCAATGTTTTGTGAGAGGGAGGGGCGGGAGAGCAGATCGCGAAAAACAGTGCACACGACTGAGTCTCTCTCCCTCCTTCCATTGAAGCCGCTGCCCCCGAATGCACCCGATGACGCGCAGTGTTTTGTTTTACTCCAGCCCACCTTGTTGGAGGGAGCAATCGGAGTTGGCAACACACGAAATTCGTGGGAGGAATGTCGGCTAAATCGCATTCGAAAGCGTCCGGTATCCACACAAAACGTAATGGACTTTCAATTATACGATTAAGCTCGTCGAAATGACAGCGCTCACAGGATTTGTCGCACGTATGCTCATACAAAAATGAAAGTTGCTCGAAAATTCGTCATAACTGATCTGAACGCCCTCTATCATTATTACGTTTACTCATTTAGGTGTTGCATCGTGATACTCGAGTTTTTCTTCACTCCTATTGATGCAATGAAAGCCTATTCCTTTTATTTAGAGAAATAATACTTATCGCATTACCTACATGCCATCCTTGGTGGATATTGGATGAACAATGTCTTTATATGCAAATAGAACTCTGGGATAAGTACCTTTCTAATATATTTAATGCATGTATTTTTTACCTTTCCTGAATTTATGGAATTTATTTTCTTTTGAATGCGAATTAAAATATGCTTGGCGTTCTAGAGAATGAGAATTTTTGCTAATTAGGTAAAAGAGCAAAAAGGCTGGAAAAGTTACACACGGAGAAAAAAAGTAAGCTTTAAGGTCGGTAGTAATTTTGGTCACAGAAAAATTTCATCAAAATGTGGTTTATTGTGGATTTTTAAATATTTAGCCAGATAAACGTTTAAATGGAACTAAATTCTTTGAGAGTAGCACCCAAAATCTTATTTCTATTTGTCCATCATTTAAAACTCTTATGAGGTAGTCAGAATGCTTTGCATTAAGGAAGCTGAATGTTCTGAGAATGACTGACTGGCTGTTCTCTTTTGCTGCGAAGAGTTTATGCCACTAGCGGCGTGGAAGATAATGAACGAAACTAGACACTAAAATGGTTCGAGACTAAACTTGCACAGACTGGTACAATGAGTTCTGTCACTTGCAACCTCACAAACTTTGTGGGAAATATTCTCCAAGTTTACAACGAAAGAGGTTTTGCCCATCTGGACTACTAATCTCTAAATAAATGAGTTATAAATGCTTTATATCGATCAGAAGTATAAAACATACTACATACATACAACATAGTCTACAGAGAAAACTCCTTAACACATTTTTCTCTGCTATGGCTATTTTCCATTTTGATTTTCTAAAATTTTATTTTGAAATGACCGAGACTAAATACACGGCACACATAAACCACAAAATCCTACACACACACACACAGATATATATATATATATCGATGATGCGGAAGTACTCACGAGAGCAATATAACTTTTGGACGGCACAATAGAACACAGAATAAAACAGATAACACGTAAAAGGACACTCACACTGTAGATGATTTAAGCTTTCGGCCTACTCCGAGGCCTTCTTCATGTCAGACTGAATATATATATATATATATATATATATATATATATATATATATATATATATATATATATATATATATATATTAGGTAATCTACCGGTTAAGGTAGGTTTTTGGATGGACACAACTATCAAATAAACATTTTGTGACTCCCCACCTAGCAAACTAATCTATATCAGGTCCCTCTTCATCTAGGTGTACTTCTTTCCACCCTTCATCCCGTCCAACATCCCTATCCTGTTCCTACCCTTACCTCGCTTGCCCAACATTCTCCCCTCTATTACCCTCTTCAACATTCCAATACCGCTCAATACGCCCTTCATCCATTTTTCCTGCCTCCATAGGATTTCTCTCAACAAACCCCTCTCCTCCCCCACCATTTCTAGTACTTCCTCATTTGTTTTCCTTTCGGTCCATTTCACCTTTTCCATTCTTCTCCACACCCACATTTCAAACGCCTCCAATCTACGTCTATCCTCCTGCTTCAGCGACCACGTTTCCGCGCCGTACATAGCTACGCTCCATATCAGAGTTTTTACGAGTCTTGTCTTAACATCCCTACTCAACGTCCCCGTCATCAACTCCCTCCTCCTTGAGAAAGCCTCCTTGCCTAGCGCAATTCTTCTCCTTACGTCCCTACCACTTTGACCGTGTTGGTCCAAAACACTTCCGAGATATGTAAACTGTTATACCTGCTCTATTTTTTTCCGGCCTATTTTAATATTTAGCTTAGCCTTTTTCTTTCTGGAAAATCGCATAACCTTTGTTTTATTAATTTTTATTCTCATCCCATATTTATCGCACTGAACCTCCAATTCACTCAACAATGCTTGCAACCCCTTGGCTGACTGAGCCACTAATGCTTGGTCATCAGCAAACCTAACCGATTTTACGAATCCTCGCATTGAGTTTTCCACCATTCTTCTTTTGCTGTGTTTGTGGCCCTTCTCAATTTATTGTTTAACTCTTTGTACTTCATTTGTGCCTAACTCTGTGTTTATATTTTTCCATCTTCTTCTCTCATCCGTCTTTGCAATCATCTCATCCGTTACCCATGGTATCCTTATCCTTTTCCCGTTAACGGTTCCTATAGTGTCTTTAGCGTTTTCCAATATCCCTTTCTTGATACATTCCCATTTTTCTTCGATAGTACTCAGTTCTTTACCGTCATCCATCATTTTCTCTACAGCCTGCTGGTACTCCTTCCTCGTTAATCCATTTACTGCTTCTAAATTCCATTTCCTAACCCACCGCCTATGCCTTATCTTCTTGAAACGAACATTACATTTCCTAACAACTAAATTGTGGTCAGAGTCCGCATCCGTTCCTGGGAAACTGTGCGAATTTTTCACACTGTTGCTAAACCTGTGCCTAACCATAATATAATCTGACTGATACCTTTCTGAGTCACCTGGCATTTTCCATGTATACTTACGCCTTTCGTGGTGTCTAAACCATGTGTTAGTGATGACTAACCCGTCTTCTGCAGAATTCAATTGCTTTCTCCCCGCGTTCATTCCTTGTGCCTAACCCATAGTCCCCCACCTCACCACCATCTCTTCCTTCGCCTACCGTCGCATTCCAATCCCCCTTCACTATCAAATGTTTCCCTGCAGGAACACTCGCAATGATATCCTCTAACTCATCATATATCCTATCGACTTCTTCCTCCTTGTAGTTGCTCGGTGGCATGTATACCTGAATAATGACCAAGTTCGTCGGCTCTGCTTTAATCTCTACGAGTAAAATTCTATCTGTCGCTTGCTCTATGTTGACTACGCTTCTTCCTACCTTTTTATTTAAAATTACGGCAATCCCTCGTTGGCTCTCGTCCCCGCCGCTGTATATTACTCTATAATTGTCACTCCAGTAATCCCCGCTATCCTTCCATCTCACCTCGCAGAGGCCTAAAACATCTATGTTACCTCTTTCCATCTCTCGCTTAATATTTTCTAATTTACCTTTCCTCAACATTGTCCTGACGTTCCAGGTTCCTATTCTAACTACTTTCGCCTTCTTCTGAGTCTTCTGTCCTGCTGAAGTTATTTCTTCCCTGCAAGGGTTTCGTGGGATGACGACCGCGGAAGCCTTGCCTCTCCCGCTGCCGGGCACGACACACGGCCTCTTGGGCCGAGTCCCGTAGTTGCCAGGACTCATATTAGCTATAGTGCCCATCATTATATTCTTGGGAATCATAATTGAGGTGGTTTCCCGTTGCCTTCCTCAATAGTGTTTTTAACGTGACACCATCACTTAATGGCCGCCCCACTGGGGTCAGACGCCATTGCAGCCGCCTCACTGAGGAACAGACGCTGCGTGGACTACCTTTCGTCTGGCTCCTAACCTTCGACCTATGTGGCATGGGTGACCCTTCCAGGAGTAATTATTATTACTCCCGCCAGCACAGCTCTAGGGGTCATCGGAACACACAAGCCCTTCCACCACGACCCGAGGCAGTTCTTTTTCTGTGCATTTAGATAGATTATTTTATTTTCCATTGAGAGAATTAAAACCCATTGCTATTATATTACTTGTTAAGTATTTCAGCTAAATCTCATCGCCATATCCGATGTACACCATTTTTTCCCTATGGTAACTCTAAGATTCTCCTGAAATTCACGAACCTTTTTCCTACAAATCTTTTACCAGAGAAATCAAGAGTTCTAATATTATTTTGTTTATTATGAATATTTACTTAGCATAGAATAATGGATTGCTAGCTAAAATTTGGTTTTTCAACTTAACGGTGAAAATTTTTGAAAGGATGGATTCGTATTTAACTGTGATAACACCTCGCATCTTCTCTCATTTTTCAATTCATTCCAATTATACTCATCTCATATTTTGAAACTTTATTCTTAGCTATTTCTCTCCGATTTTTATACTTAATTTTCCATTATGTATCCCATTATAGATGATTATACTAAAATAAAGGATGTTTTGAATCGGCTTCCCTTATGCTTGATCCCACATCTTCCAGGCCCGGTAGTCCTAAATGTCAAGCCCTACCCATCCCATAAAGTCCTTCGTGACCGTAGCTTCCTGTCGATCTGATATTCTCTTCCTCATTTCACACCCCGTATCACTTCTCCCCACGAACCCCATTTCAAATGTACGGCAGTCTTTGTTTCCACGAATACCCAACGGTGCGTGTTATCCTCTCCCTGAACCATAGGCCCTCGTTCGCACGTAGGCTTCTCTTCAGAAAGTAACGCGTTCAACTGTTTCAAAGGGTGCCCTTTATTCTGATCTGCAATATTAATATTTTTAATTTCGTATCATCTGCGAGCTCTAAAACAAAAAGAATTAAAAGTCTTAGTGAACAAATTTGAAAAAGTCTTCTGGTCATACATGCAACAATCAAATTCATCTGGTCCGCAAATATATAATCATTCATTGAACCTTAAACGAATATGTAAAAATTTTAATAATAAATTTTTCAAAAATTCTGGCATTTAGAGAATATATTTTTCGGAACAACTAGTCATTGCAAAAGAATGATCGACCTTTCCTTTCTGGTCTTGACTAAGTAATGTCGTTATACTTATGACATAGATAATTTGGAAGACATTCAATCATGTAATATTGGTTTGTAAAACAGACTGAACTTATATAAAGATATTTGGTGTTCCAAGAATTCTAAAAATTACAGACTAATGAAATTCGTTGTTTTTTTAAAAGTGTGCGAGTTTTATTTGATGAAACACATTAATTTACCAACGAGGTGGTCAGAGTATGTGCATTGGATATATTTTAATCAAGATTTGTAACTTTTTTCTTAAAATAAAATATTGTTATTCGATAATGTGATTTTCATTACTGCGATGAATCCAATCATAAATACATTTCTTCTGGTCTTACCTAGTCTTATGGGCAGCATTCGAAACTTATATTTCACTGCCATAAACGATCTGAGTATGATATCGGGTATCCTTTGACACCATTTGATACACGATTAATTGGATAACACTCTTTGAAAGGAAGTTCATTCATCTCGAAAATGCTTAATAAGTTTAGTTATGGGTTTAAGTTTGATAAAACAGTGGTGTTCACAACAGATATGTAACCTGTCTCGACCTCTCTTCCTAAAAATCACATTTAAAATTAGAGTGAATTGTTGTTCATAGCTGCTTCTGCCAAAAATGTTGCAAGTTCCCCGTAGAAGTTTGCCGTGGCTTGCGTCGTAGGAGTTACCTGGGAAGCAACTTGTTACAGCACCACTAAACTGAATTCTCCGAGATAAGGTGGATCTATTAACGATTTTCCCTCGTAATTAAGGAGAATGATAGCAAACATAATTTGTGATATGTAATATGTCTTCTAATAGGATAACCCGCTCGTAACACACGTGCATACATACGAGCATATAAGGAAAATGCAAACGTGAAAGTATGCATTACAATGAATGATATGTTTTGAGCCTTTAGTGAAATATTCAAAAAAATTAAGGGAAAGAAGAAGTTTCATTTTTAACGAACGTTTTCTCTGCTTACTTAAGATGAAAAAATGGCTAACAAAGGAAATAATTTACGCTTAAGTAGAACTTATATTATCACCAGGAAGAAACTTCTGAAATAAAGTCGGATGTACAATTGAAGTATTTACGAAATATAGGCCCATTATTATTTGCGATAAAATTTTGAGAATTGAATGATTGAGCTCTACAGCTAAAAGACCTATGTATTACATCTATACCCTCAAATAAAACCTCTAAATTCAGTATTTAGTATCTTATATTTAATTTCTTCGTTGGATCATCTGTCAAGTGGTCTTCTTAAGTGCTCTCGTCTATGGTGGCTGAAAATTCGTTTGCTTCGGCATTACTGTCAACTTAGTTCTTGTAATTAAAGGATAGAATGCGTTAACACTACAAGAAATGAATTTTGGGTTACAAAATTTAAGGAAATACACTCTTTTTTAATGATGTGAAAATTGATGCATATGTCGTATATTAAGTAATTTGCCACATGTTCATTAGGCCTTCATGTAACATTACTGAGTTCTCTCTTTATACTTGCGGGGTTGGAAATTCGTCGCAGAGTACGAGAGATAAGGTGAAATGCAAGAAGAGAAGGAATATGGGTAGGGAAGTGGTAATTTGAAGAAGGGTCCCAGGAAGAGGGAGAGGATATGGGCGAATGACGCGTGAGAAGGAACTCGGCGACGGCTGGTGGGGAGAGAGAGCAAAGTGAAGAGGCGAGACCAAGGTGAGCTGGCGAGATTGGGTAAAATGAGGCGGAAGCGAGAGAGTTAAATGGATGAATGGGATGAGAAGGTTTGAGATTGACTGTAGCCATTTCACGGTAATGCCCCAAGAGTTCTGCCATGGGAACCGAGCTGACATTTTCCCTGCAACCTCAATAGCATGGGAAGATTCAAAAGGTGAAGTGTCATCGCGCGACACGGTAGCGAATCCCCATTCAAACTAGAATCCGGCAATAAATGTATTTAATACCACGATGGCATTTATTACGGCCCTGGTTTCCGAACAAAGGTATCATTCACCACTGAAACATCGACGACACCATTTATGAAAGTCAGCACTAATGAGCAGATTGGGTCTGTTCTGGGATATTAAGATGTTTTTTGTGTTAGACACTTGATGGTTATCATATGCTTTGATGTTTTTAGCGTTGAATTTGACATTTACACCTTAAACAGAATATCTGAAAAATGATGAAAACGTTTCCTCCCAAAATAAACGGACTAATTTTGCCAAAAAGGGTGGTACTTGTTAATGGAATGGTTACTCATAAATATATATTTATTTATTTTATCTGCATAAAAATCTGTGTTCACAATAAGGATATCAAAAACTTTATTAATGACTATTTATTCTGTACTGAGAACATGAATTTTTTACGTTTTCGCCTTAGTCTACTGGAAAATGAGTTTTTTTTAATTTACCTTTAGCCACGAGCTTTATAGTGAAATAATCTTTTTGACTACTGGGCATTCAGTTACTTTCACCAGTTAACCACTGTCAACCATTAATTATCATGGGTAACATTATATTTTGGATTAAGCGATAATTTTCGAGGGAAGAACAAAAAACACGTATTTTCGAAATCTATAAAACGCAAATACGTCCAGATTGTATTCAATATTTCTCTCGATTAGTGACCTCATTACTGCAATGGCATCGCGCGTGCCTCTCCTCTTCCTAAATCCATAATGATCATCCCCTAAGTAATCATTTACCCTACTCTCCATCCTTTTGTTGATAATCCTGTTAACCACTTTAGCTGCGTGGGAAATTAAACTTATTGTTCTGTAGTCCTCACATGATATAGCCTTTACCTTTTTCGGGATAGTAACAATCACTGATTTTGGAAAGCCTTCCGGCTAGATGCTTTCCTCATAGATGCTATGAATCAGTTCATATAGTCCTACCACATTTTCCTAAAACTTTCAGCATTTCCGGAGGAATGTTATCTACCCCCACGGCCGTATTTGATTTAATCTCCCTTAATGCCTTCTATCTCATCGCCGAGTATGCCTGGAGGTATATTTTATAGGTCTTTCTAGCTTAAGTTCATTACCATACAGTTCTATACATTCCTTTATCTCATTTCGATCTTTCCTGCTTCAATTAGTATTTTACCCGACTCATCTCTAACTGTTAATATAGATTTTCCCTTCTTACTTCCAGATAGCGTTGAATCCTTTTTGTATACTGCAACCATTTCAACCTTCCTCTACAAGCATTCATATCCTCGCACTGCGTCTTCCACCAAATCTAGGTTTATATTCTTTCATTTCCTTCTCTCATCTATTTTTCTAACTATCTCATCCTTTATCAATGGTTTCCTTGTCATTTTCCTGTTAACAGTTCATACAGTTGCAGTTGCTTTTGCGACTTTTTACATGCCTTTTTATATATTTTTATAGTCTTTTATATATTTTCAGTTTTCCTCGATAATTCTCCGCTCTTTTCCTTAATTCATGATTTTCTGTAAAGACTGCTGATATTTCTTCCTTGTCATTCCAGGTAACGTTTCTTAATTCCATTTCCACATCTAGTATGCCTTCACTGGTGTCTAAAAGGTTGGTGATAACTAACTCTTGCCTCCTACAGAACTCAATTGGTTTCCCCCCCACGGTCATTCCTCGTAACTAAAGCGTAGTCTTCCACCTCATCACCATGTCTTCCTTCGCATACCGTCATATTCCAATCCCCCTTAACTATCAAAAGTTTCCCTCGTGCTACACATGCAGTTAAGTCCTCTAACTGACTATATATACTAACGGGTTCTTCCTCCTTATGATTGTTTGGTGGCATGTATATCTGAACAATGACGAAGCTTGTCGGTTCTGCCCTCTACTACTAAATCTACTAGTAATATTCTATCCGTTGCTAGCTGTATGTTGACTTCGCTTTTCCGTACCTTGAAATTCAATATTATGGGAAACCCTAGTTGGCTCTCGTCCCCTTCGCTGTATATTACTCTATAACTATCACTCCATTAATTCCCATTATCCTTTCATCTCAACTCGCATAGACCTAAAATGTTTACATTTCCTCTTTCCATCTCTCTCTTTGTATTTTCTAATTTTTCTGTCCTCAAGAGTTTCCTAATCATCCAAATTCATATTCTAACTAATTAAATCTTCTTCTGAGTCTTCTGCCCTGCTGTTCTTGGTTTCCCTTTGAAAGATTTTCGTGAGAAGACGACCGTGGAAGCCTTGCCTTTGCCCCTGCCGGGCATGGCACACGGCCGAAAGGGCCGAGTGCTGTAGTTGCCAGAACTGATTTTCTCCATGCTGTCCATCATTATGCTATTGGGAATAATAATTGAGGTGGTTTCCCGTTGCCTTCCTCAATAGTGTTTTTAAGATGACACCATCACTCAATAGCTGTCCCACTGGGTTCTTACAGCCGCCTCACTGAGGCACAGACGCTGCGTGTACTACCTTTTCTCTGGCTTCTAACCTTCGACGTATCTGGCATGAGTGATATTACCAGGATCACTCATCATTGCTCCCACCAGCACAGCTCTGGGGGTCATCGGAACGCAAAAGTCCTTCCTCCACGGCAAGTTTGTAGTTAATGCGAAGGGTACCTATTACGTATACTCTTTAATTAAAATATACAATGCGGCAGACACTACAAATATGTTTGCGTCTGAGTTTCATGTAAATTGAGTTCCTTTAATCCCTTTATATATGTGCAAATTAGAATCCAGTATGTATACACAAATATTGAATTATAATGTTTAGTCTCTGGGATGGAATTTTCAGTTAGTCTCAACGCTATGATTATTTTTACACGCATTAAGTGGCGTTAAAATTGACATTTCCAGCATTGGCCCTTGTTTGATAATCTATTACAAGTCGATTAGTTGTTTTTTCATCTGTCGGTAATGTTCGATACTGAACATAATGTTTTACAATCAACTATTCTTCACATTTCCACAGAATTTTCTTATTTACTCGTTAACAACGTAATGTCGTCGGCATGCTTGACCCAAATTCCAATTTCATTGGTTTTTTCAAAAACGAAGAAACTTAAACAAATTGACACTCTTATTATGAACAGTAGCTTGCAAACTTAGAAAGGTTTTTGATGGATTCTAGGACATTGGAAGTTACTATACTCGAATGCCCTAACAAATACGAAAAAACATTCTTAAAAAGTATACTTTCCGTTACAGTAACGCGATATTTTGCTCTGAGTACTTCACATCTCCCTAAATTTAGTCCAAAAGCTTATTTCTTGTCTATTTTACTTTCTCAACGTTCTCCACTCTATTTCAGTTTAGAATTCCACTATCTCTGTTTAACTCCTACATCTATTTGTCCAGCCGTCTTCGAATTTCTCCAACAGCAGCCTTCTTCCCCTATTATACCTAGAAATCCAAAGTTTGCGTTCCTTTTGTCCATTTTATTTTCACCATTTTTTCCTAATTTACTAAACTCCAATGTCTCTTACATACCCTACTACTTTTATATCAACGACCAGGTTTCTGAGCCATGCAAATAGAAGCTCTATATTTAGTTCTCACGAGACTTTACATCTTTATTTAAATCGATTTTCTTCAACATCTTCAACATTTTTGTAAAAGCTTACTTAATACAATTCTTCTTTTAATGACCGTACTAATATGCCCACCGTATTCCATTACAAAATGTAAATCGTTGAACTGTCTTGATTTTTTTGCTTATGTTCCGAACTTTAATGTAAAACTTAGTAGTCGTAATTCTTGATAAACAAATTACCTACGTTTTCTTAAAGATAACGCACTTTCCACATGTATCACACTAATTTTTTATTGTTTTCTAATAATGGGAAACCTAGATGCTTCGCTGCCATATAGATAGTGACTGATGGTAGGGACTTTTAACTTTAAGAAACCATTAGGCTGTATGCGATAGCAACGCTTCCTGGAACGTTGCTGGACGGGTTATAAAGTTAAAGGGAAAAATATGCGTGCACCCGTAAATTGAAGAGGAAAAGCGCGTCTAGTTCGGGCAAGAATGACATCGGGACCATTCGGCGGGGCCCGACTGGCAAACGGAAATGCAAATACGGAGAAGCGGCGGGGCGCAAACGAAGGGCAATGCGAGTGAGCATGGGAGAAATTCGGCAATAAAAAAGATGGTGGGGGTACAGAGTGGGGGGGGCGTGGTGGATGGGGGAAGAAATTTCCCGAAGAAATTGGAGGAAAGGAAGGATTTGTAAATAAGGGGAGAAGGCTTCAGTAGGGAGTTGGAGGGACGCGTCGTGGAGCGAAGGGCGTGGAAATATTGGGGGCAAGAGAGGCAAAAAAAGTTTTCCATAGGTCATTTAAATAAGGTAACGCCTTCTTGGAGGTGGCGGCCTTTTGCTCGTGAGACGGGAATGGTTATGGAGAACAGATCCGTAGAGACGACCACCGTAGAGGAATTTGTAGCTGTAGTGGTTTCAAAACACGTGCAGGGAAGAAAAATGATTTGAAAGACACAAGAGTTCACAAGCTTTGGACCGTTGTAATAGTTGAAAGGGCCCCACTCCTCACGCTGGGGAAGGGCATATGGAAAGGGGTGGTCGCTCCGCAAATATCCACCGGTGGGGATAGTGGGGTGGGAGGTAGGTGTGAAGGAGAGTAGCTGCCGACAGAGCCACATTTATTCAACTAAATGAAAAAAATATTTAGCCTTTTGTGCCAAAACACACTAAGGTCTCTGGGGACATAGGGGGAATAAAAACAGGTCTAAAAGGAAAGTTCTTTTGTTGAGTTTGAAAGAATGAAAGCCACCAACCCTCCCTCCCCCGATTCTGCCGCCCAAAAATCAAAAACGATACCTCGAGATAAAAATTTTGGGGAACAGCGGTGGAAAAAACATTGTCCCTGACGATGGTATCGACTATCGCGCTGGGAGAGAGATTGGGAGAGAGATTGGTGGGGTTGGCACAATGGGTCGTTCCATTGTAATGGATCTGGACGATCAAATTAGAGGGACGCACTATCCGTCCAATCGGGTCAGTTTAGTGAGCTTGTTTCGAAATTAAAACGGCAAATCTCTGTTAAAAGTCAGTAAAATGTAAACCAGACCGCACCAGACACCACATGCGCCGAAAAAAATTGGCGCTATGCTCTTACGGTCAATATTAATATACAGCAAGCTATTCTTCTCTCTTTGAATACAACCCATGACATTTGATTGAATTCACTGCATGCGCGCTTAATTAATGGCATCAGTAATCATTTCAGCGCTGAACTGGAATGAAAATAACACTTCAACCTACATTTGAAATGGGAATTTCCCTTTTCCAAAAATACACCAAATTCCCGACTCGATTAACCTCGAACAGATTATCCGGTTTGCAGTATGTAGACCTTTCATTCCATCTTCCTCTACAGCAAACAAGAAAGGGTATTTAGTATATTTGTACTTTAAAACATGGTCTGTTTAATTTCCCCCGAGCAATGTAGTTAAGGAAAGGTATTCAATTGTCATCAATCATAATTCTCGGTACACGTATTGAAGTACAAAGAGAGAGTATTTCAGATTTGCATTCGTAATTTGTAAATTATATAATGTATTAATTATTTTTATAATAAACTTTTTACCATGGATAATTATCAGAAATAAATGAATAACTCGACCACTTTTAACACATAATGCAAAGAGAGATTTGACTCAGACCCAATTTTTATTTATATCTTTTCGAGAACGTTGGTAAGCATATTATGGCATGCTTACGACTTATTTCATGGACACGATAGTTCATTTTGCTTAAAGATCTTAATTTATATTAAATAATTTCACAACAAAAAATTAATTTTTCATTCCTGATAGTAAAATTTTCAATAATAATATTTCAATATTAAAAATACAGGCATACATTCTTAAAAAATAGCCCTTTCCTTCATCATTAATACTGCTGAGCTCAAACGAATATTAAATCTCACACCTTTTATGAGAGCGAAATGCTAATTAATTAATATTATGCCTAAAATTTACGCGAATGTATAAAAACATTAATGAATGATTTTATGCATTAATTCTTCTTTTTATTACAGTGAAATCGGATCTTACATTTAGCAGTATCTGCAAATATAGTGCTCCCTTTGTTATTTAGTTTATTACATATGTTGGTCAGAAAATGTGAAAGTATATTTTGAACACAATTCATCAACATTAATTAGCATTATTCAAAGTATTATATATATATATATATATATATATATATATATATATATATATATATATATATATATATAGAAACATACATTTACGTGTGTACATCACATACAATATTTCAGACGGACTACGTTGCAGTCTATTATTGTCTCTCCATGAAAAGCGGTAGACAACAGCGTCCTTCCAGAGCAACGTGTGCCATTTTTCACTTGCTCGACTCGAAATAAATCATCGGAATGCAAAAATGTATACAATATCGTGGTATTTTTTTGTGAAAATAGAGTTATCATAACTATTTCAATTTTCTTAGTTTTTATTCATCTCGAAAATTTCGAAGCGACTTTTATATGAATTGTAGAACACAAAAATATGCATCCAACACACGTAAAAGGGCAATTAGTTTTAAGATTTAAAGGTGTTTATTGTCTAATAGTGAATATTTTTATTTGTACTTACTTATTTGTACTTATTTTTATTTACTTCCCTGGCATCCAGTCCCTTAAATTCATCCTCAAAGACCTATACCCCATCCTCAAAAATCACAACATTTCGTCCAACCTTCTTCCCTGCCCTTCTGTTACCTTCAAACGGCCCGCACCCCTATCAGATCTTCTTAAATCCACCAAGCCTCTTTCCAAATCCCCTCCCACCCCCAGAATCACACCCACTCCGTGCTTGCGAGCAAGATACAAAACTTGTCCTATTTTCACCACTCCACCCCTCTCCATCCCACCTTTTAACTCTCTCCCGCCCTTCCCCCACTCCTCATGCACATCTCAGAATGTAATCTATTTTCTGACTTGCAAACTCTGCCCGGCATTTTATATAGGCCAGTGCTCTACACCACTGAACCTCAGGGTGAACAATCATCGCGCCTCATGCAATCCCTCTTCCCCGTCCGCGGGTCTTCCCATCCCAAAACATGCCTCCCACCACAACACCCCCTTCAACCACTGTTACAATGTTTCCGTGCTAGCATCCCTTCCCCCATCCGAAAACCATATAAAATTAAAAACAATGGGATTGGCATTTATATGTCTGTGTAAAGCCTATCAACATCCGAGTCTCAATGTCGTTCACTAAATGGGTGGGGGAGAAGGGGGGGGGCTGGGGTTGATGGAGGTGGATTTGTTTCTTGCAAGGTGGTGGGACAATTTATTTATCCGCATACATTTTGTCATCCTTGTCCTGGGTTTTGACTTGTCCAGCCCTTATGATGACTTGGTGAGTTGATGCCTTGGTCATGGGTGTTTTGGTATCTGTGGATGAATTGTTAGTTTTCTGTGTCGCTTGTTACTATTTCCGCATACTCCTTATTCCATCTCCGCTCCCCTCTGGCCTCCCTTTCCCCCTCCATAACCTCCTCCTTCAACCCTCTCCCACAACCTGTTCTCCGTTCCGCTTTCTCCCCCTCCACATACCCCTCCTTCACCCCTCCCCCACTACCGGTTTTCCCCTCTCCCTCGTCCCCTACTCTCTCTGCCACACGTACCCTTTTCCTCAGTCATATCTTATCTTCCGAAGAAGACGGAGCTCGAGTCCGTCGAAATTATCAAGATATTTTTGTGAGTGTTCTTTTTATGTGTTCTCGTGCCCTGTGTCACTCTCTAAGTTTTTTATTCAACACTTCCGTGTTACTACGAAGAAATTATATATATATATATATATATATATATATATATATATATATATATATATACATATATATATACATGTATATATACATGTATATATATATATATATATATACATATATATATATAAGGGTGAAACATGATGTGATAAGGTGGTGATAAGAAACATTGAAGAGGTGGAGTAGGCGGAATCAAGCAGACCAGAATTGCAAAAATATTTTCTTGACCGTGACTTGAACACCGGATCTTTCGACTTGTCGGTCCGATGCTTTAACGACTGGAGATATCGAGAAAACTTAATATACATTGATATGTTATCGATATTTTAAGCGACAAAGTGCCCCTATTCTTTGGCCATGACTTGACGCTAGGGAACTGTTTCACCTACTAAAGCAGAAAGAGAAAACACAAAAGAGGGAAGGACCGTAGTGAAGGTAAAAAATATGGAAAACTTTACACTTCCATAGACTTTTAATACAATACGCCTATGGTTTCGATGCTGCGCATCATCATCAGGTCACACCTGTATTATATTCAAACAATGTACGAGGTGTGTTAAAAAATTAATGAGAATTTAAATGTTTCGAAAAATAATATTAATTCATTCTTGCACATTGATGCTGTCACCTTCAAAGTAGTCCCCAGATTATGCACTTGTGCCAGCGCTTCTTTCAATCCCCGAAACACATCTCAAACTCGATCTTTGAGATAGCCTTTATTTCATTCAGCGATGTGCTTTTAATGTCATCTGCGGCTGTAAAACGACGGCCCTTCAAGGTTATCTTAATTTTTGGAAATAGGAAAAGTCACACGGAGCCAAAAAGGTGAATATGGAGGATGGAACATCGTTACAGTATTGTTTTTGGCCAAAATTTCACGAACAGGCAATGAAGTGTGAGCTGGTGCATCATCGTGGTACAAGGGCCATGAATTATTTTCCACAGATCCGGACGTTTTTTTCGGATTTCTTCACGCAAATGGCGTTGAACATGTAGCTAGTACTTCTCATTGACCGTTTGATTTGGCCGCAAGAATTCATCATGCACCATGCCATTAAAATCGAAGAACACAGTGAGCATAACCTTCACGTTCGACAGCACTTGTCGAGCCTTTTTCCGTTTTGGCGAGCCCAAATTCCTCCACTGGGATGATTGAGCCTTAGTTTCAACGTCATATCCATAAACCCATGTTTTGTAATCTGTTATATAATACGTTTCAGTAATTCTGCATCGTCGTTTACTTCATTTAGTGACTCCTGAGCAACTTTCATTCGCCGCTGATTTAGTTCAAAATTCAACAATTTTGGAAAGAATTTTCCTGCCACGCATTTCATACTCAAAAAATTTGAAAAAAATGTCCTGACATGATCCAATCGATATGCCAACATCATCTCTAATTGTAATTCGGCGATCGTTCATAACCATTTCTTTCACTTTTTTCAAGTTTTCATCGATTTTTGATATTCTGGGGCGTCCAGGGCGTTCGTCATTTTCAAGGTCTTCATGACCTTCTTGGAAACGATATTAACACTCGTAAACTCTTGATTTACTCATAGCAGGCTACTCACCATAGGCCTTTGTTAACATTTCACACACTTCGTTACACTTTATTTCATTTTTTACGCAAAATTTTATACAAATTCTTTGATAAATTTCTTTTAACAAAATCTCATAAAACACATCTAACGTTAGTGGCTGTCACAGACAAAGTATTTATTAGGTAACCTACCGGTTAAGGTAGTTTTTTTGGTTTTTTTTGGATGGACAAAACTATCAAACAAACATTTTGTCACTCCAAGCAAAACCCAATCCAGCAACCTCATCTACATCAGGTCCCTCTTCATATCTGTGTACTTCTTTCCTCCCTTCATCTCGTCCAACATCCCTATCCTGTTCCTACCCTTTCCTCGCTTGCCCAACATTCACCCCTCTATTACCTTCTTCAACATTCCACTACCGCTCAATACGCCTTTCATCCAATTTTTCCTGCCTCCATAGGATTTTTCTCAACAAACCCCTCTCCTCACCCACCATCTTCAGTACTTCCTCATTTGTTTTCCTTTCGGTCCATTTCACCTTCTCCATTCTTCTCCACACCCACATTTAAAAAGCCTCCAATCTACGTCTATCCTCCTTCTTTAGTGACCACGTTTCCGCGCCGTACAGAGCTAGCTACGCTCCATATCAGAGTTTTTGCGAGTCTTGTCTGAACATCCCTACTCAACGTCCCCGTCATCAACTCCCTCCTCCTTGAGAAAGCCTCCTTGCCTAGCGCATTCTTCTCCTTACGTCCCTACCACTTTGACCGTATTGGCCCAAAACACTTCCGAGATATGTAAACTGTTCTACCTGCTCTATTTTTTCCCCGTCTATTTTAATATTTAGCTTAGCCTTTTTATTTTTGGAAAATCGCATAAACTTTGTTTTATTAAGAGCGATTCTCATACAGACAAAGTCCACAATGAAAACAGCTGAAAGTTTTATCATACTTTAGGGACATGTATACCAACATAATAAAAAAAGTTTGACAATCGGACTCTCCAAGCAGGCGAAATGAAAAAATTCCTGTTATGTTTTGGACACACCTCGTGTTTGTGTCTGTATATATATATAAAATATTTTTAATATATATGTATCTATTTATATAATATATATATATATATATGATATATATATATATATATATATATATAATATATACATAAACATATACACACGCCACTAAAGAATAAGAAAATTTATTAGGGTCTGAAATAGGTTATTTAATTTTCAAATAACTTAAATAATAACATTAAAGAAATAACAATAAGGTTTTTATAAAAAATAAAAATAAAAAATAACTGAAATAATAAATTAATTTTAGTGTAAAACATCAAAAACCAGGGAGGCAGAAGGAATAATCGACTTATGTAACACTAGGAAATGCTTGATGAATGTTATTTATGTGAGGGACCTTATTAATAAAGTGATACTTCTTATGTTACACTGATTTCGAAGCATATTCAAAACAATGCCTTGAAGTCAAAGCTTTTGCCTTTGGCTAAGTTTCCCACGCACTTTCTCATCCCTTTTCGTAATGCATACGGAATTTTTTTCGGATGCGAATTTCATGGAACAACAATGTTGTATCTACTTCTCCAGGATGGTTCGAGATGGATATTTAGTCACAAATCTACGATTGAAAATACTTTATTCAGGGTTCAAATAGCAATGTGAATAAGAAAGTTTAATACATACCATTACCATACATACCTAGTTTATAAACTTTATTAGATCCATTAGGACTAAATACCAACTTATATAGGACAATACACTTGTACAATATTACATTTGACATTGACTTGCACAACATTACATATTCTGATGGGGAAAACAAAACTTTTGTTGCCTAAATGTCGATATTTTGCCATCATTTTATCCGAAAAACAAAATTGTATCTATCTGAAAAATTACTTTTTAATTTGAATCTCCAAATTTTCTTTCGTGCACTAAATAAATAAAAAATATAACCTAAAATATTATGAAAATGTCCATCCCTAGAAATAATTTCAATTTTTCACCACAAAATGAGTGGGGGAAGAAGGCTGGTGGCTTTCTTCCATCAAGTTTCAAAATTATATCACAGAAGTAAATGGTAAGACCATTAATACCAATTTATGTAAAAGTATAATACTTTTATCGGCATTTCATTATGGAATTTAATAAATTAAAAATTTTAATTTAATTATTGGTCTATATTTGGAATTCGTTACTTGTAAGTACTATAAATAAAACGGGAAGGTCAAAAAGATATCTGTGACAGTTATCACAGAGAGTAATGTTATAACGCTTCTATTTCGAGCATTTCCTTTCTTGTTGAGTGATGATGACAAATGAATATTTGCAATTTAATGTCAAAATACATGCATTTCAAAATGAACGAGGTGGCAAGTTTAATATGATTTTCACGTAAACCTTAATGACAGAATTCACCACATGTTATTCCCTGGTGAATCCTTGTTTGACACGGAATTCGAACTACAATTCGATCTTTAGCGTTTTTGCAATTCGTGGGAGATAATAGCATTTGATTTATAAATCACGATTACCTAATAATACCAGTCCACGGTTTCACCTATGGCTTTAAATAAAAGTTTTCGTCTGTACTACATTGATTCACACCACGTCATCGGGAATGGAGCATTGAAAAAAATATATTTATATAATTAATGGACAAATCTTTTCTTAAACTTATCGTAGGTGTAAGGGAGTAAGGGAGAGCGAAGCTTCCTGACGCGGGAATTGGGACGTTTCGTGCAGGAGAAGAGAGCAAGGATTGAATGATAGCCTTTGTGGAATGAGAAGAGGTGGCGGAGGCAAGGGGGGGGGAGGTTGGGGCGTTGGAGAGACCTGGGAAAGAGAGGATGAAGAAGAAATGGGAAGGAAGAAGCAGGAGGAGAAGAAGAAGAAAGGTGTGGGACGGAGAGACGATGGTGGGGATAGATGCCGGGGGTGCGTGGACGGGCGTGGGTGGCGACGGTGGCAGGAGCGTACGGCAGGAGGGTTTTGGGGGTCGAGGGCGAATATGGCCGGGGCGATAAAGGGAGACTAGGCACGGCAGGAATCCAGGGAAGGGCCGGACCGAAATATTCAGGCTGCATATTTACCCAGATCGACCGAAAGGGACCGCATAGCCTCCCGTTCTCTTCTCACTTCCGCCCTCCTATTCCTCCTCTGGCCACTGTTCCCAACTTTTCTCTCTTTTCTATCTCATTTCTCTCCCTCTCCTATTCTCTTTCCGTTAGGGGGGTCCCACTCCAAAACAATACAAAAGAGAAAAGAAGCGGGCAGCTTCCTCCCCTCCTATTTCTTCCTGACAAAACTGTAACCCGTACTTTCCAAGCCGCTTCTATCCTCTCTCTCTCTCTCACGTCCTCTTCCCCTATCTCTCCTTTTCCATGCCGTGTTTTCTTTCGACGTTTCCGGGGAAACTTCCCGCTTTTTCCCTCTGCGCCTCGGCGTCCCCTCTCCTTCCCTTTCCGCTTCCCGGCCTTTACATTTTCATCTCCATATTGTGTCCATCGGCATACGCAGTTCATTTTATTATCTTCCCAATCCTCTCGCGTTTTTATTTGCCCCTCCCCCTTCCTTCCCCACCCGCTCTTTGCTTGGCCTGCACGAGATGACATTTTCACCTCGCCCAAAATTGGTCGGGGCATTTTGACGGCGCGCGCTTTTTTCTGAAAGGATCAGACGATGACGCGCTGCCGGAATTCTTTCGTCGCAAATATTTCCTCCTTAATAAAACCGTGGGTGAAATAATAAGGGTGGTGAATGCAATTTGCTGGAGAAAATGTTTATTACGATCAGGAAAAATAGGTGCGTTCATAAATTTATAACATGATACGCCCCGATTCTAACGTGAGCAGTATTTTATAATTTCCAGTGGAAATTTGAAGAGAAGTGGGGAATGAAAAACCGCCCATTTGAATATGTCATTAAAAAATGATCAAGCATATACCATACTGTTGCGGGAAGATATAAAAATGTAGAATATTTTAGCCTATAGTAACTTAGTATTTGGCATTTTTTGTCGTTATACAGTATATTTTGGTGAGTCTGCAGAGAGTGAAAAGTATAAGATTATCCATGAATGATTTTTATAAAATAATATTACATATAACAACGCCCACCGCCATAGAGTTGGAATTTGTGGAGGAACTTAATAAGCAATATCTAGAGGCAATGAAATTTTTACGTTTCAACTAGGTGCAAAAGAGAATTTTTGTATCTATTACGTAGGGAAAACTTTTTTCTGTTTAAAAATGCCTACTGCAAGGACTTTACTCCAGAAAGTGTATAAAATAAATAACAATAGTTAAATCCGAAGATAAGCCGGTAATACTAACTTATACGTCAGCCTGATAATTACTACCATATGGTGTCAATTAAGCTTTATATTATGCAAACAAATAAGCATTGTTTATTTTTTAGTGATACTCAATGGATTATTAAGGCAAGAAAATAACACTAATTTGTAAGGTTCTTCAGTTGAGGTGAAAAGGACTATGGCTAAAGAAGTTAAGGCCATTTATCATGATAAAATATAAAATGAAATATAGATGCGGTCTTGAACCGGATGGTCGCGAGTTCTTAAATGTAATGGATTTAATTCAAAGGCAACATCATCGCTGTTTTTAGGTCAGTCAAGTCAGTCATGAAACTTGAAATGTATGCATGCGGGTTCAAAGGCAATATCTTGGCTAAACTGGAAAAAACAACTTTATTTCTGAATCCAATATTAATTTAATCCCTGCCAAATAAAATATTTAAAAGCTAAATTTTCAATAGTTTAAGCTAATTGTTAGTTTCAACTGTTCATATTTTGAAAATGAATGTAAACAATTTACTGCTCGCCTGTGTATTTCGTGATATTTTAATATACAAAATGATATTTCTGGCCAAGCATCTCCACTCACTTCAATAACTTTATTTTTTTCTTCCAAATACCGATGATTATTTTATTGAGGTTATATTACTCAAATATTAAGCACCTCCTGAATTGGACTCAGGCATGCATTACAGAAATGTGACAACCACTTGCCCCTATGAGATTAGATTTAACTGCTGCTATAATATACATATTGATTGAGTAATTGATTTACGGGATGAGACTAAGAGAACTACTCGTACACTACTACATCAGAGCACGTGCTAATATAACCTGAAAAGTTAATATTATAAAATTGAAATGTGATAAATTGGTACTGAAGTGCTCAAGGAAATATGCCTTTGATGATAGTGACTAGATTAAACTTATAGCCTAATGTCATTTGAATAAATATCCTTGAACGTTGTCTGTATGTTCTATAGTGTAAATACACTGAATTGCTACCTGGCAATGAACACCATTAACCCTTTGAGTGCCCTGCGCAATTGCTTAATTTAGTTAAAACATTCACAGGCTATGATAAAGGTAAAAGTAAAATTCATGAAAAATGTGCTAAACGCTCTAATTTAATACTGATGCAAATAAATAAAACTTACAAAAATAGAAACAAAAAATGAGAATAAGGCATAAAAATAATAATTATTCAATTATTAATTCATTTATAGCCATGAAAAGGAGTCATCTAGAGGAGTACTGACATTTTTGGGAATATTTGGGAAAAAACGACCCTCACAGCGACTTTGGCTCTTTTGGTTAACAAACGTCTCACATCAAATAGACCTGATGATGGCATAACAGCCGAAATCGGTCGTTTTATATTAAAAGTGTGGAAGTCACAAAGCGCTTATTTCTTTCTAAATAAAACGTCTCACACTCTGAAAATCACGTCATTTTGCAAGATCTATTCTAGTTTCAATTCCCAGAATAGCGTCAGTAGTATATTGATAGGTTTTTCATGTTTAAAGCACTGACTTCTTTGGAAGGTATCATAAACATTCCTCTTACATGTATTCGCGTTGTGAATTAAATAAAAAATAATATGTTCCTATGAAGTTGTTCATCTGAATAGTGTAAAATTAATCGTTTCAATATAAAACTATTGGTGAAGAACTTACATCTGATACTCATAGCACTAAGTTAAGTTAGTTTATTAGGTGAACGACGAATTGATAAACGAGTATATGTAAGTACATGCAAGTATGAAGAAAAATCAGCTAAAAGTATGAATACGATATAATCATTTCAAGTACGGTGGCAATATTAAAATAGTATTTTCAGTTAGGAAGCTCATATAGCGAAAGAAACTAATCGAAATATAATCCGCTATTAACATTTAAACCCACTGGAAACATCTAAGGGATTCTCAAAGCAGTAACCATACACATGATATTTTACTACCTGTCATGAGGGTCACGAAAAACCTGTCTGAGAAGAGGACATGTCCAACTTTTTCTATAATGAACGTTAGTAAAAAACCACATATAAAGTGTCGTTTCTTTATTAAAACTCTGCACCAAAACTCTCCGTCATTCACTCTCACTACTCCCAGCAGTTCTTCTCTGCCTTCCCGCAAGTACCCCTCCCCCGTCTTCAGGGCACCCCACTATTCCCCTTCGCACCCACTGTCTCTGTATCTTTCTCCCGGCGTCTCCCCCCATTCATTCTCCCCATGTTGTCGTCTTCCCCTAACTTGCTCCCGAGTCTCCGGGACCGGCGCCTTCCCTCCTGCCCGCTCCCTAATTTCTATCGCAACTTGCTCCCCACCCATTCTTCGCATCACACCCCGGGCGCCGCTCTTTCCCCCATCTTACACGACTCCCACGTCTTCCCTTTTCACCACTGTAATTCCCCTTTCCACCCACCTCTCACCTACACCTTCCATGCCTCCATCTCCCACCACCCTCCCCGTTCCTCTGCCTACCGTTAATTCCTGTGGGAAAGGGTGAGAGAGTTTCGTGCGGTCCCGAAGGTTGGCATGGTGAGTAAAGTAGGTGTAGTGGTTTTCATGGGAAAGGTTGAAGAGAGTTGGTTGAAGAGGTGGGTGGGGACGCAGTGCTGAGTGTCGAGAAGGGGTGGTGGAAGAGGGGTTGTACAAGTGGGTGGGTCACCGTGGGAAGATGGTGCGTAAGGGCCTTGGTTGTGCGGCCCCTTGCATTCTGGGTGCCGAGAAAGGGTGGAAGTTGTTGGTGGGCCAAAGAGTGGGGAGGGGAGCTATTTTTTTCAGGAAAGGATGAGGTAGAGAGCTGTATCGAGTCTGGTGGAAGCTGGGAAGAGGTACTACGGGGTTGGTTAGGTACGCAGCCGGCAGGTAGGTTGTGGCAGACAGTTATGCTGGAGAAAGAGGAAAGAGAGGGAGAGAGAGGAAGGAAGGTGGAGGCAGATGTAGAGATGCCGAGTTAACTTTTGGGTTCAAAACTAATTAGACCCAATCGAGCTGGCAAATTGCTGGTTTAGGTTATACAAAATAGATTTCATGGAGAGAGTACTCTAGTGGCGGAATATTCTTATTCGCGAGAGCCGAGAAATATATGCTCCTAATGACTTGCGGGATATCTGAAGTAAAGTGCCTGTTTCATATAAGTAGGAATAATATATATTTATATATATTTATTTACATATAAAAATATATTTCCATATATATATATATATATATATATATATATATATATATATATATATATGTATAATCTTGAAAATGACGCTCTCCGGCGACGCACAAACACACAAACACTAAGATAATAAATATTACACACACAGAAACATAAAAGAAGGACACTTACAGTGGATATTTACGTTTCGACGGCACGGCCGTCGTCATCAGAATCCATCCATCCATCCATGCCGTCAAAACGTAAATATCCACTGTAAGTGTCCTTCTTTTATGTTTCTGTGTGTGTAATATATATATATATATATATATATATATATATATATATATATATATATATATATATATATATATATATATATATATATATATACACACACACACATAGCATGATTCGCCTAATTATGACTTATATTTGAATTCTGATGAAAATTTTAAAATATATTTTTCCCTAATGAAAGAGTTTTCATCAAAGTACGCCGTCGATTTCCTTAATTATTATTGACTATATTGTCATAATAAGTCAATAGTAATTGTATTAAAGTTCATGCTAAGTAATAAAACTCTTCTTAATAATTTATTTAGAAAAAGGTATATCTTTTTAAGAGAAATATAAACACACTACTTATCAATGGAAAATGGAAGGTTGGCACATCATAAATTTTGCCTGTCTTACTCAAGTCTGTAAAACTGAAAGTACAAGAAAGTCTCGAAAACTGAAGTTTTTCGTCTTATAAAAATTTTAGATACACAATGGGATACATTTTCATTGAAGCAGAAGAAAATGAGTTTAGATGCTAAGTTTAAAGTATAAGTATGAACATGACTAACACAGACAGATGAATATATTTTTAGATAAAATATAAATAACCCTCATCTTTGCAAAAAATCCAGTTACTCGACAGAGAAACCTACATTTTTTCTCGTCCTAAAGTGATATCTCATGTTGATTATGCAAGACATTTTGAGCCAAAAAAAGCGAGGTGTTAAGTATTCAGGCAAAATAAAATGAGGTGAAATGCGTAAAGAAGTGAAAAATCTTAATGTGTGAATTAAAAATCCGTCTACTGGACAAATTACTAACACCTATAGTATTTCCCGGATAATATCTTCTTGTTCTAGCTTTCACTGAGTTCCATTGACTGTGAATCGTTTTCTTGGAACACACGAAAACTCAATTTCCTCCAGCAAAATTCTCGACATTTATGCATGCTAATTTAAGTGCAATGGGAAGTTACTTAACCAGATGTCAAAAATGAAGGGATTGGCTAGGGGAAGGTATGCTAACTGCTAAGCCAACGGAGGCATTCTGAGAGCCATTCGGGAGAGACACAGTGGCACGCAAAACGCTCAGGCTTGTTTATTGTTCGATTTAAATGGGTGGGTATTTGGGTTCGTGGAAGATGGGGAAATAGAAGAGATGGGTAGTGGCAATACGACCGCAGTACGCAAGCTAAACCTATTAAACTCAGACGCGTTGCAACCAGGATAAAGAAAGATATCGGGGATTGTAGAGTGGCCGGTGCTTTGGAGAGGAGAAGAGAAATACAAGGAGGGAGTAGGGCAACGGCGAGAGAGAGTGGGTAGAAATGGAAAGATGGAGTAGGAGAGAGGAAGGTGCCTATGTACGGCTGTGTCACAACGGTGCAATTCAATGAGAGTACTTCATAACATCTAATAAACCTGACTAGAATTTCTACGAGGAAGGAATGGGATGGAAAGACAGGAAATCAATGAGATACACGCACTTCTCGTTGAGATGCAAATTCGATGTTGGTGGATACCAGAATACATTTGGGCGTTCAAGTGTTAATCTATTTTTGATAACACCTTAAAAAACATTATATATGACCGGAATTTACATAAGGAATAGCAAATAACTCACTTGCACATGACGTGAAATAGCAAGCGGAGGGTAGGTTGAAGATGTGAGTTACAAAACCCGCATTTCAATCTCTAAACAAAGAAATCTTTTATTTTTGCAATGATAAATTATGAGCATTAAAGGTAGACTTATGCTTTCTCGCATCAATTAGAGGAATTTACAAACATAGAATTGATATAGAACTTGTTTCTTAAATTGAAAAATAAAATACATTAACTGAAATTGAAATGTTGCCTGAAAATACCAATATATACGACAATATACCATATATATTCCGGACAAAAATTATTAACTTTTATAGAAACGAGAGAAATGTGATTCTTGCTATATATCTAGCAGATTCGTTCCAGGATCAGAATCAATCAAATTGCAATCATTAGCTTCAAAGCTAACTACCTACCTAACTACCTCCAAAATTAATCTACCTTCAAACTACCTTCAAACCTTCACTATCTTCAAAGCTAACAACCTAACCAACTATTATTAGCTTTAAATCATATTGTGTAGGATAATCGGGAGTAAACACAACTTCTAGGGGTGTTGTATGTATAATAACGGAATGAAATAAAATCTCGCAAATCAGCATCAAAGATAAGAAAATTAAAGTGAAACTTTCCCAATCTCTCCCCTTAGTTTTTGCCTGTTTTTCCTAAATTGTAAATCGAATTTTGCCTGGGAGTATCGATGATAGATTATGTTTATGATTTATTCACGGATCTCATTATTTGAAAACTCAGTTAGCACGTGGCTTTACCGACCGTTTCGAAATCGTCTATTACAGTGCGAGGGGGGAAGAGGGCGACTGTTTAAGTGGACTTATCCCATAGCCTTCCTCAAATGGGCAGCTCTAATACAAACGTGGTGGGAAATGTATTACGCTTTTCATTAACATAAAAAGTAAACAATTTTTGCTCAGCGATATCCAAATAGAGAGAGTTCTTCCGAAAATTTGAAAGGAAATGGTTTAAGTCTTTCATCTCCAATTACAAAAAAATGTATTTTCTTTTCACACACGCCGAAAGTTCGTGGATGCTAATTTGAGCCCTTTACGACGCCCAAATTCAAATTCCCTAGCGCAGGAGGAAGAAAAGAGAGAAGCTCTGGGGAATAATATTTAAGGGGAGGCATTTGGAGTTTTGGACTTGGTGCGTGTATTAGCAGGGAACCTCAGAGAGAGCTGGAAATATCACACTTGCGGAACGACACTTAGGTATGTGCGTGTGTGAGTTTAATGAAGGAAAGGGAGAGAAGTGCGCCTATAATGCCCCTAGTTTGAAAGAGAGAGAGAGAGAGTGAGAACGGGATGGAAGAGGAGACACTTCCGGGCCCTTCCGCCTCTTATACCTCCTTCTGTAAAACCCTAAGCCCCGACGAGTTGAGCACTTAACGCACTGGACAGGGTAGTGGGGAGAGATATAGGGAGGGGGGGATGGGAGGCAGAAGTAGAGGAGAGAGCGAGAGAGAGGTCGGGGGGGGGGGTCTTCCTTTAACTTGAAGGGCCCATGCCTCGAATACTCGCTGAAGCGTAGAAGTTGGACTAATCCACGGCGTAAACACACAAATATTCGGCCGTATTCCTCTCTTTGTGGATGGGGTGGGTTGAGCGGAGAGGGGGGGACGGGATAGGGGGGGGAGGCCGAAAAGGAGCGCCGGCGTTGAGGGCGGTGTTTGGGTCGCTCGCCGCTTTAGATAGCTATGTATCAACGAGTTGCAGCGGGAGCGGGGGCGAGCGACGGCGGGGAAAGGTCGGTTCGGCCGAGGTTAGCGGTGGTTCGGGGCCCGAGGGCAGTCAGTGGGGAAGTGGAGGGTTTTACGGTTGAAGAGCCTTGCTAATCGCGTCAGTTTATCACTGTCCTTGACGTAGATCGTGTTTTCTACGTCACTTTATTTTTGCCAATTGGCTCATTAGAAGCAGGGACGATACGCTACATCGGTTTCAGCGTCTTCTCCTCGCCGGGAAGCTAGAGTGAAAGCATGCGACTGCTCTCGTATGCATTCTTAATCATGCCAATTTAAATGAAGTGGGACTATTCACCTGAATTAGAAGTTCAATAAACATAATTAGCATATTTTTATTAATTGGAGGTGGATAAATAAGGTGCTAAATATGTTTGACTCAATCTGTTTTCCATCTCATGCCACATGCATTAATCAGAATTGGAGAAATTTTACCTTACTAAATATGCAAAGAATTCTATACATTAAATTTTCAGCAACTGCCTTAAATATGCATATAAAATATTAACCTTGATCCTATGAACGAAAAATAATCTTTAAGAGTCAAGGCACCAACTTTTATGGACTGAAATTCGATTTTATTTAAAGCGGTCTACAAATTTTTGCCCATAATTAGGAGATAAAACAATTAAAATTGAAGCTTTTCCCGTGAAATGAAAATCGATGTTTCCTGTATATCTTTAGAAAGTTGAAATATTAGTCTAAATGGAACCTTTTTGCCATAGAGAAAATTATAACTCAAGTTTAAGATTATTTGCATTAATATGCTATAACTATCTTTAAAGCCACATTAGAAAGGCTTTCATTAGCAAGGAATAGGTAAGTTTTTCATTGTACTACTGGTATACCACTACAAAGTGAAAGTAAAACATTTTATTTTAAAAATATACTCGCCCTAAAGACCCTAATATCGTGAAAGGAGTTGTATCTCGTGCCTTTAGATCATCCTTAAAACTGAGCTGACGTAAATAACGGTGACGTAAGTAACAGACCTTAATAGTGATTGTTCTCCCATGTATGCAGAAAACATTAATATATAGACAAAGGTAGTCAATTCAGCTTCAGAATTCCGGTTAGGAAGCAGGAAAGGCATTCTACCTCAGTGAATCGACCATTATAGTAATGCTTAGACTTAAGAAACCCAAAAAAGTCACTGAAAACTACATAAATTATCTTCTAAAAAAGAAAATGACGCTACGATGAATTGAATAGCGTTGTCAAAACCCCGGGCCTCAAAACACGGGCAGAGCAAGTTCGCGACGCGGCAAATATGGTATGTATTTTAATATATTGGATCTATTATTATGATGTGATTGCGTAGCCATGAATATCTTGCGTAATCCATGAGGAAAGAAATGACGACATACAATTGCATGTTCTCATGGCCAAGCTCTGCGACAGGTGTACAAGGTGTGATTAAAAAAAAACAGGACTGATTTTATAACTTGCTAATTTCGACGGATACCGCTTAATAGAACTTGCCACCCTCAAAGTACATACCTTGGCTGACGACAGACCTTTGCCATCATTTCTTCCAGCTCTCAAATCCTGCCTGGTAAGTCGCCTTAGGGATCCTCTTCAGGTCCGCCGTACAATTAGTTTAATGTCCGCAATAGAGTCGAATCGGCGCCCTTTCAAAGTTGATTTTAACTTTGGAAACAAAAGACGTCTGATGGAGCCACGTCTGGAGAGTAGGGTGGCTGCGGGATCACGGAGGTTGCTGCTGTTGCTGCTAGACCCTGGTTCTCACCTCAAAACACTAGCTTTTCCAGCTTTCAGAACCGACTCCCGAGCCGTAAACCCCCCGAGATATATATACCCACGCCGGCCAATATGGCGACGCGGCATATATTACGCAGGAGACACAGCCCGAGAGAGCTCGTCAGTGAGGTTGGCCACGGTGGGAACCAAGGTCCAGGTCACGCTGTGTGAATGTTGTTCTTTTATTAGGATGTCTATGCCCATTTGCATTAAAATTTCAATCAGAAAAAATATAATACCTATTCCCCTCCTCAAGGAATACATGGCCATGGGGTTATCCACAAACATATTTACACATACATTAATAATCTGAAAATGCTTCAAAAAGTCAAAAGTCAATCGTAAACCTTCTAATGCCGCGAAACACTCGAGGAACGACTGTGAGATTTCCAACGCTGGTATCACCACGCAACCCTGGGTTAAGGTTGTGTCCGTATACACCTCTATTTCCTCATTTGCCCTTGGTAAGGCCACTTCTCGATTGAATATCTCGCTTTCTTGCAAGATGTTCCACCATTTGACATACATGCGCTATTGGAAAAGTTAGTAATCGAAGCACCCACGTCACACAGGCTAAGAAGTCCACTGCTTTTCGTAAGTCGACAATTCGTAATCGCGGATTTAGTGGGATCACTGTGTATACGGTATACGATCGTACGTATACTCGGATACGTCTTCTTGAGGCGGGTAAATCTGTCTGATACTGATAAATCCGTCTTTTTAATAATGACTCCTAAGTATTTAAGCTCTTTCATTAGCACTGTAACTGATTTGGACATATTAGTTTGGATTCCGAATGAATCCCTTAGGTAGCCGATCACTGTGAAGACGCAAAATTTGTCTTTGGCGTATAATAGCCAATCGTCAAGATAACAAATACCACTTTTGTTGAACTTTTGCCTGATGAATTGCGCGCAGTCCTCCGCCCAACGTTATAGTATTACCAGAGATAATGCATGCCCCATGGGTAGTCGCGTAAATACGTAAGTTTCGTCTTTGTATTTGAACCCGTAGAATTTCCAGAGCCTTACATGTATTTGGAGCTAGTAAAAGGCGCTCTGCAGGTCCAATTTTTGCAAGCCAAGCTTTGTATAGGATGTTCGCGATTGCTCGCCCGGGACCGAGTAGGAAAAATTTTAGCGTTCGAAATATTTTGTCCAGGACGAGAGGTGGTATATGAGTCTGGCCCCTCCGTCGGCCTTTGGTATCAAGAAACATTTAAAGGCACATTTAATGGTCCATGGCACGATAATTCCCGCGGTGACTAATGCCTGGATGAATATGGACAAGTTGTCCGACACTGGGGTAACGTATCAGAGGAATCCAAGAGGGCGTCCCTGGGCTTAGAGAGCTATGCACCATCACGTGAGAACGTTATGTTGACTTGCCTGTGATATTGACGGGGTAATATTGGCCGGTTATGGCGACAATCTATGTTCATCAGTCAGCACTCGTGGGACGAATTTTAATGGGAAGCTTGCCATGCCCAAACTGTCTGTCAAAATTGTCTAACAGGATCCAAAATTAATATTAACTTCCTCGGCTATCTCCCAAACAGTTAGACGGCGATTTTCCCGCACCAAATCGTTCACCAATTTGACATGGTTGGGGTCTGTCGAAGTGGAAGGCCGCCCCGGCCGGCCGTTCGCGAATCTTTATCTGTCGAGGGTCTGCCCGATTTAAATCAACTGTACCACTCAAAACACTGGCTTCAACTCATAGCTTCATTAGCAAAAGCTTGCTGAATCATTTCAAATGTCTCCGTAGCAGTTTTGTTCAGTTTGAAAAAAAATTTCACTCCCACACGCTATTCCTATAGCTCCTTCATTGGTGCCGTTGCACGTGGCGACGAACAGGGTAAGACACGTACCGCTGCTGCTACGTGATGACTCGACGAAAACAAACGCAACACATCTCGTTTTAGTTGTCTGATGTGTTTCTAGATGACGCACTGATTCTCATTTCGATCCGTTGAACAGTATAAGCAGAATAAAATCAGTCCGGTCTCTTTTTGATCACAACTTGTACCTATCAGGTTAAGGCATTACGCTATAATTGTTTTCCTTATGGTCACAGAAAAGCCATTTAAAGACTTCAAAGGTAATAGGATATCAAAAATTTAGTGTTCGTGGGAAGATTATTTTTTTTCTTATAGTAATACGAATATATTGAATTAATGTACCAAGCTCTCTCACAGTGGGGTCACTCTATCTTCCCCCAAAACGACCCCTAGTAACACGGGATTTCGATGTCATCTTTTCCGGGTCAGGGCCGTCGCTTTTTCTGGGGATCTAAATGCAAAGAATGCTGCATGGCATTCGATTGTACCAAATCCTCGGGGTGAAGCACTCCTCACATGGACTCAGAATACCGGAGTAGGCGTCGTGGGTACACATGGGTTACGCATTACCACCACGGAAAGAGTGAAGATGTCTTAGATATTGCGCTACACCGCAGGCTCACGAGTTCACTTTCTCTCGTGGCGACATTGACGTTGGACGGCGACCACTACCGAGTCTGCGCCTATCTGGGATACTAACCGACGTTACTTCCCCCACGGAAAGTGCGATGCCTGTATAAAACAGATTGGGCAGATTACAGACAGATCCTGTCCGACATTTTACCAGAACAACCGCCGCCACTGACGTCACAAGCTATGGTGGACGAATACGCTTCTGTCATTCCAGCTGGAGTGGATCAAGCAATACAGAACACCGTGCCATTAAAAGTGATCCAACCTTCTGAACATCTGACGCTGCCGCCTTTCATCCTTCGCCGCATCCGTGAAAGAAATCGGCTTCGACGACGATTTCAAAGAACTAAATGTCCCGCAGTTGAGGCACGGTTCAGAAGAAAACAAGCCGAAGTGAGGCAGCATTGAGGACCACAGGCAAATGACGTGGGAAAGGAAGGTTGCTACCCCCCGGACCGAAGATGGGAGCATCTGGTAAATGGCAGCTTCTCTTCGAAACAAAATTAGGATCGACCCACCGGCCGATTCACCTGATGTCCCTCTTATCACGGAAGACGAAAAGGCTGAATTTGCAGTAACCATGCTGGAGGCTACTTTCATGTCGACACCGGATCCACTAGTACCAGTTGGCCATGCTAACTTTCCTAAAGAGGATGAAATAACGAAGGAGAGCACCATGATGGGACCAAATATTACCGAAAACGACTTGAGAGCCGCCCTCGGACGACTACGCATCAAGAAAACACCAGGAGAGGACAACATCCCGAACGCGGCCCTTCGATAGATGCCTGCCTCGCTCGCTGCTCACCTTATTACGCTCTTCACGGTCAGCTTCTCCTTGGACCATTTTCCGGCCCTAAGCAAATCGGCAAAAGTCATTCTACTGCCTAAGCCGCCGAAGGCAGCTCGGAACGTAGAGAACTACCGCCCGATCGCCCTGCTAGCGACCCTGGGAAAGCTGCTTGAGAGGGTACTGCTGCCACATCTCCTGAAGCACATCGCGGCCTACTCTATCCTGTCGGCTTCACAGAATGGTTTTCGGGAGGAACATTCTACCACACATCAGCTCGTCCGTCTCGTAGAACAGGTGACGGCCGGATTCAATCGGAAATGCTGCTCAACGGCGGCGTTCTTTGACATCAGGAAAACTTTCGACCGGGTTTGGCACGTTGGCCTCAGACGAAAACTTACACAAGAGCGGTTTCCGAATTGGCAGCGGCGCTTAATGACATCTTGCCTGACAGGAAGGACTTTCTGTGTCGCCTTGGGACACACGCTGTCACAGCCGAAACAGGTCTACGCAGGCGTGCCGCACGGATCGGTGATCCGGCCGATACTTTTTAACCTATACACGGCGGACCTCCCAGTGAACTATAAGCGACATACCCTGTATGCGGACGATGCAGCAAACGTGACCACTTCATGGAGAGCACACATGGTGGCAACGTACCTGCAGCGAGCAGTTGACAACCTGCTATATTGGTACGCCCTGTGGCGAATCAACGTCAACAACGCGAAGACGCAGACGATTCTTTTTCACCTGGAAGACTGCGGGAACCGGGTGAAATCCTCGTGGGCACCGAGGAGGCGCCGTGGAAAGAAGAGTTGACTTATCTAGGCGTCATACTGGATAAAACACTGACATTCAAAAGTCACGCCCTCGCTGCCACCAGGAAGGCAAGAGGAAGACGACTACAACTCCCGCCACTGTTGCGGTGTCCGTCTCTTTCCATCAAGACGAAGACGTGTCTATCCGTGGCGGCAATTCGCTCAATCTTGATATATGCTTCACCTACGTGGCGTGGAAGAATGACTCCTGCGGCCTTCCACCTCATGGAGGTGACGGAAAGAGGGGCGCTCAACAGTATTCTTGGACTTAGATGGAAGTGTGCCGCAGAAATTCTCCACACATTAACTGATACTACGCCTATTGGAGAAGTCATTAAGACTCACACGACGGTCTTTAATGAGGAGCTTGAAAGCAAAAAGGCAGAACACCTGCGGCTGACCGGGAAATCGGGATCGGGTCTCTTGGGAAAGGTACAAACGCCCAAGAGCAGCAACGGGACGGGTAGATGACCAACCACCGTTGAAAAGCAGAAGGAGTTGATTGGACCCTCCTTCAACGACGGGCTAAAAAGCCGAAAACACAGCAGCTGAATGATTGAATCATCGGGCACCTGCAAGCCAAGCGTAAAGAGGAAACGTTTTGGCACCAAGAAGCGAAGGTACTCTATCAATTCCCTAGTTCTTTCCTGGGCCAGATATATAATAGATTATAAAACTAACAAAAACTTGATTAGAACTGGTGGTAGGATTCATTTGTTACTCTAAATGAAATGAGCGCTAAATACGGTGTCAAGACCTGGCATCTTAAGAAACGCTAACACTAAAAAGTGGAAATGCTAACTTGAATATTTTTAAATGTTATATGGATAACAATGGAGAAAGCACGAGTAATAGGAAAAAAAAAGAAGTGGCCGGAGAAGAAAAGATAATGGTGAAGGCCATACAAAAATAACCGAAATATAGAAAAGTTTAAAAGTCGGATATTCGAGCAATATTGTAATAATGGTAATAGTGGATGAATGGGAAACGCTCTGCGATATCAAGTTTTAAGATGAGGTTGAGTGATGTTTCTGGATGGCAAGAAGAGAAGGCACCAAAAGAAACAAAGTATACCACGAGGCAAAATTACTAATAATCGGTTTATCGTAATAAATTAATTATATCAAATTTTCCGAAAAAAGGTAATGAAAAATACGATAAAAATAAATAAATAAATAAATAAATAAATATATATATATATAAATATATATATATATATATATATATATATATATATATATATATATATATATATATATATATATTACTCGCAATTAAATTTTCAGAGGTAATGCCTTCCTTTCCTTTAAGGTAGTTCCTATTGAAGACAATAATAACTTGGGACTTCTCTGTAAAAAAGTCGTTCAGAAAAGAATGAAGCGTGAGGAAAATAATGATTAATTTATCAGGACGTAAGAATGAATCAATGAAATCAAAACTGTTAGTGCATCAGATATAATGCGACACGTTGGTTTTCAAGTGATTGCTTCATCAGAAATCCACGATTTTGTGCAACTCTTACCTGAAACCAACGAGAAACAATCTCTTATTGGTAGATTGCTAATAAAAGAAATAGAGCCATAAAACCGTAATAGTATATAGATTACTCAAATCGCCCTGATATTCTCAAAATATTTACCCCCTGAAACTCCTCGAAGTTTATTTTTTACCCCTTGGAATGAAATGGTAGCATGGAAATCTCAAGTCCGGAAAATGTATCCAAAATTTTCTGATAAAAATACGGAAAGCAAATTCCGTGGTCAGAGGAAAGGGAAGCATTTCCGGCAGATTCGTGTAGCAAAACTATATGCCCGAAATGAGCGAACTGTGCACTCCATTTATATGTTTCACCAGACGAGCCGGAGTGGACTGGCAGTTTTAAAAACACAGAACCCAGTCACTTCGATAAGTGCCATTACGGCAATGTTGGTCATTAAACGCGTTCAGAACGCCGATTGGCGCAAATCACCCACATATCAATTACTGATACCAGTAATGGTACTCACTTCTCATTTAAAGGAGCGCTGCTATATATGTTACAAGGGGAGGCGTTGAAAGGCCCATTCATGACCCCTGCATTATCATTAGCTGAGAATTGCATAATTATTTCACATTTTAAGCAAAAAAATAATCATCAATTTTCAAACTATGGCTAAGCTGCATTTAAATCCTGTAATTATAACATTTTCCCTTCCAAATGGTACTAGTAGTCTTAGTGACTCGGCACTAGTAATCCGCCATGAAGTGAGTTTGCATAAAAATAAATTGGAATTTGGGTAGTGATTGCATAATCATATCCATCGTCATTTCTTTGTTTAAAATTAGGCTGTAAAAATATGCATTACTTTTAATTTTATTTTTAGATTTCAAATCCATCCGGAATGTTCTACTGTTCATTTGTGACAATACAATGACACAGGATTTTGCTGCTTTATAAATACCCGCAATTTAAGCTTCATATTATACGACATAGCTTAGTTGATGAAGGTATTTGTACTTAACTAGATTAAAAATGATAATAGAAGCATAAACAATGTCTTCTCTCCAATTTTATTTACTAACGAGAAAATACATTTATCAAATAATCAAATAAATATTGACACTTTTTATCCATACCTTTAGAATTTCTTTTCACTATGTTAATTTATAGTTTCATGATAAACTTTATGAAAATGAATGCCGATTGAATAATTTTAGTTTCAATGAAAACTTAATCCGTAATAATCACTAATTATTTTTCAAATATTGCCACAACAAAGCTAAAATTGACATTCTCAAGCAGCGGCATTTAAAATAATACATTTTTCCAATGCTATTGTTGCTTTATTTAATGACACCACATATATGGACTTAGTTTCGTGAAAACTGAAAGATTAGTTAAAAGAATTATTAGAAACTTATTAAAGAACAAGTTAAGTGATGATGATTTGATTTTCCTACTGTTCTTAAAATTTTAAATGGTGTGTTATCAGATGTTTAAATGAATCTAAGTGAATGCTATTGGTTTTCAATTTCATGAGAGCGGCATATATTTAATCCTTTCAATTTCAGAACATTCTAGTAAGTTGCTTACTTGAAGATTTAAGTAAAATTACCGAAAATTTTAGCCAATAGTGATTACATAGAATGAGATTTATTTATGGTAATCACAGGAAAGCGCAGTCAGGCTGACTACACAAGAAAGTGCAGTCATCAACATAACTTCAATGGGCTATATCCACTAACACATACTGCATCATGAATATCTTTTTTCGTATGTGAAAGGCATCAGGAAGCCAACAGTCCATTAGTTTGCATGTTTTGCGAAGAAAAAAGATTAACCTTCCGACGAGTGAGAAAAAAAGGGTTAACCAAGAGAAAGCGCGAACTCATTTCTAATTCGATCAGCCGAAGTGTTCATTTTTTCTTTAAAGCTGACGAACATAAGGCTCTCATTTCTAATATCGGCGTTGGATGAATGGCATAGCTGCGCGCGGATTAATACACTGAAAATTGTGCTTTTTCGGAGGCATTAAAAGCCAGCTACTCATTTTAACGGCTACATCAAACCCAAAGGCTCTTGTGGCGGTTAGCGGAAGCATGGGGTCGGCAATTGAGGGCGCGGGGAGGGACCGCATTTTTTTCTCTCTTCTCCTCTCACCCTTACTCAGTGGTTTTTGGAAGTGGGACTGGGAGGGAGGTCGTCAGTCGAGAGGGATGGAGTGAGTATAGTGAAAGAGAGAGAGAATGAAAAGTGCGGGAGAGGGGTTAGGCATAAAAAGTTAATGGACAAAAATTCATCTGCAATTCAAAAAAACATCGAAATGAGCTTAGAACCGCAGTTGGCCCGGGCGTTGGGGCGGTTAATATACGAGACTCACCCTCTATTGTGCGTTCGGGGAAAGGTTTTTCGAAATTCACATACCTTTTTGTTATTCCTCTTTCCTTGCCCACGTTTCGAGAGGGTCCGTCGTTGTGAGATTGTGTGTGTGTGCGCTCTAGAGAGAGAGAGAGAGAGAGAGCGTGGAGTGGGGAAACCCTTTATGTAGCCAACTGACAAACAGTTCACTCTCTGGACGAGGCGAGTCGGGCAGGTAGCGGAGAAGGGAAAGGAAGGGTGGTTGCTCATACTCCCGTATATCGCCGGCGATGCAGGGTTGAGGCGCATGTCCCCTGGCGCCACTCCTTCAAACAACGGGACCTATCCAAAAAAGAGCCACAGTGGAGTTGAGCACTTTTCATGTAGACGTATGTGAGCATACATATATACATATATGTATATATATTTTTTTCTGTTGCGCCTCGTGTAATCATGCGCGAGCTGAGCCAACTTTTGTCTCCCGTCCTCTTCGCTTCCTCCTCCTCTTGCGAGCGCTCTCCTCTGGACCTCTCGTTCACTCGGCTCACTACCCCCATCCTATCGCCCTCCTCATTCACACCCTCTCTCACGCGGGCCGTATTCGGAGTCCCCCGTTCGGACTCCTCTCCTCTTTCCCCGCACTTCGCGAACCGGACCTCGGGCCATACGGGGAAGGGGGGTCCGTTATGCGCCGCCGAGTCCAAACCATTCCATCCTCACGGACGCTCTCCATCCGGAGCACTAGGTTCGCGTAACATTGGGCCGGGCACGGATCGGGCCTGCCCCGTATTCCCAACGCTGCCCAAAAATTCCTCCAACCTTGGAAACAAAATCAAACCTTCCCCATCCTTCCTGGCCAACCATTCATTTTCATCGAACGCAGAGGGCACGAACGAACACGATGAAAATTTATCATTACGGTCATATCCTGTCTATTTGCTTCCCATTTCCGTTCCCGCACCACGTATTTCATCGCAGCCACTCCTTCCTTGGGTGTTTAATGTTATTTCCTCCTACCACCATACTCCCATTTCGGCCAACTCTCTTACCCTTTACCCTCCCGGAACCCTCTTCATGCCATTCATCCGTCACGTTTAAAATTTTCCACCATCCCAACCATCATTGCCCCAACCCCCTCCTCCCCCAAGGGGCTTTTTCACCATTTCGGCCAGTAGAGTGGGTCCGGGTGGGGGCGGTGCTTGGTAAGCGACAACAGCGTTTGAGTCTCCTCACTCTCACTTTGGCGAACTCAAATCGAACGGCCGCCCTAGTGAAAGGGGAGTGAGATATTAAAAAAAAGAACGAGGCACAAAAGTAGAAACAAAAAATATTCCTACCTCCCTCACAGCTGTTATTTTATTATTTTATTTCATTCAAAAGTCGTTGCTTTAACGGAGCTTGCTTGCACGTAGGTGCAGGAGAGAATTAGAGGGGATAAAAAATATATATCCATAATTTTTCCAGATTTTATTTTTTTCTGGCCGAGTAATTTGAGAGCAGTCGAGAGACTGCAGTGTACGGGGATTGATGGGACAGGGGGAGCACACAGCGCCACCCAGGAGCGGGTGTGTGTTCATTAAGTGAGCATTTTCCGCACACACCTATTCCCCCCCCCCTCACAAGCGATAGTGGCGGGAAAGCTGTTCAAAATCAATGGAGATGATTGCCATTAGCAGTCATTATGAAGCCAAGAGTATGCGGCGGGGACGAATGGCTGGCGACAGACAGTTGAAGGCTGTTTAACCGTCCGCTCCCTCCCATCCCGACCCCCCAGGTTCCTACACTTCTACCATCTCCCCGCCTCGTTTGTCCCGAAAGCGGAAACGATTTCCGATCGGGAACCGAGCAAGGGATACGTGGTTGTGTCCGACTGCGGCCAATGTCTCGTTTACCATTTTTATCATTGTTTTCTCGCCCTTCTCCGTCTCTCTCTCTCTCGTCCATTTCTACATCCCTCTCTTACCCACGCCCATTTATTCTTCCGCCTCCGGTTTTCGCGCATCCTCCACCGTCAGACGGGCGTCGCTCCTGCGGCCAATGCCAGCGACACGTTCCGGCTTTGGGCGAGGAACGTGGGTGACAAAATGACACGGCTTCGGATAGACGTGTCAACCGGGGATATGAGGAGGGGTGATGTGTGGGTGTCTGAGTGGAGGGCGGGAGAAGAGGGAGGGATCCTGTTAAGGGAATTGACGGCAGGGAAAAGAGCCAAAGCAATTACGTAAATTTTGTCTGATTTTTCTCATTAAAATAACCATGAAATGTAAAAAAATCGCTTAGCAAATGTAACGCTATTTCATTAACAGCTACATAATAATTCTCGGACAAGAGTATTGAATAATAATGAATTCGGATTAATTAATGCGGTTTTTTATTGGAATTCTTTCCAAATTTAGGCTTTTAAAGAGACCACATTGAAAAAGGGGTCAGGAAATTTAACAATCAACATACTGTTAGATATTTGAAATATTACAATTGACAATTGAAAATGGAATATCTTGATTAGTCAGATATAACCAGGCTTATTAGAATACCTTTATTTTTTTTAATACGGTAAAACCGGCGGAAAGCTATGGTGGATGGGTGCAAAGTATTATCTGTTCCTGACTATGGATAAAAATAAAGCATACTATCAACATCTGCAGGCTTGCTAATTTCTACCCGATAGCATGTTTTAGTTAATCAAATTAGGCTGCTCGGAGTACAGTTTTTCAACATATTCTTTAATATCCAAAGTGCCTCCAAGTAAAAAAAGAGCCAAAATAAAATATATTTTTAAAAATTCAGCCAACAGCAACCCTTAGCATGTTATGCATGTTTAAATATAGGACTATATTGTTCCTGAGGAGTTGAAAACAACATTCTGCCTTAAATGAATCAGAAATAAAACAATGCATATTGAAAAAATGTAAAATTTGACAATCCTGGGTCGTCTTAGCAGTAATTTTTCAACTTAGTAGAAAAAATAGTAATATATTTTTATGATGCACAGCTATGGGATCAATGAATTTGTTCACATGAAACGCATACATGTGAATGATGATAGATTGTGGTGATAGAATGCAGCTATGCCGTATCTGTGGTGACAAGTAAAGGGTGGAGGGAAACACGATCTAATATGAACGAAAATAAAAATAACATGGAGTCATCGCTATGTAAGAGAAATGTATTCGTTAAATGAAATGGTAAAAACCGCAAAGTAATTTGACTTACTCAACGACTTACAGGGTAAAAGTGTCATTGTAAAGCATGCCATAGGAAAATGGTGAAATAATAATAAGTCGTATAAGACTTTTTATTATTTGCTGTAGCCTACAGATTATGGTAGACTTTCAATGGGTCTAGGGATCACGCTTTTGCTCAATTGTAAATCCCTTATTACTACTTAACTCATCACGTAACTAAATACCCTAAGTTCGCATATTACATCAAGTTAACCTTTTCTCTATATACAGTTCATTACCTCCAATTTGTCAATGATTTCTAAACTATTCTCCCCTCTAACTGGATTACTCAGAATCCTTTAAAATCTTCAAAATTACACTTCCTTGGTATGTGTAAGTGTACTTTTAAATAATTTAAATCGCCTCCAAATTTTATGCCTTTGATTTTTTTGCAAACAACTTCTAGCGATATATTTATAATGCCTAACACTTCGCTCGTTTTTATTCCTTACAGTTTATTTACCCAAATTTCTCCACAAACACAAGTTTGATCGTCCAAAAATCTGACTTAATCAGTTTCCCTCCTGCTTTTATTCCTATCCTTAGCTTTCGGCATGTCAATATTGCTATTTACTCAGATAATGGGGTCAGACACAATGATCATAAACTGTGTGTTCAAAAGTATGGGTGGAAAATTCTGTCTGACTCCCCTGCCTGTCACCACTCATTCTGTTTCTACCTCCGCCGGTCGTACCAATAGTAATTGGTTAATTTACGGGTTTCTGATATACTGCTCTAATCACCCTCCTTTTCTTGATTGTTCGAAGTACATACGTATTTGTATTTGTTCTCATGTAAAATTTAGAATATCGTCCTATAATTTTCACATAATGCTAATTTTTCCTTTCTTGGATTAAGGTTTAATACTCTTTTAACGAATCAAGCGGTTTCTTTTACATTTATCTTAATTCAGACAATGCAATGCCTTCAGACTAAATTTGCTATAAATACGCCCTACTCTTTATTTCACGTTTTAATAATTACATGATGATTTTATAAAGATGTTAATATTTACCTGGGTCTAATTCCATTTTGTTTTCTTTAATTCTATATGATATTCTCAGGCAACAATAAGACTACCTAACAAATCATATACTATTTCTATGTGATTTCAATGACCGAATAAACTTACGAAGTATTTACTTTATTTTCTCTCCACGCTGGAAAGTTTATTTTAGGGCAGCTTAGTATATTTTCTGTTGCAAAGTGTACATGGATATTCCTTATAAAATTCTAAGAGTTCTTTAGCCAAACAAACTACTCTATGTAAACTCTCTATATCCTCTTACTCTAATGAAAACTTTGTTGCAGTTTTCCACTGTTAAAACTTTATTGCCGACCATGGTTTCGATACACTGTATCATCTTCAGGTCAAGATGAAGATACAGTGAATACCTGAAGATGATACAGTGTATCGAAACCATGGTCGGCAATAAAGTTTTAACAGTGGAAAATTGCAAAAAAGTTTTCATTATGTCTCGATTCCACAATATCACGCCTGATTCTTCACTTTTCGTCCTCTTACTCTGTTCACCACGCATCTATTACCGTATCAGTTTTTTACTAAATGTATATTTAGCTCCATAGGCTTACCTGGATTGTAAACAATATTGATACCATTGATGGAGATATTACTCATAGCAAACCGATTCATTCGTTTATTGTACTTTGATATCGGGGAGGACTAATCAGCTAGTAGAGTTAGCCATAATCAATTCCAAGTAATGTTTCGAAAACACAGAATAATCTGAAAAACGAGCGGCATTAATGTTATTCGGTCAGGCTATACGAAATTGTTCCCTTGGAAATAGATTGGCTATCCTCTGTGAAATTGAACCATAAAAAGAAAGTTTACACCATTTGTATTCTTTTCCAACCTCATTCATTGGTTTGTATAAAAGTTCTTTGGCTTGAACTGAACGTTTTCTTTGTAGCATTTTATCTATTAAAAAGTCTTTGTAGTCATTATACGTTGCTAAATCTTTAATTATATTAAGTTCATGAGCAGAATTGTTATTGGGCAGAGGAATTGTTAACAGTCTGTTTAGTAAAAAATGAAAGGTTGAAAGTTTGTGGGATATGTGATGTCGGGAGTTGAAGGGGATGATGTGGTCTGTGGTGGTTATTTTCCGGAAAATTTTAAAATCAAAGCTCCGTCCCTTTTTCGACACTAGGATATCCAGAAAATTTAACTCATTATTGAGTTCTTTTTCACAAGTGAAACTGATTTGTTTGCATTGGGCATTAAGGTTAATCATAAAATTCTCTAACTGCCTTTCAGTGCCTGTCCATACAGCAAAGATATCGTCAACGTAGCTAAACCAACAGTGAATATTCTTGGTAAAACTTGCGGGGTAGCTGAATATTTTACTTTAAAAATCGTCCATGTACAGGTCAGCAAGCAGTGGTGATAACGGGGACCCCATTGCTAATCCTTCCACTTGTTTGAAGTATTCATTGTTGAATTGGAAGTAATTTTGTTCAACACAATCTCAAAAGAGACATGAACTCATTGAGAAAGGGTGGTTCGGCCCCAGCACTTTTAAGCACTCTTTCCGCTACTGACAATGTTTCCACAACAGGTATATTTGTAAAAAGATTTTTGACATCAAAAGACACTAGGATATATTTTGAGGGCGGGGGACCTTTCTAGAGAGCTGTGTACAGAGATCACTGGAATTTTTCACTCCTAACTTTGGAATTTTACACTCCTAACTCAACTCCCGACATCACATATCCCACAAACTTTCAACCTTTCATTTTTTACTAAACAGACTGTTAACAATTCCTCTGCCCAATAACAATTCTGCTCATGAACTTAATATAATTAAAGATTTAGCAACGTATAATGGCTACAAAGACTTTAATAGATAAAATGCTACAAAGAAAACGTTCAGTTCAAGCCAAAGAATTTTTATACAAACCAATGAATGAGGTTGGAAAAGAATACAAATGGTGTAAACTCGCTTTTTATGGTTCAGTTTCACAGAGGATAGCCAATCTATTTCCAAGGGAACAATTTCGTATAGCCTTCTACAATAAGAATAACTTGAAATCATTTTTGAACTCTACAAAAGACAAATTAGTCAAATTAAATAAAAGTGGCATTTATAAGTTAATTTGTAACGACTGTAATACGATATATATAGGCCAAACGGGGAGGTCGTTAAAAGCACGCGCGGAAGAGCATAAACGCTGTTTTATGAATTGTGACCTCAAGAAATCACACTTCGCTAAACATCCATGGGTAAACACCCATGAGAGTGGTTTCAACCCAGAACTCTTACACCAGACGGACAAAGGGATGAGGATGGACAAGTGGGAGGAGCTTGAAATTAGAAAGAATTTAAAAACGGGTCATTTGGTGAACGAATTATTGTTTGAATACCATTCCCCAATCATGGAGGTACCCCTTTCCTTCACCGAAAGACACAACAACCCCCCCCTCCCCACTGTTAACCCACCAATCACTGACGCTTAACACCCCTATTCTCCTTCTCATTTACGCCGATCACAACCCGATTTAACCCCTCTGTTTTACCCCTCTCTCACCCACTCCACTCTCCCTCATAAATGCTATATAAACGAGCAGCAGTTGGTTTTTAATTTTGTACCTGATGATGACGCCTAAGCGTTGAAACTAGTCGTAAAATAATAAAGAACAGTGGATATATACATTGTTTCTTTATTTAATGAACATGAACTTCCACAAAGTTGAGCTTAAAACAATAGAAAGGCATTAATGTTATATTAAATTTTAAGAAATGGCGAAAGATGTCGCAACAGTAACTTTTAACGAAGTCATCCGCTAAATGTTCATACCAGAACAATGATATCAGAGCATAAAAATCATTTACTTTGACCGACGAATTCGGATATATTCTGATAAATTTGATTAATGAATTCATGAAACTCATAATTTACTAACATATTATTACAATAGCTCCATTTTTACCCCCCAAGGAAGTTTGGTTATGGTACGAAAGACAAGAAAAAACATAAAATGTAAGAGTTAAACTAATAATATTAAATATAAATATTCCAGGCCGTGCAGAGCTAACGAGTCACTCTAAAACCAAGAATGGGGAATAAGAAGTCACAATGTGGCTGATCTTGTTAAAAAAATTGAATTTTCTGAATCATGCAAAATGATGGGAATAATTTGAATAAAATATTTGGAAGATATTGTTTCGCAGTAATTAGAGCGTATCTTAAATACGTCTCAGATGTTACTGAAACAGAGTTATTCATTAAGAAAAAGACATAGAGACAAACCTATTAATTCAAAAATATTCAATCCGATAAGCAAAGAGAATTAAATTATTACACAGCGTACAATTTAAGATGAAATCAGTAATTAAACACCTGAAACTATTACTGAACTCCAACCATTTAACTATCATTAAAAATAAAGTTGAATTTTCTTAACGCTATGACGAAAAAAATTGCCTCATGCTTGTGAAATTCTCTAGCATATGACCATTTATTGCCGTAAAATTTATTCAAAAATCTTCTCTATTTCAATGACATGTCTAAAATTTGCTTGTTTATTTTTCTTTACGTGCCCTTACTTGTTTCGATTTTTCCATTCACCAATAATTCGGACACCTTCAAACTAAGCTCGTATAACTGTCTCAAAGATCAGGTTTTGGAGCCATAAAAACTACTATACTTATCAAAGGTTTACTAATTTCCCCTTCATATTTCCTTGAGACACTCTTCCGAGCTCATAAAAAGTTAATTGACCTAAGCTCTCAGAATATTGGGGTTGAGTAGGCATATGGATATTTATTTTATACGTTGAAAGACGAAATATGGTAAATTAAATGGAAATGTTTTTACAAAACTTCTGGGGAGTATAAATGAACCCTGAAGCAAAGAACGAGTTTGATAGAATAATTGTACACAATTCAGAATGTGGTTTTGAGAATGAGAGTATTTATAGATCCCGTACAAATCTTTTCGATCCGCGGAGGTCATAAAAGATACTTATAACCAATACTGCCAATGTCTCCCAACTCATCTGGCCATCCTGCGCAAGCGGGTGCCAATTAAAGAGAGGACAACACCGCCGACCTCCCGGGAAAGTTCTCAAAATTGAACCATGATAAAAAATAAAGGGATGTGATAATATGCCTCCCCTCATGCGTCAAAATGTCTCTGCTTGGTTCTGAACTCACGCGAAACTTCATGAATACTCATCAGGTTACTATACATAATTAAATATTTATAACAACTTAAAGAGAATACCCCTACGTTTCGGAATATGATAAGCTTTTATGTTTCTTTAAAATTCATTTTGTTAAAAAAATAATTGCAGATATTTTCTATCTTCTCGTTCTCCTTCTATCTTCTTCTCGTGTGCTATTTAAACTTCTCCTATTTTATACAAAAGAGGAGTAGAATACCTAATGGAGAATACTCTTATTTGTCTCATTCATTTTAGTGCAACGTCTAAAAAAGTTCCGTCTCCCTAAATTCGAATTTAACGAGGCATTGGGAGCGTTCTGGGTCAGTGTGGGTAGATGTCCAAACCGGTGTTCCGGAAGCACAAAGATGTATGCTTGATTAAACCTTGACCCCAACGAGTTCTTGTCCTATAAATTATCGTTTCCATGTGCTTTGTGATTCAAAAGACTGTAGAAAATAATCGAGGTGAGCACTTCCAGAGAAAATCAATAGGCTCTGTAACTTGCTTCTTCTGATACTCCACAATGATATCTGATCTATGAAAATGTCTATTAAAAAGAAAGTATTTATTAAGAAATTTTCTAGGTATTATATTTTGATTATATGTTATTTTTTAAGATTTAACAAAAACTGACTTTGATCAGCTATGTGATATCGAAACGGTATTGACGTGGATGGGATTTTCTATACACAACTAACCACTCATATTTGATATCCTGATAATAGAAATTGTGCCTTTTGATTGTAGATTACGTAAATTTATTGAAAAATTCGGGTATAAGGGCTGCAAACATCGTTCTTAAGATTTGCATACCTGACTTTTCCATTTACTTACCTTTACATGCTGTGGTTCGGTACAGTGGTGTAGGAATGTTCTGTCCTTCCAAATTAATTCAGTTCTGTACATAGCTATGTTATGTAGCGAAATTATGGTTTATTTTTGTGTTGTTGAAGTTGAAATTTGATTATTATCAGTTAGAATTGTTTTACATTTTGTATCTAAACGGTAGTAAACTTGCCATTTTCATTTTGTGTTTTTTCTAGTCACTGTTTTTTTACAGGTCATTGATTTCATTCGGCGTTGGCGTATTTCACTTGCTTTCATTTCCGTTATTGCATTCGCTTAGAGCTATAACGCGAATTGTGCACTTTTTTCTGTTTTCAGTAATATACAAAACTTTACTCCATATTTTTACAGATATATTTGTAACTATATGATTTTGAAAAAGTGTGACAGAAGTGAAGCAAAGCCTAGGTAACGAATCAGTGGTCACCATACGGATGCAAATAACTGGCTATGAATGAAAGCGTGAATTTTAATCATTCCCCTCTGATTGGTGAAATTGTAGTTTTCACGCTCTGTATGCACTCCAATTTTAGAATATTTATTAAATATTTTATCTGAGAAAGACAATAGCTTTGTTCTGGCTGTCGAATTGACAAACAGAGGGATATTATCGAAAGTGTAGAACTCTATGCTCTTTCCCACTTTACGAGCGTTCGCTATAAAGGTTATAGTTGTTTTACCAGGAGTACCGGATTTAAATAATTTATGGGATGTTTTCCACTTATAGATATTTTCTTAAAACTTCTTAAAACTTCTTGAAAAATCTTTATTAATACCGAAGTAAAGTTGAAAAATGAACCATAAATAGTTCAAATAATAAGGGGGGAAAAACTCCAATGGCCGTAATAAACAGTCGCAACTCTCGTCAGACTAATTGCTGTGTTGGTTTCCGCGGGAACCACGAAAGGGACCAAACGCAACCTCTCAACCAAGAATCCCCTCTGTGGTGGTTTACGGGAAATTAATCCACGCCAGGGACCACATACACACACTATCCTGTCTGGAACTTTTCACGAGGCTGTGGTACCCCGTTAAAGATTCTAGGTGGATATGTAATCCCTCACGAGGCTGTATTGATATATTAATTTCTTTCCATAAATAGTTACCTAGAAATACCATAAAGAGTCATACTTATTGATTAGGTACTAGAGTGCCCATATATTTCAGTAGTTTTTAAGGACTTTGTAAATTCAATGGCCATTATCTCATAAAATAAATGTCTTCTACGCCAAAATTTGTATTTCTATGGTTCAGGGGTTCAGTTAAACATAAGGAACTGCAGGTCATTTCTTCTAGTTTAGATAGAGGCTGTACTCATCACTTGATATGATACCAGTTCACCTCTACTGTCAGAGAGTTTATTGGAAGAAGCACTAGGTGATTTATTTTCTAGCGTGAATTCTTCCCATTTCTTATCCCTCTTGCAGAATATCGTCATTCAAACTCCTAGTAATTTTGAAACCCTTAATAAAAACAGTCGAACACTCGTATAAGCATTTCACTATCACCTTAAGCCTAACATGATTTTATAATGTTTATAATGCTTACGTTTATTCTAGTCACTTTACCAGAAGTATCGAGAAAAAAACATAAGAGAAAGTGTTAATTCCCCTGAAAGATTGATGGTTGTCAGTATTGAGCCAAGACATTTCCGAAACATCAAAATGCTAGTCCATAAAACGGAAAACAATAATTATTTAATAATTTCATGTCATAGTGCTTAGTTGTAGTGTAAGTGTATGCAGGGGACTAAGTAGGAGACTATGAGGCGGGGGGAGTGCTGGAAATATCATGACAACAACGTGAACTAAATTTTTCGTTAGGAAATTCATTAGAGCTGTCAAATCATTTTCCGTGCGGTGACTCACACAGATGTTGACCGTACAAAATCGTTTACATAACTGGAAACGAAAAGTGCATCATCATTTAAGGAATAATACCTATGTCAAGGCAGTCCTTTCCTGAGAACATTTAAAAAATTTTTCCGGTCGATGGAATCAATAGAAAACTCGTAATTTTGGTGAAAACGTGTGGTAATATAAGAAAGTCTATTTGATTCCTGAGCTACCGTGGAATATTAGTTTAGCCTATGTTTTCGCGTTAGTTTGTTGATATTGATCTGCGGTCCTATTTTGATTCTTTTGAAGTACATTGGGTCCAATTTAGATTTATCCAGCGAAAGTTTGTTGCTATATCTGGCCGAGTGTACATATTCTCGTCGTATCACCGCTTAAAGATTCTATTAAGGTAAACATAAATAATTTTGGTACTATGAATACTATACCCAGTACATTAAAATTCCATCATATGCTTTGTCCTAAAACTGGCATAACGAAGACCTTTAAAACTAATTTCATATTTCGGTAGTACTTATAACCTTATTGGAAGCTTGTTGTAGCTCGTAGAAAGCGGATATCTTTTATGCTAACACGAATTAAACTCCGATAGCATTGAGATAACATTCTTTCCAACCTAACCTGAGATCATGAGTTCGATTCCGGTAAAGGGGGGTTTTCCTCTACCTAGATCTTGGATTGTTTATTCTAGTATTTAATAAAACAGTTTCTGGCGTAGCTTGGTGGAAAATCTTCATACTGACTTTTAATAATCAAACCACTTTACTATGATGATGATGCTGATGGACCATGATGATGTTATGCTATAACGAAACCTGGGTTGTAGATATTAAAAAGTTTATGTGGAAAAGTAAAGTGGTTTGATTATTAAAAGCTAGTATTTAATGTTTTTATAGTTATATTCCTTTGTTTAAGCCAAACATAAGGCAGTTTTCGTAAAAGTACTTAATTTAAAAACGACACAAATATAAATGATTTCCTTCTGCCAAATGTACTGCCAGTCGTTGAAACACCCAAATCCGCCTACAAACATTGAGGAAAAAGTTTAGGCCTTTCGGCTGAACCTCAGAAAAATGTTTTCCCTACAATCGAAAATATATTATGTTGTGATATTCAGCCCAAGCGAAAATTTTTAAATAGGACTATTTTAACGCGTTACTAAGGTCTTCAGTGGAAAAGAGAAATATCTTTTACCAGATTGTAGAGGCATCTTGAATTGTAATATTGATAAGTACGCAGAAAAATTGGAATTAGCAGTGAAGTCCCTCAACGACCTCAAAATAAAAGTGGGTATACCTTGCCTTCAGCATACCAATACAAAACTGAAACGTTATACAAATATTCCCTTATAGCTTTAGAACTTAAGGAACTTGCTTCGAGTACCGAATGTTTTCATCAAAAGTCCAGGGGTCTCTATTCGTTCCTTCCACCGGAAAACATTAAATAAATATAAACCAGGTGCTTAATAGCTTGGCAAAGAAGCGAACATGCAGAAAGGTTGTGTATTTACTATTAATAAAAATATTCCGAGGCGAAAGGGGAGTCGGCGGTGAATAGACTATCTGTCTTTGATCGGCTCAAAGGCGGACTCCCTCTCTCCTATGATAAGTGGAGAGACGCTTATGTGCTCTCCCCGGCGGTGCGCGTACGACAAAATGGCAAGGCTTGATATAGAGAGGGGTGCGAGGGTGGCGGATGGAGTGGGTAGGATGCGAAGGTTGGGGTTTTAGCTGAGGGAGGCCTTACGGCCCGGTGGCTATGGCAACCAATAGACCAATCCTGCACCGGCCATTTCCAACCCCAGTCCTCCACCCTCAACAGCCCTACACCAGACCACCCCGGCTAACAACGACGGGGAAATGTACACACGGCTCTTTCAAGCGATGAACGTCCGCTGACCATCTACCTGCGCCTCGTCCTCTCCATTCATCCCCAAATACTCCTCACTATACCACCTATCCCGCCCACCATCCCTAAGCTTTTACACCCCTTTCACTCGCGCAGATACGCACACGAACCCGGGGGATCCTTCGCACCCATTTTGGCTCCCACCTACCCGCCTCCGCTATCTCCCGCGCCACAAGGGTGAAACCACCTCCAACTCCCACCTCGCGCGTCATTTACCACCCGCACCACACACCAACCCCGCACCCGCCGCCCCCGTCACCCGCCCCACATCTTGAGGAGGCGGCCTCTCCCCCATCCCGCCCGCCACGGCTAAACACCCTACGCGCACGCCTCTTCGATCCCCTTGACCCCCCCCCCCCACACGGTCACCTCTCACGGCCCTGCCTCTCACGCACCCAACCCCTCTCTCCGCTACCCACCCTCCCCCTGAAATCGACGCCCCCGGCCTTACACATGCATATCCCCCCTTTTAAGCTTCACCCGGGTCTCCTTCCCCCACCTTCTCCGCGACCCCTCTCCCTCGAGATGGTCGCGCCGCACGCCCCCTCCCACAAGCGGGTGCAAGGCCACACCGCCACCACCGCTGACCCCTTCCGCTCCCCCGACCCTTCCCCCGCGCAAACGCCCACACCTCCCGCCACCCTGTCTCCTCCCCTTCCCGCCCCGCATCACGGGGGCACACACAAAGGCACAGATTGCGGCCTCCGATAGCCGCCCTAATGAACCGAGAGAGACTCACGGTAGGTTGGAGTTAAAGACTCGCCCCTCCGCCCCACACTACGCCACTCTTGCCCCCGCCTCATTCCACGCCGGCGGCCAAAGCGTCGCCCGCTCCTCTCGACACCACACACACCCTTCGTCCGGCCTCCACCGGCTAGCTAGGCTCATGCTACGCAATTATTAGCTCGACCGTTGGTTGCTATGAAACAGGATTTTAGAGCACCGCGTAACCCCCTTTCGTCTTCCTCCTTTTCACCTACCACTCCCCGCTCTTCGAGAGTTCTCCTTACATACACACCCTGCCTCATCTTCCGTCCCCCTTCCCAACCACTCCCTCACATCACCTTCCACCCCATTCTTTTCCTCATTAACCTCTCCCCTATCCCATTTCCCCCAACGTATTACCATATCCTCCAACCCCACGGTCTCCTTAACCCCTTATTGCTGAAATAAGTGCCTCCTCCCTTGCTCCTTTAGGTTCTGCCCTCAAGTCATAAAACCAACCACCCTTCCCCTCTCCCGTGCTAGGGATGGCGGAGACCTTGGCCTTCGCAATGTCTGTCCCCTGTCACCACACTGTCTCTTCATCTCCGTTGGCGTGATTATGGCAAACGACATGAACGGTGTGGTTTAATGAATAATGAGAAATCAATATTTGTGAAATTGTTGCAAACTTAGTTTACAACTAACAGCGGTGGTAAAGTTATGATTACGCATTGCACATATCTTTGACCTACTATAAGTAAGGTTGACAACATTTTGTGTTGTTGGGTTATTTTACCATTAGTATATCCATAATTATTTGTACTACATGATAATTCGTGTCTAATTGAGAGTAGGTTCATTGCAGCGAAGTTATATTTGAAATTAGTACTGATGTTTTTAGGTAATTATTTCTGGATTGTTTTAAGTTATTAATAAAAAGTAGAGAGTGACCATACTATTAGTATTTAGAAATTAATTTGAAGCAAGGTAATGTGAAGTCACCTAATTCAAACCAATTGATATTTTTTCAAACTGTTTCCCTATCCCTAGTGGTTCTCAACATAAATATAATGAATGAATCAAATAACTAACACGACACTAATTATATTACACCGATGCCAATGACGTCAAATTGGACTACAGAAGCTCAATATTTGAAGTTACTATTGACATTCATTATTTAAACAAACGGTACGATAAATAAACAACAAAAAGTACGATTTTGATTTGAAAAAAATGTATATATATTATATATACATATTATTAGGTAATCTACCGATTAAGATAGGTATTTGGATGGACACAACTATCAAATAAACATTTGTGGTTCCCCACGTAGAAAACTAATCTATATCAGGTCCCTCTTCATCTCGGTGTACTTCTTTCCTCCCTTCATCCCGTCCAACATCTCTATCCTGTTCTTACCCTTACCTCGCTTGCCCAACGTTCTCCCCTCTATTACCTTCTTCAACATTCCACTACCGCTCAATACGCCTTTCATCCATTCTTCCTGCCTCCATAGGATTTCTCTCAACAAACCCCTCTTCTCACCCACCATTTCTAGCACTTCCTCATTTGTTTTCCTTTCGGTCCATTTCCCCTTCTCCATTTTTCTCCACACCCACATTTAAAAAGCCTCCAATCTACGTCTTTCCACCTTCTTCAGTGAGCACGTTTCCGCGCCGTGCATAGCTACGCTCCATATCAGAGTTTTTACGAGTCTTGTCTTAACATCCCTACTCAACGTCCCCGTCATCAATTCCCTCCTCCTTGAGAAAGCCTCCTTGCCTAGCGCAATACTTCTCCTTAGGTCCCTAATACTATGACCGTATTAGTCCAAAACACTCCCGAGATATGTAAACTGCTCTACCTGCTCTATTTCCCCCCCCCCTATTTTAATATTTAGCTTAGCCTTTTTCTTCCTGGAAAATTGCATAACCTTTGTTTTATTAATATTGTCATCCTATATTTATCTCCCTGAGCTTCCAATTTACTCAGCAATGCTTGCAACCCCTTGGCTGACTGAGCAACTAATGCTTGGTCATCAGCAAACCTAACCGATTTTACGAATTCCCCTCCGTCTTTCATTCCTACCTCCAGTTCTTCCCATGCCTCTTTAATCATTTCCTCCACATATACGTTGAACAGCACCGGTGACAATGGGCAACCCTGCCTTACACCTCTTCCTAACACTGCCCATCCGGACTCTCCGTTCCCCACTCGCACCTGAGCAGTCTGAGACATGTACAGGTTGCGGATCAGTCTCCTGTTCCTCCAATCCATTCCTATTTTCTGCAATACACGCATTAATTTTTCCCAATTCACTCTATCAAACGCTTTTACGAAATCTAAAAAACATGCAAATATGTTCTGATTGTATTATATATTCCTCTCCATTAGTGATCTCATTACTGCAATGGCATCACGCGTACCTCTTCCCTTCCTAAACCCAAACTGATCATCCCCTAAGTAGTCATTTACCTTACTCTCTATCCTTTTGTTGATGATCCTGAGAATAACTTTAGCTGCGTGGGATATCAAACTTATTGTTCTGTAATCCTCACATGATATAGCCTTTGACTTTTTTGGAATAGGAACTAAAACCGATTTCACAAAATCTTCCGGCCAGATTCCTTCCTCATAGATACTACGAATCAGTCCATATTTGGCCTTCTTCCCAACTTTTCCTAACCATTTCAACAGTTCTACAGGTATGTTGTCCACCCCCACGGCCTTATTTGCTTTCATCTCCTTTAATGCCCTTTTTATTTCATCGTCGAGTATGCCTGCACCTAAGCTATCTTCTTCTACGTCATTTTCCTTTTCTATGTCTAACCTTTTCGGTCTAAGTTCTTTACCATACAGTGTTTCTATATATTCCTTCCATCTCTCTTGGATTTTTCCTGGTTCAACTTTTATCTTACCCCACTTATCTTTAATTGTTAGCACAGATCTTGACTTCTTACTTCCCGATAATAACTTAACCTTGCTCTATAAAGCACCAATTTCACCCTTCTTCTGTAAACTTTCCATATCCTCGCATTGCGTTTTCCACCATTCTTCTTTTGGTTTATTTGTGGCCCATCTCAATTTATTGTTTAACTCTTTGTACTTCATTTTGCCTAACTCTTCTGGATAGTACATGAAATATATTTATTGAAAGTTCTCACGAGGGATATAAATTCTTTTTCAAAGAGTAAATGTAACCGAATTTGAAAAAGAACAAAACATCAAGAAAGCACGCGTTATGAACGTAGAAAATGAGTCATACTCTGTCATACGAGTCACATTCTGTCAAATTCTTAACACGTCGACGTACAATGATTTTTCATTCTAGTAACTGGCGAGGTGGAAAACTTCCTGGTTTAACTCCGCAGAACACCGTCTGCTCGATAATATTTAGGATAAAATTCGAATAAATGTACTATTAATTACTAAATAATACACATATTTCGGCTTGAAATGTATTTTTTTATTTCTTTGGGGATTGAATGTAAAAAAATTATCCATGTTTTAAAAGATAGTAATCGTCAATAATATAAGAGTAATTTGTTTTTTTAATAACTTCAATCCTATTCATTAATATGTAGTATTTGTTTTGGTGGACTAGATGCGTTATCCCTTATTTTACTATTTTTTAAAAATAATTATGAAAGATGGCCTTATAATAAAACCGTGTCTAACTGCGCCGGTTGATGTATCAATTTATAATGTGCGGATTGGCATCTCGACTACATACACATTCATACTACATTCTTAATTTCTGATAATAAGTACCACCCAGATCAGCGGACGCTTTGGGTTCGTTTTTCCGTCTCGAGTCTAAAAGTTAGAAGTTCACTGAAATTCGGCTGTAAGCATAATGTAAAACTTTGTATGTCATCTTTTGTTTTTTGGGTAATGATTTAGGGTTAGAAAGTCATTATTTTGATTAGGATCATGCGTGTGGGCCTATTAAAACGACTTTTATGTGGAATTTTGGTTTTAAGGAACAACTATCCCACTACTTATGCTCTGAGTGCATACATTTAAACATTAGGTATTAGGAAAGATAACAAGTACCTTTCAATAGGATAATGAGCGCTTTCAAAGTAGCGGTACTAATTTCTAATTAAAAATAAAATCCCTCCTAAAAATAAACTGACATTCGTCATTGGGCATTTCAAATTCGTAATGCTTTAGACCTTTAACCTCTTCCCCAACCAATCCATTACTTGCGTGGCCTCAGACATTCGTAACCATTCTGTCATCTTTCTCAAAGACCCCCTACCTGGCGTGAAAATTGAAAAGAAGAATGAAAGGAGTAAAAGAAGGTGATAAGCTTCGTCCAGGGAGATTAACCGGAGATATTTTTCTCTACTGCAGAGGAAACGATGCCCTTTCTCAAGGAGTAACGAGAACTCCTAAGGAAAGGGAGACGCGTGTGGTAATATTCTTTCAAGGTTATAAGCGTTCGAGACGCATGCGAGTGGATGTGAAATCATGCCTAAATGTGATCAAGCTTCGATGAATTACCCATGTTGCTTGCCTTTTTTGTTAATCAAACGTTTGAAGAAGAATTGAGCCAAATTATGCCTTACAATTTCCTGCGGGTGGCCACATAATGACTTATTGATTTGTCTATACCATTTCATCATGCTTTCAGCAAATAAAAGCAAGAATATGAAGACCCGTAGTATGATAGCATTTTCCGGTAATTCGATCGACTGAGGCATCAATAAAAGAGAACCACCTTATATTATTACAATGAAACGACTCTATTGCTTTTGAATGGTTGCTAAATAGTAAAAAAATAGAACACTTTAACAGATTCTCCAGGATTTATACTTACAAATTAGACACCTGTCGATTTTTTTAAATGTATAAAACGTGTATACGAAGGAGAAAATTGCCTCAATAACTTCAGGCTTCCAAAACTATATAAACAAACACCTGAGTAACGTACTCGTAATTATATTTATAATTCTGCATATTGACATGTAAAATGAGGAGTAATCTAGCTGCGAAATAACTGTCTGCTAACAAGGCGGAGAAATATGAATTAGGAAAGAATTAAGGTGAAGCATTAAAAAAAAGGAGAGGAAGAAGAGTACTAGGTCTAGAACAGGTAGTTGATAGAATATTATTATGGGGAGTTTAAAAGTAGACCAAAGGACTTGTACAATATTCAGGTCTATATACAGAAAAGCAAACATATGAAGGAGGAAATAGAAAGGGTAACTAAAAGCTATAAGGAAATAATGGCGGGCTCTACTGGAAGGAAACATTTGATAATGGTGGGGGATTGAAACGCGTCGTTAGGCTAAGGGGAGAAAATAGTGAGGTGGGTATTACGGTTTAGCAACAGGGAATGACCAGAAGAGATCTGAAGGAGATGGAAAAAAGACTTACGAGTTGAGGAAGAAATTTGGCCGGACGTTATGTCAGATAAATGTTACTTCCCATTCTAAAAAAAGGGAATGGCAGCCATAGGTGAGGACTAAAGAACAGAAAGAATGATTTTGTACATGGATGAAATGTAACTCATGGTTATCAAGAGTAAAATGGAGAATAGGACTAATAATGACTTAGGGATGGTCAGTTTGAGTCCAGGAAGTGGAGAGGTACCCCTAATATCATAGAAGTAATGATTTAACTAAAAGAGAGAAACACAGAATAAATCATGGAAATATTGATTTTGTAGATTTCGAGGGGACATTTGATAGGGAAATTAGGTAGGTATTACGGTATTAATAATGGTTGAGTATTAGGTAAGTTTTGGTTAATTAGTAAGTGTTCAGTAATAGGGAAAAAAGAAGATTTGCGTAAGGCGAAGAAGTTTTCGCAAAAAGACGGAAATAGCTCAGAGGTACGATGAGTGTAGGTGTTAAGAAAAGAACGTTTCAACGTGATTAAACGTAATTTTGTGAGACGAGAAAACTTGATCATTGAAGCAAGATAATATGGGTAGAGTAGAGGTATTTGAAAGGTGAGTGTGGAGGATGAAAAAGGTAAAATGGATAGAAAAAACAAACGAGGAAGTGCTAGGTATGTTGTTGGAGGAAATTGATTGTTGACAGAAATATAAATAATGCCTTGAAAAGAGAAAGCAGGGAATTTAGATTTGGTTGGAATGTTCAAGATTGTGGTAAAGGGGGAAACTTTTGGCAAGCAAGGGAGAGGAAAGAAAAGTGTACGAATATCGCTCACAATGAAGGGAGGAAAGAAGCATGAAGTAGTAGAAGCTTAGTTAAAGAAGAGTTTATTGTAAGTTCTATGTATTGTCTACAAGTATGTTTATTCCAAACCTACTTTAAACGGAAGATTACAATTACGTAATACGAATGGGGAGAAAACAACTATTATTGAGAGGGGAAAAATGTCTGTTTGTAATCAAGGGCATTCAATCAATTCGGAAATTGGAAAACAAGGAGATTCTTTACTATGAAAATGTAAAGAATGGTGTAATGGTTTTTGGAAGGCGAGAAATTTAATGAGCCGAAGCATAAGAGAATAGCAGTAGCTACATGGTGATCAACATAAAATGGCCAAAAATAAAGTGCAGGAGACAGTGATATAGATTAGATGCGATTGAATATTTTTGAGGTAAAATGTACAGCTTTTTATGTCGAATGAAGAACTTCGTCCAAATAATTGCTTGTTCTTTACCTTTATTACAAGCGTATGGTGACGGAAAAAGAGGATTACGAGGAATAATTTTCATATTGCGTGAAAATCAGGCATAATAATGAATAATATTCATAATTTGAACGAAATAAATTTATATTTTGTTGATAATAGAAACACCAAACGAGCTATTACTTACTCAACACCGTACCTGCGCATAGCAAAGCCTCCAAAATCTGTAATGTGGCTGAGAAACACACACCAGGGCTTGAATAGAAGGCTTTAAAACATGTATTTTGACTATCTATTACACGACCAATTAGAAAATTACCAGCAAACATTTTGAGAAATAATTTCATGTGCAATAGCTAAAATAATACATATATCGGAAATGAGTCCATAGAGGTTTATCGCAATAAAGAGCTTTGGTAAATGTTGGACTTAAATTCAATTAATTTTATTTAATCAGAATGAAATGAAAGAACGTAACTATACTCTCGTCTCAAAGGAGTACTCTTGTGTTAGAAAAGTGATTAAGGATCTTGACAAAGGCTCGATGGTTTGAATACCTATTAAAATGCATTCAATCCAAGGAACTTCTGCAGTATTCCTATGGTAAAAAGGACGAGCATAGTATGTTTTTCCAATAATAGCTATAGTGGCACAGAAAGAAGTGTATCTGAAGAGGCTGCTTCCAAACTTGGGAATATGCAGTGGAAGAGAAGAATATCGAGATAAACGATAAAAAATCCTTGATATGACCTTACCGTAGAATTAAAAAGAGAAAAAAATATTTAAAACCAGAAAAAAATCATTTGCGATGGAACTTTCGAGAACACAGCAGTAAAGAAAAAATATAAACACATACTGAACTATGCATAGGAAATGGTGTTTTCTTCTCTAAAGATCTGGGATTTATATGATAGCTGAGTAGAATTAAAATCAGTGTAAGCTTATGAACTGGAAAAGGGAGAGTAACGATAACAATGAAATTATTTATTATATAATGCAAACAATCTTTAAAAATGTAAGAGGAAAGATGAATTATGGGAAATATGCTGATAAAAGAGTAATTACATGTACATTGAGTATATTTGAGACCCTGTAGCTTTAAAAAAAGTTACCGAAGGGACTGTAAAAGGAAATGATTGCAGTGGAAAATCCTTGATTAGATTTATAAAACAAATTTAGCCGGGTTGTAACGAGTGAAAAGAAAAAAAAACTTGAGATCTAAATGAGTATCTAGTTACGATAAATTATTTTAGTTACGGGTCGAATTAATTCAAAAAATGATGATTCTGGATGATGATTAAATTATCTGTAGCTCAAACATGTTCTATATTTATTTCCCAAATAATCCTCTATCCCAACATTGTTGAGCATGAAAATAATGAATTCATTTTATTTGTAAAATTCATGTCTTTTATTGATTACTTGTGAATTAATGTTAATCTGTGAACCATATGATACATTTTTTAAATAGCAAATGATGCCGGATTTTTCTAACATCTCCATAAAATATCTTTCCATTTTTAACTATCTTCCCTGGTGTGATAGGTGATATAAACAGGAAATAATCCAGGTATAACAAAAATACTTATATTTCTGGTATTTTATATGCGGAATCAGGGCACCTATAAAACCTGTTCTCATTAAATGGAATAGTGAATGCATTTTAAATTTGAAATACCTATTTTGTGTGTGATATTTTATACTAAACTTCACTTGACCTGAATTTCGCATAAAAATTACCCAAGTGGATGTGTTATAGTATATATATATATGTATATTATTATTATTATTTGGTAATCTACCGGTTAAGGAAGGTTTTTTTGGATGGACACAACTATGAAATAAATATTTTGTAACTCCAAGCAAAACCCAATTCAAAAACCTCACCTACATCAGGTCCCTCTTCATCTCTGTGTACTTCTTTCCTCCCTTTACCCCGTCCAACATCCCTATCCTGTTCCTGCCCTTTCCTTGCTTGCCCAACATTCTCCCCTCTATTACCTTCTTCAACATTCCACCACCACTCAATACGCCTTTCATCCATTTTTCCTGCCTCCATAGGATTTCTCTGAACAAACCCCTCTCCTCACCCACCATCTCTAGTACTTCCTCATTTGTTTTCCTTTCGGTCCATTTCACCTTCTCCATCCTTCTCCACACCCACATTTCAAAAGCCTCCAATCTACGTCTATCCTCCTGCTTCAGTGACAACGTTTCCGCGCCGTACACAGCATATATATATATATATATATATATATATATATATATAATGTAAATTCACTAAATAGTCATAGAAAACACAGAAAATTAAACATATAAAAAAGGGGTGTCACTAGTTCTCGAATTTTCGGTGGTGCAACCACCTTTCTCAAGAGGAATTAGGAACAGAACTGAGGTAGAGGAGGGCCCGAAAGCAGTGGTAGGAAGGAGAAGGGAGAAAATGGGGGAAAAGAGGGGAAAAGAAAGGAAAAGGGGGAAAAAGGGGGGGGAAGGCATTCGAGGTGAGGGGTTTGGAGGGGTAGTGTATGGCGCGGGAATTTTAAAAAAGGTGGGGATGATATGGAAGTTGTTGGGGGCGGAGCGGGATGAAATTATATGCATAAGGGGGAAATTAATGTCTAATGTAAATACCTGGGCGATTCCAGGAATCCAAGAGCCAGATGAAAGCTAGCTCTAATGTTTTGAGTTTCAGTGGAGGGTCTGAGTGTGGGAGGGATGCTAAGACGGATACTTTAAAACATTGGTCAAAGGGAGTGTCGTGTTCGGAGGCATGTTTGGGGATTGGGAGCATACCAATAAGGGAGGAATTATTGCATGAGGCTCGATGATTATTGATTCTAATATTAAGTGGTGTGGTACACTGTCCAATTTAAAATGCAGGGCAAAGTTGGCACTTGAGTAGGTAGACAACATTGCTGGAGGTATACGAGGAGTAGGGAATTGTTGGGAGAGAGTTAAAGACCGGGTGGGAGAGGGATGGGATTCTGGTTAGGAAAATAGGACATGTTTTGCATCTATGTTTATTGCAGGGTCTGGGAGTAATTTTGGACGGGGCGAGGATTTAAAAAGTGGATTGGTAGATTTTAGAAGATCTGATAGATTGGCGGGGCGTTTGAAAGCGACAGAGGGGAATTTGGGGAAAAGGTTGGTGGTGGAATTGTGGTTTTTGAGGATAGGATAGAGGTCCTTTAGGATAGAACGCAGAGATTTTAGGTCAGGAGAAACGTGGTACAAATTGAAAGAGGGTGGTTTTTCGCGGTGGTGGAAGGTCTGGGAGTGTAAGTACGTGTATGTCTACGGATCCTCTTATTCAGGAGGGATTCAGGATAACCTCGTTTGAGGAGGTAATGGTGTAAATTTATGGGGAAATTGTCTAGGGAGTCAGGGTCATTGCAAATTCTGTGTCCCCTTATGGAAAGGGAATAAGGAATGAACGTTTGTCGTGGTATAGGTGAAAGCTGTTGAAATGTAAGTACTGTTGTTTATTTGTGGGTTTTATATGTACGGATGTGTGAATTTTATGGTCTATAAATGATATGTTTACATCTAGGAAGGTTATTTGGGAGGAGGAAACTGTAGACGTGAAGGAGATAGAGGACGAAGCATTAAGGTTGGAAATGAAAGTTTTAAGGGAATCAGGGCCATGTGTCCAGCGAAGGAAAATATCGTCAATATATCTGAACCACAATAGCGGTTTCAGTGGTTGTTGTGACAGGAATTTATTCTCCGCGAGACCAAGAAAGAGGTTTGCATAGGACGGGCTGAACCTGCTGCCCATGGCACAACCCTTGATTTGTAGGTAGAATTTATCATTAAAGGAGAAGGAATTGCGGGTAATCCCCAAACATGCCTTCGAACACAACACTGCCTTTGACCAATGTTTTGAAGTATCCGTCTTAGCATCCCTCCCACACTCAGACCCTCCACTGAAACTCAAAACATTAGAGCTAGCTTTCATCTGGCTCTTGGATTCCTGGAATCACCCAGGTATTAATATTAGACATTAATTTCCCCCTTTATGCATATAATTTCATCCCGATCCGCCCCCAACAACTTCCATATCATCCCCACCTTTTTTAAAATTCCCGCGCCATACACTACCCCTCCAAACCCCTCACCACGAATGCCTTCCCCACTTTCCTTTCATCTCCCCTCTTTTCCCCTCTTTTCACTCATTTTCCCCCTTCTCCTTCCTACCACTGATTTCGGGCCCTCCTCTGCCTCAGTTCTGTTCCTAATTCCTCTTGAGAAAGGTGGTTGCACCACCGAAAATTCGAAAACTAGTGAGTCCCCTTTTTTATGTTTTAGTTTCTGTGTTTGCTATGACTATTTAGTGAATTTACATTATTGTGCACGTTCGTGGGTTTTCCAAGAAAGTGACTATATATATATAACTTTTGGATGACACAATAGAACACAGAATAAAACAGATAACAGTGTCTGACCTGAAGAAGGCCTCGGAGTAGGCCGAAAGCTTTAATCATCTACAGAGTGAGTGTTCTTTTACGTGTTATCTGTTTTATTCTGTGTTCTATTGCGCCGTCCAAAAGTTATATTGCTCTCGTGAGTACTTCCGCATCATCTATATATATATATATATATATATATATACATTTATTCTATTGTATTTCCTTTTATTCTAAATCCATGCATAAAATACCCTTCAGCTGCAGTCGATCAAACCATGTACTTCAAGAATTGATGATCCTGGAAAATGTGACTTCACGGAAACTGATTCCTTATGGGGTGCCTAACAGTGCCTAGAACTAATTTATTGACGGATATTCTTCCTCACCTGTCTATCAGTTATTACCTTTTTTACACCGGCAGGAGAGGATGAGAGGAGGGATGACACGAGGGAAGGTGGGCGATAAGGTGCAAGGGGCCCGAGAAGAACGATGGGACCAAATCATGGGAGGCAAGGGACGGAGGCAAAGAAGAGATCGCATAAAAGAGGAATGAGGAAAGTGTAAGTGGAACCTGAGTGGAGGGAAAAGGGTGAGAGGAGAGAAAAGGAGTATGAGGGATACTGGGAGGGTGCGGGGGGAGACGAAGGGGAGAAGAGTGGAAGGGAGGATGAGGTGCAACGGATGGAACAATGGGGCCAGGGGAATCGAGACGGAAGAAAGAGTTAATGGAGGGGAAAGAGATGGAAACAAAAATATACAAATGTTTTTATGTGAATAAAGATCAGGAAAGGAGGGGTGAAGAATATGAAGGCGTGAATAATTTAGAGTTTTATGAAAGAGATGGAAGCGAGAGAGCGATGGAGGGATGAGTTTTTCAAAGATTATTTACTAAAAGATCGACGCATTGGAATAAGTGGAGTGTGGAAAGAGAGAGAGAGTTGAAAAAAATCCTCGCTAAGTATCTGTTTGCATGGAAAGTGTGCTATTTTCCGAAGGCCACCGGATGCTCATGTCTCCGGAGTAATGGATTATAAAAGGCTTGCAAGGGTGAACGCTTACCACTATGTACTTTGATAAAATGACACTGCATTTTTTCCCTTACACATATCCCCATTAAAAAGGGTATAAATTCACAAGAAAATCTTTTCAACAGAATTTTGGTGGTGCAATTCAACTTTAAGAAGTGTTCCTCGAAATATACTGTTTTCAGCTCTGCTCTTTATAGGCGAAAAATTTCGGTGTTTAAAGTGATATATGGAGATTTCTCTAGAAGGATACGCAATTGGGTTTTGAAGCCAATGGTATCGAAAGCTCAAAATGTCACGATGTGTTTTCACATCGCAAGTAAGCGAAGAGATCCAGTCGAGGAATAGGCGAGGAATATTTTGATAAAAAATGTGCATTACACAATTTTGAATTTATTTGACGACATTTCGCATTTCAACACTTAATCATTTCATGATGTCCCTTGGAAATGATGTAAACGTTAACACACGCAATGTGGTTTAATAAAATTGAAATTTTCGATGGTGTAATCGTTTTGCAATAATATTTTGTCTTATGCCATGTGTAAAATTTTTCCCTCCTGATTAAACAATATTAGGTACCCCCTTGGATGTGGCCTAATGTTTAATTTGACTAATTATTGTTTTCCATTGTCGGTTTCTTTCCTAACTCTTCAGTTAAAAGTTATAGGCGTTGTGAAAAGCTATCTCTACTTAATCTCATAGCAAGATAAATATTTCGATTTTTTTTAATGAGAGGGGGAAGTTGTTTGAAACTTAACCTTCTCTAATTGCTGCCTTAATTATCTCACTATTTGTACAGTTTTTAGAATGAACTTAGGTGGAAACCTATAGTTTTGTATGCCTTACGAGAGATATCAAATGTTTGTAATCGCAATACTCACATTCTATCTTCTACCTTAAATTAGGACTTAACATACTATATTAAGAATCTTTACCCAATTTAAATAACCGCTGCAATTAAGGTTTTAAGGACCTTATCTTATAGGATTACAATCCAGATTTTCTTAAAAAGTTTGGATTACCTCATCCATGCTTTGGCGCGGGAATCTCCAGAATTATGTATAATCAGACAAGTAAGGTGAAGAGAAAACAATTTTGTAAATTGTAAACAGTAAAAAAGATCATTTGAATTTATTTTATTTACTGGGTAAATTCTCATAATTTTAGTTAGAATAGGCCATTCGATCATATTTATAATTCCTTAAAAAAAGAAATGAAAATCAGCAATATTTCAATTCTTAACTAATTTTAGCGGGATTCAAGACATTTTAACGCCTGCGGTGAAATTTGCTGGAAAATACGTGTGGCATAACACATTTATGCATGTTAAAAGTATAACTGCTGTTGACGGTAATTTATTATGTACTCAAATATTACTATTGCAGTTAGAAATGAACATAATATTCAAATACGTGTGTACGAGCTCGTACCAAAATAGCATAATTAATTATAATTTCAATATAAGAAAAGGTAAATACAAATATACACCGATATATTTGGAAAAATATTTCTTCACCAAATTGTTCATGCTTTGAGCTCTTTAAGCGCAAAGCTTTCCTAAAGAGGTCAAACCGAAAAGTACATGAACGGTCAAAGAATATGTATGTCTACCTTGACTGGCATTTAGGAAAGTCCGCTTCTCGAAGTGGAATTCCATATTTAGCACTTATGCATTAACGGCAAAGTTTAGAATGATAATCACAAAAACAGTCACAGGAAAACGCTCATTATATTTAGGGAGATTAGCAATGTAGTACTTGAAGCAATGCAATACGGGACGGCGAGGGTGCCGTTACGACGGATTATTCCGCCTTCCGTCCAACAATTCACGCTTATTGTGATAAAGTTTATGCGTGGAATTGAAATCGAAGTCCTCCGATATAAAAAATACTTTCGTGAAGGGTTAATGGCGGTCGTTGTCCCCATGGCAGGAAGAATACGAATGGAGCACGGAGGACCGGAGGAAAATTTAGGTGGTATGTTATGAGTGGGAAGGGTAGGAATTGAACGGGACGGGAGGGAGGGGAGTAGGAGATGAGATGGGTTAGGGCGAATGAGGAGGAGGAGGGGAGACATAAGAGCAGGGACGTAGAAAAAGCTCAGTTGAAGCCAAGGGAGACTTTATGCCATCGTAAAAGCAAATGGTTTTGGGTCAAAGAGCGGCTGGAAGAGGGAGACGGGGTGCTGGAGGCGGTGAGAAATTGCGCGGAAAAACAACGGAAAAGTCTGTAAATAAAAGGGACATGATTTTGAAGTTCAAAGCCAGAATTATACAAAGATCGATTTCAACAAAGAACTGGATTGGTTACCGAAAGGAACATTGAGACGCCAAGAGTTCTTTTGCGAAATACTAGGAATGCACAGGAATCTACAAAGTACGGAATAATGAAATATTGCTTCGAATGAATGAAGTGCAGAAAATTGAAAAAAAAATTAACAATGATTCAGAAAAATTTTAACGCACTCCAAAATTTTCTCTCTTATACAAAACATTAAGGTAAAAATAAATATTTTTACGGCTATTTGTGCCACCATACAATGATATAGGGGTGGTAATGTAGAATTTACAACATATAACCAGCAAAATTATAATATATGATCTTTAAATGGATACAATAATTATGCTTATGAGTATGATTGTGCTACAAAAAATATGACAGAAGTGAAGAACTACCATTTTTCTCTGCTGTATTCCTTGATCACGCATACGTTTATACGTATGTCTACAACGCTAGAAAAACATAATATCATCTTTACAAATGTATCTAAAATAATATAATATTACTTGTTTATCAAAATATTTAGACACTACCTCAGAAAAGTGACCATACTATTAACTCAGCTAATGCAAAAGTTGCATCCTTCGTTGTAATATAGAAGCGTAATAGGATTGACAGATAATGCCTAATGATTAGCATGTAGTGACCTTTTTTCCGCCAAATTATATGTTGAAGGTAATAAATAGTTCTAGTATGAGTCCTCCACACTCATATGATATTAATACATTTTTTAGGTATGAGTATACCTTTTTATATCAGTATATTTTTAAAGCCTAGTTACATACAGAAAAAAATTGTAAATTACCGTATGCTGCAAAATTGGTACATTATTTTCAGGAGAACATTAAAATAAAATTTCAGTGGACGTATTGGGAACGAACAAATGTATGTTAGTTCAGAAAAAACTTTGATGATAAGGTTATATTGCATTATATAACCACAATATAAAATCATAATTTAATTATTAACTTACCAAATTATTTTCTGTAATTATAACATATTTCAATGAAATACTTCGCGCATCATATGATTTTAGAGGACATCAGTTTTGAGTTTTTCTGGGTGGAAAATTAAACGTCTTTCAATGTGAATGTGCCAGTCGGAAGACGACAGTTACCAGATTGTGCTTCTGTTTGATTTCCAGAATAGGTTTAGTTAGTTATCAATGTTACTCTCCCACGTGAGACATTTTTATTCACAATTTTTTTACAAAACATTTTATTCGGTAAAAATCCTATTTAATGCTTAGACAACGAATATGCATAACTAGAAAATAAAATATATCAGTGTTAAATTAATGTTTTCATGTTATAGGACTGAAATTTTAATCAACTATTACTCTCAATCATTTTGTAAAGGATGGGATGGGCACACTTGGGTTTTTAATGACTATTATTTTACCATCATTGCAATGGCCAATATAATCTCTCAGCGTCCACTATGTAGTATGACACTTAACCGGTTATTTTCCATTTTCTTCTCAAATTTATCTTATGGTCGCCTCATATTACTAATTACTCGTGTTTTTACTATTTGCAAGCATGTCGGATTATGAGAGGTTTTTAACGGGCCCTGACACTACACACTAATTTACTTCTAACCCTTACCTAATGTTAAATAGAAGGCCCTTGAAATCCACTAGCATTTCACATAAAAATGACTCATTGTTAAGCTCTATGTACATTATACTTCCCTTGATTCCATTTAGAAACTCTATTATCCATTCCATCCCATTTCATTGATTCACTTTCCCATCATTCTCCACACTATCAACGTCTTCAGTAGCCTTTAACATCTCAGTATCTTCTACATGCATTTTCTACTATTCAAAATTCTCTCATATATCATTTTTCTCCTTAAATATCCAGAACTTCAACACTAACATTTATTTTGATTCATTTTGTTTTCTCTATTCTTCTTCACACCCACAGTCTCATAATACTTCAATATATTGCCTCAATGACCAAATATCAGAGACATATAACCAAATATTTTTCCTAAATATTTAGAAAGAAATAAGCACTTTGTGACTTCCACACTCTTAATATAAAACGACCGGTTCCGGCTGTTATGCCATCATCAGGTACAAGATTATTTCCGATTACCTGATGATGGCATAACAGCCGAAACCGGTCGTTTTATATTAAAAGTGTGGAAGTCACAAAGTGGTTATTTCTTTCTAAATATGACGTCCTTCCACAAAATAAAAGCTTCTACCTTCGATTTAACTTTTTCCTAAAGTTTTCACTTACCATTTCTTTACATATTTACTTAATATACCTGCCATAAACTGCTGCCTCTTTGTAAACGATTCTTTACCAACATCCAACATGATTCTTATTTTCTGGATGTCCAAACTACTCTGCTCACTCTCTGTCCTTTCCAAAAGAGGTAAACACTTTTACCTATTCTAGATTGCGTCTCTCAAAATTTATATTTTTAATTAGCTATTTAACTTCTTGAGAACCTCTTTACCTTACATTTACTATGATGAATTTTTATCCCATACCTCTTTTATTGATTATTCAATGTCCTAAGTAACGATTATAACTCTTTGGCTGACTTACTAACTGAAGCTTGTTTATCCGAAAATCGAAGATATTGACAGAGTTTTCCACCTGCTTCAATTCTATCCGTCCCATGCCTCCCTTGCTATTTAATCCGAATTTAGTTTCTAGATCAGGTGATGATGCACAACTCTTTCTCATTTCCCTTCCTAGAAGTTTTCATTTTAATTCTCCATTCTCTATCCACACTTGAGTAGCCCGAGGCACGTACAGGTTCAATAACATTATTCCTATCTTCTACAAAATGTTTATAAATTGGGACCAGTTACTTCTATCGAAGCTCTTCTTAAAAATGACGAGGAATTTTAATATTTCCCTACAATGCTTGATGCTCTCCAAGCCAAATGCTTGACATCTTTACATTTTTTCCAACCATGCAGCATATCCTCGAACTCGATCACGATAGGGACACTTTTGACCACGAATTTGATACGTTGACCACGGAATAGGGACATTTCTTTAGACCAAGGTGATTATTTCCAGCTCCTTGTATCATGCTTACCCTCATTGTCCCTCAACTCACTATTGCTCTAGAACTATGTGTTCTCATGCTCTTCCTAAATGCAACCTGAACTTCTCCTAACTATTCATTATACATTTTTTAAATTCTTTTGTTGATGGTGCCCACCTATTTCGGGGGTGAGGTCAAACTTATAGGTTTGTATTTCCCAAATATCTACTTTTGCTTTTCCCTGTTTAATGATGTCTTATCAATAATGTTCTAAAACGTCTTTCCGCCACATTTCTCCCACATGAATTTAAAGAATCAGATGGTATGAGTACCAATTCTTCCTCCTCGATTTCCTATGCCCTTGAGTAGTTCTACAGGTATTTTTTATCAATTTTCACAGTGTTTTTCGACTTTGTTTCCTTAAATCCCATTTATATCTCGCAGTCGAAAATTTCTGATACTAAGCTATTTATCATTAACGTTATAATGTTCCCTTAATATTCTAAAACTATATGGTGCACTCGTATTACCTTTATCACTTAGTTTCTTTGTACTTATTTTCTCATTCTTTTAATCTTGTCAGAACCCATTCTTCCGAATTCGGTTAATATTTAATCCGATGTGTCTTTAGCGGATAAACGGATTTTCCTTTCTTAAATTCAGAACTTCCCATCATCTTTCAGTATAGAGTGCCCAATTCATCCTTTTTCAGTAAATCCTCTGTCTTTGGACTACACTTGTCAGAATTTTTCTTTTGCCATATTTAGTTTCTCAGCCCAGTTTATTATTTATACCTTTATATTTCTTCTCCCTTCTGTGTGTTCACTTTCCTCCCTTTCATTTTTGTATCCATTCCCTCATAATATTGTCATTAATCTACAGCTTCCTCTTTTTATGACCACCTTTAATATAATGAAAAGAGAAACTTTATAATTCCACATAGATTAAATCTATGTGGAATTATAAAGTTTCTCTTTTCATTATGTTAAGTCGATTCCATGAAGTCACGCCCGAGACAACGAATTGCACCTTTAATATGTTTTATCAATCGCTTTCTTTTATCATTTTTAGATAATATTATATTTCTTCCACAGCATTAATTCTCTTTAACATCGCACAGAAATTTTATCGACTGCCTTCTGGTAATCTCTTCATTTCGCCTCACCTACCTTTTTCTGTTCCATTTTAGCATACACCATTCCTTTCTCATTTCCTTGAGTTTAACATAACTCTTTTAGGAATAAATTTCCATGACTCATGTTTTTAAGAATGAACTTTAAGTTGTTACATAATGGTTATAATTGGTTTTTGCTATAAAATTTGTTGAACAGCAAAGAATATGTCTTATAAGAACGAATATTATTAAAAAATAAGCAGAAAAATGTTTTCAATTTTGAGTTGCGAATGGTTAATTTTACTGTTTATTCTTTCTGTGTAGATGATGAATTAAAGATATTCCTCGGGAAATTCTCGAGAGCTGTTGTTACATCCTGAGACTGCATTCGACACTTCGGTGCCCTGTGTTCTAAAATGAAAATATTACCCACATATTTGATATCTTAACATTTGCTCCAACCTCTACAGCATATCCTCGAACTCGGCTAGGATAGGAATACACATTGACCACGGAATAAAGACATTTCTCCAGGCCAAGACGATTATTTTCAGCTCCTTTTTATTGTTCAATGATTAGCTATTCATCGCGCGTGAGTGTTCTAAAGTGATGCGATATAGCCTTTGTAGAAGTGGGGAACTGGCATCGTGAATGTTGGGGAAAGTGGACGAGGTGTGGTCTCTGGAACGGTGGCGGTACCTATTTCGTGAAGGGTGTGGCGGCCTTAAGGGGGGCTAGAGAAACGTGAAAACGGGGAAAAGTGCTCAGTTGAAGGGGGAGAGGAGAAGAATGGGGTGGCTGAGAAGTGGGAAGGAGAGTCGGGAAACGTTGGGCGCGGGTAAGGGGTAGCAAGCCGGGTAAAACGGGGAGGGGGTGAGGAAGGGTGGTTGAGGGGGAAGAGTAATGCTCGGGGCCGCCCAGACATCCTCTTGCATGTCCAACGGCGATTAATCTGCGAGCTGAATGCGCTGAATTTATTATTATTTTGTCCTCGGTCCCCAAGGTTCGCCGCGCTCAGGATCCAGGCAACGAGCGCGCGCACAAAACCACCGTCCCCCGCCTCTTTCACTTCTTTCACCGCTCCTATTCCCTTTCCCCACACCCTGCCTCCTCATCCATTTCCCAAAAGCCACCACCATCGATCGCTCAGCTCACGGCTAATTTTCCGTTTGTTTATACGACTTAATCTCAAATCTTATTGCGTCCACTTTTCTCTTACTTTTGCTAGTATTGGACTATTTATGAATCTCGTCTGAACATTCCAAAATTCTGGAGTGGACTTTAGAGGTGCATATATATACACAATTTATTTTGTAGTTGTGTCCATCCAAAAACCTACCTTAACCGGTAGATTACCTTATATATATATATATATATATATATATATATATATATATATATATATATATATATATATATGTATATATATATATCTTCCGAGGAAGACGGAGCACAATTCCATCGAAATTATCAAGAAATAACGTGTGAGTATTCCTTTTATGTGTTTTCTTATTGTGTGTTGTTGTCTGAGTTTTTTATTTCACACTTCCGTGTTACTTCAAAGAAATCATCTATATGTTTGTACATATAAATTAATAGAATTAAATATAAGGAAAAGGGAGAGGAATACATAGAAAGACGAACACTGGAGAGATAGAGAAGGCAAAACCGAGCAGATCACAAGTGTAATATCTATAAAGATATATATTGAGCACATGCGTTCATATTCATTCAGCGATATTTTACTAATTCATTCAAGGAATCGTGAAGGTGGAATCCCGAAAGTTAATAAAAATTTGCGTTTTTCCGCCAACACACAGTATGTCTGTTGTTGCATGTTTATGTATGCATACATCATAATTTTACGTACTCTTCTTCACCCCACGGTCAAAAGGTTTAGAATTTTGATTGAAATTCAATTTACTTTTGCTACAAAGTATTGAAAAAAATACCCTCTAGAATCATTCGCATAATTAAATCTGTCATTTGACATATGGTTCGGTCATACGGAACCAACCTGACGGAGAACCCAGGAATAAAGATATTTCTGCGAAAAAGGTCTAATCTTTCCTCATCCTACTTCGCCTGCCGATTTCCTATCTTATAAATTCACAGCATTACAATATGATCGACTAGAACCAAGCACAAGATATTTTTTATTTGTTTCATTTACATTCATTATGCACATTTAGAAAATATTCAATATCTACTACTTGAAGGTATCTTGTAACGCTGTCCTGAGATTTCCATTGGCCAAAACAATCAAGCCAACACTTTGAACATTTTCTTATCTCGGCTGTGGTGTGCAAGAAATTTTTATACCATTTCATCCAAATTCCTTGGTAAAACATATTTGGTATTTATTTTTGGTAACTCTTGTTAGCTAACCCATTATTCGAGTTCACATTATTTAAGCCAGTAAACGGATAAAATGAATAGATAACCTACTCTATCATTGCTACATGAGGCTTATTCCAGAAAGAACTTACACTGCCGAACTACCAATAGTTTTATTCACTAATTTGAAATTAATTTCATTTTCACTACAACCATTCACTTTACTTGAATCGCTCTCGTTTCCACTTACTGTGTCATTTCTTCAATTTCTTTCAAGACAATTGCTTACCATACTCAGGGTCAGAATTGTTGTTCTTTTTATTCTTTTCCTAATTTTGTCAACTGTTACTGATTACTTTTAAGTGATGCAGTTTCAATCAATTAAACGTAGCTAATGCATTTAGCAGTAAGCCGAATTTCATCGTACAAAAAATCACATCGAAATACATGAAATGTTCCTGGCAAGGAAATAAAGACATTTGGCTTGAAGGTTCGAGTAGACTGCCATATAAATATGAATTTGATAGTTTCAGACTACACTATGTAGAATTTTACGAAATCATATATTTTGTGGACTAATCTTTTCTGATTGGCGTCTGATGGATAACAGTAATGATTTTAGAGCTTGAATGCACCTACAGAACTTCTTATCTTGTATAAAAAACCTTAAATAGCTCCAAATTTTAGAACCCCTGCCAAAGACACCTTTGAGTATAGCGTAAATATATAAACAGCCATGTTAAGTAAATATTCATATCGCCCAATAAAACCTTATCATACATTTATTATTTTATAATTTAACTTAACAAAGCTTCGGAAACGCGGTTGGCGGCAGGTTTAGTACTTTTCATACATTCATAGCGTTTGCAGAGCAGGAGCACTAAGAGAAAGAGCAGATAAAATAAACATGTCGTCTTACTTGCGGTGACTACGGGAAATTCAGTCATAAATTAGTTTCTGGTTTTTCCTCTAGAAAGGACTGAAAAATTTCGGTCTAAGATGACATACATATACCCATTAGGTAAAACATGTTGCGGTAGAATTCCATTTTATTCAAAATATGCGAAGCATTTACCGGCCAAATGAAATAGTGAGCAGTGTAGCTAAAAAGGAACACATTTGAGTTTTTTCTATTATTTAACAAAAGGAATTCTCTTTCGTGGAAAACTTTCATTATTTATGTATTTATGCATAATATAGTTAGAAGTAAATGAGGTGCATGCAAATACCTAATCCAAAATATAAAATCTGGGGGTGACATATCTCACTCCAAGAAATTGGCTTATAGGGCATATATTAATACTTATTGATGGAATAGAACATTAAAATAAATGGAATATTGTGCATTTATATGTGTCAAGAAACGTCTAAAGATGCACATAAACATAACATGAAAAAATAAGCAACACGCGCTGAAATGATACCATCCCGACATAATATTCAATACCATGCTGGTGGTTTACGTTACCGTGATAATTTCGGAAAGTGTAAAAAACTGTGAATTGAAACGAAAGAGTGGTTTTTACTTCATAACTTTTAGAGTCAATGAGAAAATAGCAGATTTAAGAGTTTAAAAAGCTTTTGTCGAAACTAAAATTTGTAACCAATAAAAAAACTGAAAACCTTACAGAGGCACATTAATCCTTAATATCACACTAGGGTGTCACATTTAAATCACTTCAGTGGAAGACAACGAGAAAACACCTCAATTGTATATCACCAGAAATTATAGACAAAGACTGAGAATAGGCTATGAGAAAAATATGAGAATAATGACTCTAATAAGTTTTTCATTGTAATTCAAATAAAAAATCAACAATTCCATTTAATAAATATGTTGCTAATGTATATAATTTTAGATTGTACTTGTACATTACAATACTGAATGCACCCAGATATACACCCAAAATATTCAGCACTTTTGCGAAGCTCCAAATTTGAAAATTTTCTAGTCCTTATATCGTTCTGTGAATGATTGTAAAAGAGGAGTTCCAAATCCCTATGCAACTTCACAGCTCAACCAATTTTACTTCCATTGCCATCTCCGGAAACGTAACAGTTACCGGTGTGCCCTGCAGTTAATCTCCATCCTGAAAGAACAGGAGATTGAGGAAAAGGAGGGGGCTTTAGTTGGGAAGCCAGACGCCCGAATTAGCGTACTTTGACACAAACGCACAAAGAGTTCATGCGGAATGAGGGCCCTTCCAAGTGAATGCCGGCAGTAGCACGTCCGTCACCCGCGACGCACACGAGTAGAGGCGGTTGAGGAGGCACGCACATTAGGCTGCCGAGTGCTGGCGGTTCCATTACTACCGCGGCGCGTAGGCTTTCTCTCACTGTAGTCAAGTTTTAAGTCGTTCCTTGTTTCTCTCCCGCCTCTAAGAGTATCCTCGCCTCCTCCTCATTATCCTTCTCCCCTCACCATTTCCATCCCGCCTGTCTCGTCATCTTTCCTTCTGTGACTCTTCCCTCAGTATTTCCCCGAATTTCCTCCCACCGACTAACTCCCACACTTTCACTCTTCCCACGGCCTCGGCTTCGACTAAATCCCTTCCCCCGCCATCAATTTATCACTCCCCTCCTTTCCCTTCCGTTCTCTTTTGCACTATTTTCCGTGGTCTTCGTCCTGTTCCCGTCACTTTCCACACCTTCCTCCCCAGCCACCTTCAACGACCACCCTCCCTCATTTGCATTATTCAGCTTCTTTTATATGATGAGTTTTTAAGCAAGTTTTCCCCGGTTTTTTTATCTCTCTCCTCACTCTTTCCTTTGTCCCTTTAAAGAAGTCATTATGTTTGGAATTGCAAATTGAATCCCTTTCTTATTTCCTGTCGTTATTTAAACTTATTTAATGGCTTTTCTCGTCGTCATTTCCTAATTCTGATTAAAAATGACATTTCAGGTAATTCTTGTGTTTTATGTGAATTATTAGGGAAGACATTTTTAAAAGCAGAAATCATGACTTATTCGATCTGTGAGACGTAAATATTATGGTAATTTGTATGGAATATTAGTTTCCATAAAGCTTTTTTTGTATTGTGCTCGTCAGGAAATGAAATAGCAATCAATTCCACTTCCTTCCGATAAAAGGCCTCCAAAGCCTAATCAGCATATGAAAACAAAACGCAAAATACGTTTCCATATCGCTTATATTACCACTACCTATTTCTTTTGCCATAAACATTTTTACTGATATTTTGTCATTCAATATTGTAGTGAGAAATGTTTAATAGGTTTTACAAAATAGAAAGACCACTACGTCATGTGTACTACTACCCTGACCTAGTACGTGTTCAAGCAAGTAAATGTTGCCGATTGAACAGGGTAAATGTCAAAATTTTGGGTTATAAAGATGTCGATTCTTTTCTAGTGTGCAGTGAACTGACCGCACTGGTCGAATTTACTAATTTGTAATCATTTTCGAAGAAACCGTAGAATAACTGATGTTTTGTGCAAAGCTGAGGACACTAAAATAATCCTGTGATTTACAAACACGTTATGAATTGCATTTTATAATTGATTTTTTAATTTAAAATTTATAAAGATTTTTAACTCTAATTTTGCGTGGATCAATTAAAATATATTTTGAAACGAGTCGTGAATTAGATTGCCTCCGATGGTATTCTATTTATGGGAAAATTATTTTCCCAAAAAGAATGGCCCTGACATCAAAATATCCCATTTTAATGGGAATCATTCATTTTGTAATCTATTTAATTTATAAAATGATTGACATTTTCTAATTGCTAGTTTATTCATTTGAGTGAGCGGCTTAACTGATTTCTATGGAAAGAACATTGCTTAATGGGCCCGTCATAAACGTGCCAGTATTCCTGCTGTATCAATTTTTATACATTAGCATAATTGTGTCAATTCATTTGTACCTCACAATGATTAACAATGATTAAGGTTAAGTGCATTTGTTTTGATATTAAAATGCTGCGTCTGATATTTTCCTATGTCAACTTTTGCCACAGTTATATACGTTAAAATATATGTTAACAAATATTTTCTCATTTTATGTCTAAGGAGTACCATAAAAGTTAAAATATTAATCCTCTAGACGAGACGGAAAAGAAAAATTCATTACCTAAATCCTTGAAAAAGGGTTTTGATATAATTTTGCTAATAAAAATCTCATTTCCGTGCAGCTCGCACAGGTACTAAGATTCCGTTTGGCATGTTTGCTGTTGGCGTTGATGAAATTGGCGACAATTTTGGAAGAATACGAGCAAGAACTAAGCAAGCGTAGGAAAGAGAGGAGAAAACCAAAAACAGAATTAACATTTTTATAAGTCATTAAAATTAATAATGAAAACGAATTCCCAGATTCCTCTAATTGGGATGTATTAATTTTATAATGAGATTTTATAAACTTAAATAGATGATGAATATCGTTCTCTTTCCTAATATGTGAATCGGCTCTCAATGAAAATTGCCAACCAAGTAAAAATAATGCGCGCCAAGGGTGATACAATGTAGTTCTTTGCTAAACCCAACATTTTAAACATACTCAGATTTATAACCATATATACATTAAATCGCCCCTCCCATGGAATACAACCTTGACGTGGCGGAAGGGCTTGTGCGTTCCGATGACCCCTAGAGCTGTGCCGGCGGGAGTAATGATAATTGCTCCTGGTAGTGTCACCCATGCCAGATACGTCGAAGGTTAGGAGCCAGACGAAAGGTAGTCCACGCAGCGTCTCTGTTCCTCAGTGAGGCGGCTGCAAAGGCTACTGACCCCAGTGGGACGGCCATTAAGTGATGGTGTCACGTTAAAACACTATTGAGGGAGGCAACGAGAAACCATTATTTAACTTTATTTGAAATATATTTTTCATATTATTTTAAATAAATTTGATTTTATACTATATTTATTTAACTTTATCATTGAACGATTATAATATTTGATTTAATTTGGAGAAAAAGTTTGTATTTTAGACATTGTACTTTACTTTCAACTTAATTTACTCACTTAAAATAACCACCTTAGTTTATGTATATTTACTAATCAAGCACCATATATATATGTGAGCAATGAAAAAGTATATTTGTCGATTTAATACATTTGGTTTTACCATCTCCGTGTGTAAAACCATCTCTAAAACTTTAATTTCACCATAAAAACGTTGATAATCACATTGATGTAATTGTATTTTCGTGTTGCCTCCTATAAAGGTTTGTTGCCATTTAAGTAGCTCTGAAATACTCTAGGTTTATGCACGCTTTAGTCTCAAATGACCTTTTATTCATTTCGATAGTATGGCATCCAGTGATGATATTCCAACCTAATGTATAATGATAAAATCCTAAAATATACGGTACTGTCGACACGATGCGTTAATACCATTTTAAGAAAATATGAAAAATAAGATTATAATACAACATTTTTAATGAAAATGAAAGCCAAATAAATACGACAGGTTCACCTCATCGAGGTATCTGGAAATTATCTACATTTCAATTGAAACACAGAAATAAATCTGAAACAAATAAAAAAACACTGGAAAATGTTAAGCTTAAAAATTGAACACTCAAGAAATCTGAAATCTTTAAGATATTTTTACAAAAAAACCTGTGAAGTTTTCTGATTTGTAAAAGTGATTCGCCTTGAACGGTATCCATTTTTTATTGATCTATTCCTTACTGAAATTCTGTTTTGTTCTAAACATCTTGTGACTCCGCTGAAAAAAACTGTCGTTATATTCCCACAAAATTTTCATTTGAATCCCCAAAACTGTCTTTTAAAGCGAAATGTAAATCATTTTAAGTTTTTTATACTGCAGAGACACATTTAAAGTAAAATAGTTTCTCCTAAAGGAATACTATCATCACTTTTAATCTAGAGAGGAGACTATTTTAACTTAACCCCAAAGGAATCTATTGAGTAATGAATTTGGAAAAATTTAGAACTGAAAATATTGATGTTAATAATGTATTGATCAATAAGGGAAAATATAATTCAGAAATTTTACTTTCTCTGAAGGGATAATTAGAACTTCTGAATTGGGATCTGAATCAGGGGAATTTTTCCCTTGAAAGTAATTTAGAATATTTCGTAGAATGTTAATACTATCTTAATAAAATTTGCCTTAAAATATTTATTCATTATTAATCATCTGCAATTTGCTACTCACAATTTAGCTGCTACTTAAACCTAGCGAAATGTGGATATTACAAGTTGTTTGGAGGTAAACAAGTAAATACTGAAGAGAAAAAGGCTTTTTGGATTTTACAGAGTGGCCAGTAGATATACTTCAGATAAAGCAGTACCTAAATCTAACGAAATAGCATCATTGGTCACTTTGAGATTGAAAAAATAAAGGATGCCAATGATTCATTCAGCGTTTCCCTTTCAGATTCACCGCTGCTGAGGTTATCCGATAACATGATATTACGATATTGAGCTATGGTGTTAATCATGCCCTCTTTTCATTATGCGAGGAAATGCGCAGTATGGATGCATATTTCCTGTATTTAGTAGTTTAGTATGGATCTCAAATTTATTTAATGAAAACTATTTAATACAAAAATCTTATTAGTAAGCTGTTGAATAAAATTGTTACCGAAATTAACATACAATACTGAAAGAGAAACTATAAATTAGAGGTATATCCTTTACACTGTATTCTTATTTCATGTCTCCTTTGGAATACTCCCAAGCATCCACTTTCCCACCCTACAATGCCTGGATCGAGATGGTACGGTGGCTGTTGTACTGGCTTCCCACCCAGAGGACCAAATTGAGAGGGCGTGCTCGAATACCGGCGGCGTTGAATATTTTTTATGTGGTAGCTCAACCCCACTCAAGGTGCTTCGTGGAAGGCACTTTGAATAAGTAAGCCGTCCGTCGGATGGGACGTTAAGCCTAGGCACCTTTCGTTAAGAGTAGGCTAATGATGACGCCGGATTTCTCTCCACCCTTCATCATTTCCTGTTCATCCATAATGGCGCAAATGATCTTAGCTATCGGTCGTCTCCTCTAAATACCACTACTTATTTGTTTGTTTTTTCTCCGTTTTTTAAATATTCTACCCTGTTTCATCTAAAAGTAGCGCATAATCTTCTTTAAACTACCAATTCTCCGAGCTGAAAAAAACCACGGTCCATGCAAACATTTTCACTGATCTTTTCTTCATATCGCTACACAACCCCCCAGCCATCACTTCTCTCCTCGCTGCGGAAGCTTCTTTGCCTAACGCAATTATTCGTATTTTGTTCCTCATAACTCTTTGGTCCAAAACACTTCCGAGATACATAAACGGTTCAACCTGCTGAATTATTGGTACCTGTTTTAAAATTGAACTTAGGTTTGAAGATGTGTTTGCGGTCTCCAGTTTCAACGTTAAGCTTTTTCCTTTTAGAATATCTCATAACATTTGTTTATTTACATACATTTTCATTCCAGACCTGTCACATTGATTTATAATTCGTTCAGCAACGATTTTCTATTAGGCCAACTGATTATCTCTATAGTTTGATAATTTGCCGGCCCTGGTGGCGGCGGGGTAACGTCCTCGCCTGCCAACCCAGAGGTCGCCAAGATATTTTTTTCTCCACCTTGAGCTTGGATGCATGTAATTGTCAAATTGTTATGTAAATGTCCAAAGTCCGATGTAAAGGTCGAAGTGCTGTTTTCTGTGGACTAATGTAATATAAATAAAAAAATCATTAACCTAAAAATTATGTGGATTCTCCACAATTCCATTCCTATTTCCAGTTCCTCCCATGCTGATTTTACCATTTTTTCCATGTATGCTTTGGAAAGCATGGGTGAAAATGGACACTCCTGTCTTACTCTACTTTTTAATACTTTCAAAACGGACTCTTCATTCGCCACACGCACCTGAGCAGCGTGAGATATGGATAAGGTCCATAGGGATAGGTTATAGATAAGTTCCTTATCCTTCCCAAGCATCCCTATATTCTATGTTAATTTAATAAATCGTGCCAACTTATTATACCAAACACCTTCTTGAAATATAAAAAGATACTTAGACATATTAATACGGAGATTTCTCTCTATTAGTGACCGCATTATATCCATGGTATAGCGCGTTCCTCTCCCCTTACTGAACTCATATTGATCATCTCCTAAGTACTCTCCATCCTCTTATTTATGATTCTTGGCATAATTCGTATCACTCTGTCTGTTTAACCAAATATATAGTATTATCCTATTGTCTTGACACAAATCTACTAGTATTCTTAATTTAGATGAGAGCTTACGTTGATTTAATATTACCATGGAATTTTCTGGCCAAATTCTCCATTTATAAATTATGTAAATCAATCAAAAAAACTCTATAAGCTACTTTTTCAAATCTTCGCTGTTCTGCAGGGATAATTATGTATCCCAAAGCCTTTTCTTATTTCAATTTTCTTATTATGCATTTTACATCGTAATTCAGTGTTCCTGGACCTAATCTACCCCCATTCACGTCAGTTAACTTATGCCTATACTTTCAGGCCCAATAGCATTACCATATAAACCCTTTGTATATTTTTTATTATATACGGAACACCCTACTCCGCCTGAAACCTTTTTTATTACACTCAATGCTTTTTCTGAAGTATTTTCGACAAGATTCACGAATTTATTCCTTACTGCCTAGTAGTGCTTTTCCATTCTGTAAATCACACTCGTTTCACCCTTACTCTGTAAACTTATCATATCCTCGAACTGGATATAATATTTTTTTTTGTTATTTCCCCGCTTCAGGGAAATTAATTTTCCTATACACATACCTTCGTCTTTTTCTTACGCTTATCTTATTACATTTTTTTCTTTCTTCTATCTTCCAAACATATCGCTAATAATCTATAGCCTCCTTATCCCTTTTATTATCTGTTCTTATAGCTTTGTTTGAAATTTCAATATTCCTTTGTTGACATGTCCCCTGCTCTTTTCTGTACCCGTCTTCTTGTCCTTACTCATACCTTTTCCTACTGTTGCCTGTCAGTTCTTCTTTTCTTTCCGTCTAATGCTTATATATTCTATTTCCTCATCCATCTTTCCTGTTCCATCCTCTCCAATTTGACGTTGTAGAAGTTATTTCTATATTGTGATCAGAATTCACATCCATTTCCTGGAAACTGTACGATTTGATTGCTCTGTTCATCAATATGTAAACAAAAATATTATAGACTAACGGATATCTCAGTTTGTTCCCAGATTTCTTACACATATATCATCTTCTTCTTAACCTGATGTTCATTATGATTGAACCATGTCTCTTTTAGGATTAATTTCCTGTCGCCCGAGTTCATTGTTCTTGTTCCAATGCCGCAATACTTCAATTCAAGCTTCCTATGTTCACCTAATTCCTAATAACTATCAAATATTCACTTCCTGTGACATAAGAAATTGTTTCCTCTGACTGATCTTTTTCCTCATCAAAATTTTTCCCCATAAATATTTTTTAGCATTCAGATCGAATGATAACCAAGTTTGTTGGTTCAGCTTCTATTTCTTCCAATAATTCTATCACTATCTGGTTAGACATTTACGTGCTATGCTCCTTCATTGCTTTTGGTGGAATACTACTAACGTTCCTCGATTACTCTTCGCTGCATATCAATATATAATAAAAGAAAGCTACATTAATTTCTCTCATCCCTCTAACTCGTCTCGTACAGGCCTTAAATATCTTTGTTTCCTCTCTATTTACTGCATAATATTTTCCTTTTTACAACACAGTTCTACATGTATTATTTGAAATCCTTATGTCGGCTTTTAAAACATTCATCCGCGTTATCGTTCCTAATGCTGAGGTTGATTTCGATTTTCAAATATTTCCATTGTGATGACGACGACGTTATTCTTGCCTCTTCGGGAACGACACAGCCACTGGACCAAGTTTTGCAGTTGCCATGGTTATTATACTAGTGGTGGCCATCGTATTTCCTTACGATACATAGATGAAATTATTGCCCATTGCCCATCCATTTAGTTCTTTTTAACGTACCACCATCGCTGAAACGGTCACCCGAATTGGGTCAGGCACTTTTGCAGCCTAACTGAGGAACAGACTGCTCGGACTACCTTTCGTCTGGCTTTCACCCTTCAAACTATTTGGTATGGTCACCGTACAAGGAGCCATTATCAATGCTCCCGCGAGCACGGGTTTACGGGTCATCAGAACGCACCAGACCTTTCACCACGTTAAGATTTTAGTCTATGAAGAAGGGCGTTTTGCGCAATATTACTTCGAATAATTTGAAAACTAATGCTTCGAGATAGCATGAACTGTTCAATTAACATGAAAAATTCTGCTTTTATCTTATATATTCTAACATTACACAAATAAAGCCTTCCAAATGTGCCAAATGGAATTTCTTCAATCATTAAAATTGTAATCATTTAACAGATTTTAACACATGATGGCTTAACGCAGTCGATCGTCGAGGGAAAAGTAAAACGTAGGGAATTGCACAGGAAGAACCTGAGCATACGTTACAGACCTTAAACAATAAACAGTAGGCAGCAAACATCGATTATACGCAGACATGAAGGGAAAAATCGATAAAAAAATTAGTGCATGACGGGGTTTAAACTTATTATAATAGATGGCTAGTGATGATTAATTAATTAAAAGAAATTATTTTCAATATTGATGAAATAAATTAACCATTGTGAAAATCCTTAATCTCAAAACTGAAAGGCATCTAATGATGTGTCAACATAGTATGTCAAAAGTTAAAATTCTATAAACATTTATAAAAATATTCACTGTTGTTGTCCGTGGAAAACTGATTGAATATTTTGAGGGAAAGAATTATTTACCTGTATGTACGTTATTCATGATTTGAGGGATAAATTTTAACCGCAGGGACTTCATGCTTCCAGTATGTCAACAGATTTGAAAAAGTGGTCAAAAATAACCAGTGCTAAAAGAACAGTGAAATGGGATGTTTCGGCACTACTACATATATATTTTTATTTTATTAGTTAATATACCGGTTAAGGTAAGTTTTTGCATGGACACAAAATAAATATTTTTTGACTCCAAACAAAACCCAGCTACAATCCAGCAACCTAATCTACATCAGGTCCCTCTTCATCTCTGTGTACTTCCTTCTTCCCTTCAACCCGTCCAACATCCCTATCCTGTTCCTGCCCTTTCATCGTTTGCCTAACATTCTCCCCTCTATTACCTTCTTCAACATTCCACTGCCGCTTAATACGCCTTTTATCCATTTTTCCTGCCTCTATAGGATTTCTCTCAACAAACCCCTCTCCTCACCCACCATCTCCAGTACTTCCTCATTTGTTTTCCTTTCGGTCCATTTCCCCTTCTCCATTCTTCTCCACACCCACATTTCAAAAGCCTCCAATCTACGTCTATCCTCTTGCTTCAGTGACAACGTTTCCGCGCCGTTCATAGCTACGCTCCATATCAGAGTTTTCACGAGTCTTTTCTTAACCTCCCTACTCAAGTTCCCCGTCATCAACTCCCACTCCCTTGAGAAAGCCTCCTTGCCAAGCACAATTCTTCTCCTTACGTCCGTAAAACTTTGACCGTGTTGGTCCAAATCACTTCCGAGATACGTAAACTGTTCTAACTGCTCTATTTTTTCCCCTCCTATTTTATAGTTTACCTTAGCCTTTTTCTTTCCAAAAAATCGCATGAACTTTGTATTATAATTATATATAATAAAGGGTTAAGAATAATAATAATTATTATTATTAAACCCTTATCTATCACAACTGAGTTTCCAATTCACTCAGAAATACTAGCAATCCCTTGGCTGACTGAGCACCAATGCTTGGTCATCAGCAAATAACCGATTTTACGAATTCCCCTCCGACTTTCATTCCTAACTCCAGTTCTTCCCATGCTATTTAAACATTTCCTCCACATACACGTTGAACAGCACCGGTGACAATGGGCAACCCTGCCTTACCCCTCTTCCTATCACTGCCCATCCGGACTCTCCTTTCCCTACTCGCAACTAAGCAGTCTGAGACATATACAGGTTGCGGAAACAGGAAAATACATCCTGATTGTATTCTATATTTCTCTCGATTAGTGATCTCATTACTGCAATAGCATCGCACGAACCTCTCTATTTCCTAAATCCAAACTGATCAACCCCCAAATAATCATTTGCCTTACTCTCTATCCTTTTGATGATGATCCTGAGAATAACGTTAGCTGTGTGGGATATCAAACTTATTGTTCTGTAATTCTGACATGATTTAGCCTTTACCTTTTTCGGAATAGGAACTAACACTAATCTCACAAAACCTTCCGGCCAGATTCCTTTCTCATAGATACTACGAATCAGTCCATATATGGCCTTCTTCCCACCTTTCCCTAACCATTTCATCATTTCTACAGGAATATTGTCCACCCCCACAGCCTTATTTGCTTTCATCTCCTTTAGTGCCCTTTCTTTTTCAACGTCGAGTATGCTTGGACCTAAGCTATCTTCTTCTACGTCATGTTCCTTTTCTATGTCTAACCTTGTCAGCCTAAGTTCTTTACCATACAGTGTTTCTATATATTCCTTCCATCTCTTATGGATTTTTCCTGGTTCAACTATTATCTCACCCCACTTATCTTTAACTGTTAGCACAGATCTTGCCTTCTTACTTCCCGATAATAACTTAACCTTACTGTATAGAGCACCAATTTCACCCTTCTTCTGTAAACTTTCCATATCCTCGCATTGCGTTTTCCACCATTCTTCTTTTGCTTTATTTGTGGCCCTTCTCAATTTATTGTTTAACTCTTTGTACTTCATTTTCCTTACTCTGTGTTTACATTCTTCCATCTTCTTCTCTCATCCATCTTTGCAATCATCTCATCCGTGATCCATGGTTTCCTTATTCTCTTCTTCTTAACGGTTCCTATAGTGTCTTTTGCTGCTTCCGATATCCCTTGCTTGATACATTCCCAATTTTCTTCGATTGTACTCAGTTCTTTACCGTCATCCATCATATTCTCTACAGCCTGCTGGTACTCCTTCCTTGTTAATCCATTTAATTTTTCTAAATTCCATTTCCTAACCCGCCGCCCCTGCCTTATCTGTTGGAAACGGACGCTACATTTCATTACAACGAAATTGTTGACAGAGTCCGCATCCGCTCCCGGGAAACTGTGCGAATTTATCACACTGTTCCTAAACCTGTGTCTAACCATAATATGATCTAACTGATACCTTTCTGAGTCACCTTGCATTTTCCATGATTACTTACTCTTTTTGAAGTGTTTAAACCATATGTTGGTGATGAATAACCGCTGTCTGCTGCAGAATTCAATTGCGATCATTCCTCGTGTCTAAACCGTAGCCCCTCATCTCATCACCATCTCTTCCTTTGCCTACCGTTGCATTCTAATCCTCCATCATTATCAATTGTTTCCCCGCAGGAATAGGCGTGATTATATCCTCTAACTCATCGTACATCCTATCGACTTCTTCCTCCTTGTGGTTGCTCGGTGGCATGTACACCTGAACAATGAAGTTCGTCGGTTCGGCTTCAATCTCTACGAGTAATATTCTATCAGTATCTTGCTTTAAGCTCTTTCCATCTCTCGCTTAATATTCTGTAATTGGCCTGTCCTCAACATTGTCCTGACGTTACATGTTCCTATTTTAACTACTGTCTTCTTCTTCTACGTCTTTTGTCCTGCTGCTGTTATTTCTCCCCCTCAAGGGTTTCGTGGGATGACGACCGCGGAAGACTTGCCTACCCCTTTGCCGGGCACGACATACGGCCGCTTGGGCCAAGTCCCGCAGTTTCCAGGACTCAATTTCTTTTTTCATGGGGATAATAATTGAGGTAGTTTCCAGTTTCCTTCCTCAATAGTGTTTTTCACGTGACAGCATCACTCAATAGCCGCACCACTGGGGTCAGACGCCTTTGCAGTCGCCTCACTGAGGAACAGACGCTGCGACCCTACCTGAAGCAATTATTATTACTCCCGCCAGTACAGTTCTAGGGGTCATCAAAATTCACAAGCCCTTCCACTACGACAAGGTTGCAGTCCATGGGAGGAGAAAAAAAAAATATATATATATATATAATGTATATATTATATATATATATTTATATTATATAAAAATATATACTATGATATTTTGTATGGAGCCATCAAGAACTAAAATTTGTTCAAGTCTGGGTTGGCCAGACTCTTTCCTGATAATTTAGTGGCAACGAGTTCTAGCGCAGGATTAATTGCATATCTGTTTGTTGGAATGACTTTTTGTTTCTTTTTCACTCTGGAATTCTCTTAAATAACACAAGAATCGAATTTTTTTTGTGAATTCAAGAAAATAAAAACGAGACTATTCGGCATTCGGCGCGTTGTGACCAAGGGGTTACGTTGCAAATACGAGAAAATAATTGAGATGGCCTCACGAAAAGCCAAAATGGAAGCAAGTTAATTATGAAGAACAAACATTAGGGAAATTCCCCATATTTTGGATGCCTCCGGTTGATCAGTCATGTAGGACGAATGGGCAAAGAGACAACCTACACGAAGTTGACATTAAGAAATCCTGCTGGACGCCATAGAACTATGCATAAATGGTTACGATTTCAGAGTCGACGAATTTGGAAAGGTACAGGTATACTATATAATAGAAAACTTTGGGAAAATCCCTCACTTTTAAATTAAAGAGCTCATAGGTCATGAAGATGAAAATTAAATATTGTGCAGCTGGATTGGCAAGTTACATAGATAAGCTTTTATATCATTGAAATAAGAGAAAGATCGGTTCAATAGTGTCATATGTTTTCTAGAAATATTAACCATGATCTTTTAAAATCGCTGCTTTTCTAAGTTTCTACGAAATTCTTTGATTCCTCCACCGAATTTGGACTACCCAATGAGTAATAGATTTTTTAAATGTGAATTTAAGGGGAATAAAATTAATGAAATGCTTTGAATATCTTTTTCATTTCCCGTATTCTTTGGTCGGCATTTGAAGGAGAAGGTAAGTATGCTGAATACATATTTAAATAGGAGGAGCGTCAAATTTTAAAAAGCTATTGTCTCAGCAAGAATTGGCCAATTCGATAACAGGATGTAAGAATGTTTGCATTTGAATTTAATATTTAGAAAATATCGTGTTTAAAATTCATTATAGAGAGAACATAGATAAACTGATCTTTATTTAAAATTGGCTGGGCTTAGGAAGGGAACCCTGTTTTACCAAAATGGGACAGATATTCGAGATATCGTCTTTCCACATTGGATGGGTGTATTTCTAACCATCCTTTAAAAGGGAGAAACTTACATGAGAAAGTAACAGTCATATATAAAGATATTAACATTTTTCTACGAATTAAAGCTGTTAACACATTCTTTGATTGTTTAGTACGGGATGGAGGCTATAATAAGATGAAAATTGCTACAAATTGTATATATATACCAGCAATCTCTGAACCCAGGTAGAACTCGTAATTTTTATTAATTGACAGTCATTAATCCTATGTTATAATAGTGCATTGCGATGCTTTTTTGTGTAGTGCAGACAGATTTTCGATTAACAGTTACCCCAATTTAAACGACTTGACTCCATTCGATTTGCCGTATAATTTTAAATCAAAATATTTCAATCAGTTTTGAAATTGCTGATTCAATAATTCTAAACATAAATAGAAATTATTGGTTCAAACTCTGAAGACGGAAAGAATGAATTCCAGCATTATTCAAATTCTTCCTTTTGAAGTAGTTAAAAATTTCAATTACGTGCCAGGTAAAATTTGGTATCAAAATTTATGCTGGTGAGGAAGGTCAAAATCATTTCTAGAATTAATGACATACCTATAATGAAATACCGACACCTCATTCTCATCTCGATTTACATTACGATTCAGGAAACGAAATGTGATACCAGGCGACGATTCAGGCACTCACATGGAACCTACTCTATTATTAGTATTACCACCTTACCTATACTCAAGGCTGGAACAGAATATGTGAATCGATAGCGCTGCTTCCTATTAGCATCCCTACCCGTATCCTACGTGACAGGCGACTACGCTCTCAATCAGCATTATAATTCCCGTCAGCGAAGTCGATTCAAGCTAATCTCTCTCTTCGTCTCCTCATCTTCTCCCTCTCTGACCATCCCAGTTCGCACTTCTCCGCCATCCCTCCTTCACCGTTGTGTTAAACGTAACACTCATGCAGAGGGCTCCGAGAAAGGTTGGGGTCGGCGAAAGGGGAAGCCGGGGAGGGAGGATTGTGTGCGACGTGGGTGGTTTTGTGGTGAAGTGCGGGGGAGGGAGAGAGAGTGGGTTGGGGTGGAATGGGGCTGCAATAGAGAGAAAATGGCGAGGGGCGCGGGGAGGGAAAGGCGGGGATTGGGGGAGCGGACTTGCGAAGAATGGCGCGGGAGGAGAGAGGGAGGGTCGGGAGATCGGTTATTGGAGTATGCCCTTCGGAATGCGGTCGCTGTGTAGACGAGCACGGCATAGTGCCTCTTCCTCTCCCTTCCATCCCATCCGATCCTGTCCCACACCCCTCTCCTTTTTTTCCCCCATGGAAATGCCATTTCTCTCCTTTTTCCGTGTTATTAAGTTCGGTTCTCGACCGCTTTACTCCCCTTGTCCGGTATTTTCATAACGGACGCTCAGACGGAGCCCATATCAATCTTGAGTCAACGAAATGCGTATTTGAAAGCGGCTTTCATTGAGCGGTTCCTCCTAGGAGAACGCTGACCTCGATATTGCCCCGCGCGATTTTGAGCAAGCATCCCACTAAAATGCATTCAGCAAAGTTGGTAGTCTTAGTCTAGCGAGGATTATTTCAGCTAGTAATAGGATGTTCATTGAGGATGTTAAACATTCAGGAATATGAAATTCCAATATTATATAGTTTTTAAACTTTCACGATATTAAGAAGGGAAAATTATCATCGTGTATGGTCTTAATAGCTGTTTGCGATAAGAATTCTGTTATGACTTCATTCTGAAGAAAATAATAAAATCGGATGACATTTTGCTTTAATGTTGAACGTTCGTGCTTATTGTATTTCGAGTCCATATAAATGACAATATGATTTCAAATTACGTTATTTTTGTTAATGTGATAATATTAAAACCTTACTTTAGAGATGAAATGGTGAGTGGTGCAGAGAACGGAAATGTGTGATTGTTTATTAGATTATATATATATATATATATATATATATATATATATATATATATATATAAATAAATATTAATATATATATATATATAAATATTAAAATATATATATATATAAATATTAAAATATATATATATATATATATATATATATATTTGCGGGTCGCGGTGGTCTAGCGGGTAGACCGTTGGACTACTGACCAGAGGGTCCCGGGTTCGATTCCCGGGCACTTTGGGCACCTGCAGCTCCACCCAAGCTAGTTGATTTTTCGGGTACCAGATCTTCCTGGGAAACCATAACCGGCACAGGGAAAGGAACTGGCCCCCCTACCCTGATGTGTGAATATTCACACGCCGTTGGGCTTGGTACACGGGTGAGCTCTACCATCACCTACTAAACCGACCTTCGGGTTGATTACTGTGTTTAAGGTTATATATATATATATATATATTTGTATATATATATATATATATATGTGCGTGTGTGTGTGTGTATGTATATACATACGCACGCACGAGTATATACACACATACACATACAAGCGCGTAAACACACAATAGACACATTTGCTAAAGACGAGTACAAACACACAAGCCCTGGGTGGAGAAAAACTCACCCAGACGGGAATCGTACCCGCGACTCTTGGATTGGCAGACGAGGACATTACCACGCCTGGCCGCCGCCACTGAGGCCGGCACTATATTTCATACATACACTATGCGCGGGCGCAAGTATAAATATGGGTACACGAGTTTTTATCGTATATGTTCTCGCAAACGTACATTTAAAACGCGTACATTTAGTTTTTAAAACATATCTTCATCATTTCATTTACCATAGATTTAAAGAGAATTATGGACAGATAGTCGAATGACAAATTTTGGTTAAATGTGTCATATGCATGGTAGCAAAATGCCAAACGGCATTCTCGTATTCTGACATTTCAACTCAGTTAATTTTCACCACCAGAAGAAAATATCGATGTTGGATAAACATTAGGCGCAATCACTAAGCCGGAAGAGAAGAGGAGAAGGTTAATGCATTTTATTTTGGGAGAGATGAACAAAGAGGAGAAGGAAAAAGGAATGATGAGTAGTATCAAAGCAAGGAGAATACGACCGGAGAAAAATAAAGAGAATGGGCGAAGTATCTGGGAATGAAAAAATATTTATTTCTATCACTAAAATATTATATATATATATATATAGAGTCCCTCTTTAATATGTTTTAGTTTCTGTGTTTGCTATGACTATTTAGTGAATTATATTGTGCACGTTCGTGGGTTTTCCAAGAAAGTGACTATATATATATACATAAATATATTATAAAATAAAAACATATATCATTGAACTGTAATTTTGAATGAATATGAATGTATACATCTTCATCTATAGTTACATTGAATAATTTAATCCATTTTAACTATGTATTTTCATGGGACTTAAAGCGCGGAGCTTTACATTGCTTTATCAAGGCAAACGATGGATAGATATCGAGAATAAAAGTTACTTTTTAGTTGGTTTGGGCATTAAGCTCCCTTTGATTGAAGCATCCAGCTTTCGCCACATGCATACAATTTGACATTATTTCAACATGAATAGGTCCAAAAATATGTAGCTGTGAGCTGGATACCTTTTCCTACTTGCAACGAGAGGACTAAGTATGAAAAATATGGTGGGAAAATAAAGTAACAAAATCCAAGTTACAACATTCATAATAGTCGTAATTACTTGTCAGTAGGCATAATATAAGATATGAAATGGTTTTCTCTAAATGTCAAAAAGACAGTGATGGTCAAAGAAAGAATTGATTCGAGATAAAGGTCAGCGTTGAAGCATCCCTCTTCGATAAGGATTAATAAAAGGAGGGCAGAAATGAAAGGTGAACAGCCCAATGCAGTACTTATGATGATTAATTGTGTCAGTCAAGTGTTATGCAGGAAATGCATAGGAAAACCGAATGCATCATGACTGCATTTTTACGTAAACTTAAAAAAATGTGTAATATTGCCTAAAATTATGAAGTCAATAATATAATTGTATTATAAAATATTGTACAGGAAGTCTGAAAGGCGTAATTCAAACTGCAATGAACGAAAACAAAGGGCCTCGAACAAAGTGGTAAAATAGAATTACTTGAAAACGATTGGGTGATTTCAGTGGGAGCCCATATGCACAATGCCAATTATGATATCCTCAATGTTAATTTTGACTTTAACACTAACTGGCACCATTTATTTTTTATTACAAACTATGGAAAATTATGAAGACAAAAGATTCATGAATTTTTTGGCATTTTGTGACGCAAGAAATGGCCATTAATTTACGGCATGGTGTAGGCTGATGAATGACCCCTGAAATATGCCAGACATATAAATGGGAAAACATGTCACCGCGTTGGTAGGTCAATTCAACAGCGACAATTGCCATGGAAATAAGCGTAAAAAGACAGAGTAATTAGCTCGAATTAAAATTGCGAATTAGAGGGAAATTTATTGTTGCCTATCCTATCCATACATAATGACCTGGGGGAGCCGAGGGAAGGCAGAGGGCGGACGTGGAGGGTGTGGCCGAAGAGCCGCACACAATACGGTGGGGAGAAAAAACGAGTGGAGAGGGAATGAAATAAGAGGCTTTAAATCAGGAGATAGCGTCTTGGCTTTGTTGATTCAAGGAAAAGGGTGGGAACGCGTCAGTCAACCCAAGGGGGAGAGAGAAAGGGGTCCGACTCCTTTAAGGGACTCCGACGGAAATAATAGCGTTTGCGACAAACGTAGAAAATATTGCTTCTGTAGTGACAAAGGAAATGCGATTACAAACCTTCTTATGCTTAATCCGATTGTTGCGTTTTCCAAGAAATCTGAAGTTTTACAAATACATTTTTTCTGTAATCTTGAGGTTAGGCAAAAGGTGAAATTGACACCTCGAAAGTGCGAAAATATTTAACGATTCGACCTTTGCAGCATATCTTTAATCGGAAAATAGACAATAGATGGGCATGCAAGGAATGACAAGTTCCATACACGTAGAAGGTCGGATTTTAATGGAGGAACGAAGTCAGCTGAATTCACTTTAAGTCACGGGATTGCAGCAGAGGGAGACACGCCAACACGGATGGAAAGGAACTATTTGCTCGATACGAATGCACGAAAAGGAACCAACATCTGCGGGTGGACTTCAAAGGCGAGAGGTCAGGATTAGGGAATTACTCCAATGAGCGGCGGAGGGATAGGAAAATGGAACAGGGAAAGAAGGTTGGATCATGGCGGTATTCTGGTGAATTATTGCTCCCGAAAGACGAGGACGGACGAGGAAAAGACAAAAAAGGACAAAACGACCATTTTTTAGTTAAAAGATATGGTGAAAAGATCGAAAATAAAAATTGTTTGGAACGCAAATGGACTTGCAGGAACGGATGAGAGGAAGAGTACAGCATGAATTTGCCGCTGTGTAAACTGCGCGGGGGAAGTAGCGAGATGGGAGGAGAAAGGTGAGGTAGAGAGGGAGCGATAGGCAACGGGAAGAGGAGAAAGGAGAGGGGGAGGAAAATAAGAGGGAATGAGTGGGGATAGGGAGGGAAGAAGGGACGACTGGCTTTTATTTGGTGCTCCGGCAACTCTTCGAATGTGGCGGCTATCGTCGTGGCATGCAGCAGCCATTGGGGGAACGTGTAGTAATTAGTCACCGTCCGATAACGCGACATTAATGAAGCGGAAGGGTGGAAGAAAAGGATCGTACATATGTGCATATAGGTATACATGCGCTGTACGTGCCAGAGAAAGAGATAGAAGTAGGCGGAGACATTGAGAGAGAATGAGTGAGAAAGTGAAGGGAAGGAAAGAGATAGAGTTGGAGAAAGAGAGGCGACAATGGAGACACAGAGAGAGAGAGGGAGACACTGGGAAATACGTGTACCAGTCGGAATTGTTCAGGCGAAGGGAAGCGTGGAAGGGAAACGGGAAAGAAGGGATACGTGAAAGGGAACGAGAATGGGTTGAGATAGGCGAGGAGGATGTAAGGGATTGGCAAGAGAGAATTGGGTGAGGGCGGAAGGGTGAAGGAGTCGCAATGGTGCGCGGAGGGTATAATGTTTCCAGGAAGAATGCACGGAAGTGCACCATTCATGACTTCATTGATGTGCGAATAATAGAAAGGAGGTAAGCGAACAAATACATAATGGATGGGAATGTCATCAAGGGGAGAACAAGGAGAGACACGAAACAAAACGAACTCTTAGTGAAATTTCATTAAAATGTTAAATAAAAACATCAAAATATTGGTCAATGGATTTGAGGAGAACAAAAATTAAGGTGGCCACTGGTAGTTAAATCTCGGCGACCTACAGCTTAATTGGCGAAAATAATTAAAAGTCTCTCACATGGAATCCCAGTATTTTTATCCTAGCATTGTGTCCATATGTGTTTCAGTAGATGGTATTCGCTTTAAGCGTTTTCCTCATATTAGAAATTATTACCCTAAATAATTAGTTTTCGAATCATTAGAATATTTTCGAGTCCAGTATTTTTCTTAACTACTGAACACGAATGTCATCAGTTTATTATTTTTACTGCTATATTAATATATCTATTGATCTCAATTGGATTCAGTCTTCGCTAATATTTGAAAAAGTGACTAAAACTAGAACAATTAAGTTATTTAATAATTTGAAATTTAATGATTCCTACAATATTTATGGTGAACACAATAATGTTGGAAATATGAAATATATATATATATATATATATATATATATATATATATATATATATATATATATATATATATATATATTTCTAGTGAAATCAAGTGCCATTACTGTGTGTAATGAATTTATGCATACATGTATAATTCAATGAAGTAAGTATAAAACGTTATTTCACTAACTTAAAATAAAATAATAGCATGATTAGAGTATCGTTTCTCAATATTTAGCAATAAGCAATTGAGTTTAATATAATTTATCGATAAGAAATTGATCAAAAATAATATTTTTTCCTTGAAATCAATCGTACTTTGCTAGAGATACCAAATTCTGAATTTAGATTCGTTCATAAAAATATCAATTTTTCACTGTAAATTCACACAGTAATTAATAAATCAATAATGTATCTAAATTCCATAATATAATGATGTGAAAGTCACTCGGCATCAGAATTAATATTAGAAAAGAAAACTATCCCGCTGTTTTACAAAAACAACTTTTCGTCGACCGATTGCGATACAGTATGTCACAATCGTCATCTTATGTATGAGGATACGCCGTATCGAAACCGGTCGCATTAAAGTTACGTTTTTGTGTCATAGCTGAGTTATTTTCTACCCTACTCTCCAAGAAGGATTTTCAAGTCACGTCAACCAAAATTGCGCCCATATATTGTCATGAGTAAGAAAATCGTTTTACAGCATTTACCCACTTCTTGTCTCAATTAACTCTTGCTCTTCAAACATTACATATTATATCCATTCTTAATTCCGGGAGACGAACATTTCTCATAACATATGATTTCTTATCACATACTTTTTTCTTTGATGAATTAATAAAAGACTTGCTTTTATTTCAGCCACTTGCAAGACCTCTTTGTTGGTTACTTTTTGCATGCATTTAATACTCATCATTCTTCTTTCAAAATAATTTTTCATTATTCTCAATTCTTCTCTACCGCTGTCAGAGTACAGGATTTACTCCTAAAGACATTTATGCTTTAAATAAACGTTTTGACGAAAGGCTATATTCCATTTGTGGTTTCTTAGTGGACATATATCCTGCAAGAATGTGTTTCTATTCTTGACTACTCTACTCACTATACATTTCTTGCTTCCTCCATCTCTGGTAACCCTGCTTCCTAGAAAAAGAATGAGAGTAGTACGAGTAATAGCTCTTTTAACGATATTATCATGCTCAAGATAGCTTCTATCACAAAGGATTATCTTTGATTTATTAATGCATTTCTTCAATTTATATTTTTTCATTAACTCTAGCAAGGCATTGAAATTCATATCAGAGAATATCTCTATACTTGTCCAAAATTATCATTTAGTATTTGATTGAGTTTCTATACACACAAATCTTGGATGAGAGGTCTTTTCTCAGACATAATGCTCAACTTCAAGGAATTTCTTCCTTTCCTGGTGTCCCCTTTAACTATATTTTATACAAAATTTCTTCATAGCTCTTATTCATTTTTGAACTTAACTCTTTCTAAAAGAAGGGTGCATTTGACCCTCCAAATATTATTATGTTTCAGTTATTGTAGTACCTTTTACGATTTCCTATGTTTTTTTCAAGAATGATAAACACTTTTGCGTAACTAAGGCATCTTTTAATTATTTACTTAAGCGAATCCCTTTTTTATGGATAGCCTACTCTTTATTGGTAGCCATCATACCATGGGGCATCTTTAATAATTTATTGATACCCTTAGATGACATTCGTCATGAATGTACTCCTACATTTACTGTTTGCCTTACAAGAAAATAAATTCTTTGTGTATTTTAAATACTTTAGTAAGAATATTCATCAAGTTTTCATTATTTTTCCACAAATAAAGCTTATTTATAGCTAACCTATTCATAAAGTCACTGAGTCAATAAACGTAGTTGGTTGAGTATAATTCATATATCTTATCCTGGAGCGCAGTGTTTAACACGGATTTATGATTGAACATTGGAATAATATCTAATATTTTCGTTAATATTAATTAAGGGCCAGCATCATTAAGGGTTTTAAATTAATTGATTTCGTTCTAGTCTCAAAGTCTCATGTCTAGGTTTATTTCATACATTTTCTAGAAAGCATTCATCAGTTTCGAAAAATTATTAATTATTTGATATTTATTTTTATAAATATTCCGGTAAAAAAATCGGGTTTTATTTTTATGAAGTTCAATAAAAAACTAAAACTTTCAATTATTTAAACCGTATGAACAATGTTTGGATAATGTAATTGAAAAATTAAATTAACTCCCTTACCGGCATTTGTTCCTGGTTTTATGCAGAAAATTTTAATATTTTCAATTGATTTAATATTTTTTCCATTGATGATATATGTGACATTATTATTTTTAAATAAAAAGAAAATATACATTTCAATTGCCAACGTAACCGAAACATAATTATATTTCTAGTAATCGCAAAAATCACCTACTTTCACAGCCATTTACAATTTTTTATTTTGAAACTGATAAGCATAATTGAACTAGTAATTCATGAAAACTATTAAATTTTTTGTGTGTATGTACATTATATATACGTATGTATATACACGTATGTATATATGCGTATGCATGTATGTGTTATATATATATACGTGCAAACACAAACACTCGGATAACAAATATTCCCCACACAGAAACATAAATGAAGGACACTTACAGTAGATATTGATGTTTCGACGGTACCGCCGTCGTCATCAATATCTACACTAAGTGTCCTTATTTATTTTCATTTTCTACGTATAAAAATTCATTTTTTTATTTTAAATATTTTTAAAGAACTGAAAATACCGAACCAACCAAAAAAAATAAAATAGTTATCTTTCGAAATCGCGTACGTCTTGTGTTAACGCAGCTACAATGTCCCATAAAAGCAGACGTGATGAAATCGACTAATCATCAAACATGGCGGCGTTATGAGGTCTCTTTGACCATACGCACGATATTAGGCTCTGCACGATAACGAGGAAATAAATCTCTGGAAGAAATGCAGCATTTCGCCTCGAGTGCCCGCCTCGTTCGTTATTCGCCCTCTTTTTTTATACTGTAAAATGCCGCCCGAGACACGCACAATATATAAACAAGGCACGGAAGGGGTGTGGGGAAGAGGTCGAGGGAGATCTGAAGAAGGGGAAGCGGAGAGAGAATGGGGTTGGCACCGAGAATTGGGGTGGGTAACGTTGGGTGGGTATGGAGGGGGGGAGCGAGAGAGAGAGGGAGGTTAAGGGAGGGCGAGTGGGAGGAAGTTGGCGACGGGCAAAGGCACCCAGGTTAGGGCAAGAAGAGGAAAGGAGGCGGAGTATGTGCTGCCGCGCTGTCTACTCCCCGACCCCCTACTACCCCTCCCACCGTCCCACCTAACACCGACCCCGCACCACAGTCGTAAGCGACGGGAGTGCGAGGAGAGGTGGCGTGGTGGCAGGGAGTCATGAGGGTGGGGAGGAGTGGGAATGGGGGTTCTGGAAAGAAGAGGCGTGGAAAGGGAAGGGAATTTTCGATGGAGAAGTCAGATAGCGGAGTGGCTGGCGGTGCGCGGAGGAGAGGAAGGTGGAATGATAGTGACCTTTTATTAGGGAAGAAGTGGCAAGGGAGGATAGGACAGTTTCCCCCTGCCGTGAGCCCCTCGAGTTATTAGCGCCGTGGGGGAGCCCCATTCCAGGAAGCCTTGGCAATATACTTCTTTTGTTAAGTGGCCGATGTAAAAATAGCCTAATTTGTTAAGCGCCCTGAGGGACTGGTGCATTTCAGGGCGGAGAAGGGAAATTCCAATGCTGGTGATTTATTATGGAAGTTATGTTTTTAAAACATTTCGGATTTTCAAAAGGTTGAGATGAACGAATTACAAAGCAATCCTATTGAAAAAGCCGTATTGGTAATTAACTAATTTAGAGAGAAAAGTGATAAAAAACGACTCAGCGTAACAGCCTTCCTCGGATATTTCAATAATCCGAAATAAATTACTTTCAAATTTCTACTCGATGGACTGAACCTGCCTCACATATTCTATATTCATTGACAAAAACTTATTCATCGGGATAATTTGAAACAAATTAGTGAAAATATTTTGCAGAGGTTAATGCTTATTTTCAGTTGCATATAAACTCAAGTTTCTTAACAAGTTTCAGCTGCGATGAAGAGCTAAAATTTTTATTTTAAATTAAAGATATATCCAATTAATCTATTCCTTTAACGACGCCTGTTATTGAAACTAAAATCTTTTTCAGAATTGATAAAAAATTCGTATTTTTATCAGATGATGTTTTATCAAAAGCGAATGGCTATCTACGTTCCAGAAGGAGTTTTGATTGTTGCATTTTACGAAAGGGGTGTACCTTAGTATGTATTATTTGTGCAGGTGATGAGCCTCTGGCTTTTGAAAGTTTAGCGTCCTACGCCCAATAAGTATAATTTACCAATAATTAATCTCAGATCTTCACTACTTCTCTTCTCGCCACTCATGCATATCTATCTTCTCTCTCCAAACCTTTTCATGCACCCCCCTATATATTCGCCCTCTCTTATCTTCTCTTTCCTGCACATTTTTGTATTCCTTCGCCACACTTTCACCTTTTTCACGCGTCGCCTCTCAGCTTTATTTCATGCTAGCGTCGGTGTCCTCGCCTCAAAGTGGTCGGGCCAGGCACGTCACACCGCAAAACGAATGGATTTCAGTGCGCGAAATATGGAAGTGAATACTCACGTTAATAAAGGAAAGTGAGAGAAATGCGGTATAAATAAACCGCATAAGAAGTGATTGATTGTTGTCCTGATATCCCAGGGTGCTGTGGTCTTTAAAGAAAGTTAATTTTTTCCACAGGGGGATATATTACTCCTTGTAGGTGTATTTTAGTTGATCTTACATGGAATCCATTTTTTACCACGAAATTGTGACATTTATGGACATTTTGAACATTTATCGTTTGCCTTAATATTAGAAGAAATTTTCAGGGGGATTTTTAAATTGTTTTCCATAATTTCATAAAATTTGGTATGTATTTGACCTAAAACTAGTACATAAAGAATATTATGGGCCATATAACCTAGTATTTAAGCCCTATTGTCGAAGATGCAATCGTTTTACTTGCATAATATTTTACCATTTTCAAATTGAGACGGAAAAATAAAATTTTCCTTTCATTGCTTGGCGGGGTATGGTACACAGTAAAAGTTTAATCACTTATCAAAGTAGATAAATCATTGATGTTGATGACAAAAACATTCAAGCTGAGAATTTTGTGTTTGAAGATGTACTCGTATATCAGTGTAACTATGACACTTGTAAAAGAGTAAATAATTTCCACTATCTTATTTGATAACTCTTGTGGGGAAAACGGTTTTTGTTCATCACTAAGAACGCATTGAACGCGGTAGTTCCTGAATCCCCTTACAATTTAATTAGTAATGCTCTCGGACGTACAACAAATAGATGATCAAAATGAAAATATTTGGTAAAGCTGTTCAAGATAGGTAGTATAACTACTTACAGCTAGCCTTAATAAATTAAAATTCGCGCAAAAGTATCTCATAATATCATTCTAATATAAATTTAAGACGTTTTTAAAGATGTTATCAAGCAAAAATGCAACTTTATGAGATTAATTACAATAATTTCGTTGCAGGAGGTCGGTAAGAGAATATCTCTTTAATATGCTCCATTGACCGCAAGTAGGACTGGTAGTACAAAAATAAAAATTTAAACCCAAATAATTAGGAGCACACTGTTATAGGAAATCTAGCAAAAGAGAAAATAAATATCAGGTACTATACCCATAAGAGTTAGAGTAGCTGACAAGTACCGTCTTAAACAAGCTAACATATGAGAACTAATTTCGTGTACTACACTGAGTTAATAGAAAATAGAGCATTTAAGGGATGTTTATTTGTTGCTTATATTTCCCGTGTTTAGTCCTCTTAGTTAAATGTGATTTCCCTCAGATATATACGAGGTGTGTTCAAAACATTACGAGAATTTTTTCATTTCGCGGGCTTGGAGAGTCCTATTGTCAATTTTTTTTATTATGTTGGTATACATGCCCCTAAAGTTTGATAAAACTTTCAGCTGTTTTTATTGTGGACTTTGTCTGTGACAGCTTCGTATGTCGTAGTTGGGATGTATGCTTTTCTATTTCGAAGGACAAGATTGAGATTTAAATTCTAGTTTTCATACAATACCTTGTCAAAGTAGCTACAATGGACTTAGCAATGAACGAGTTTAGCTCAGAGAAAATTTTTAACGCACTAATCTAACTCACTGACCCAGCCAACTCCATATTCACTTTTGAAATATCAACTGATTGACACCAAGGAACAAATACGCTATGAATTATGAGTAACTGTATTATTTTGGAAATAGAGTAAGGGAATAAATGCATCATTATATTAGAACGGGTCTCTCCTTCCGTTTCATTTTTGCGACTTGAAAAATTTCACGCTAACATTTTTGAGGCAGTTACAAAATAAGATATAAAATGAAGCATTACGGTTGTCGCATTTAATATCGCAGAAATTGCTACAGGGGAGGATAATAAACACATGAAGATTTAATGTACGTTTAGGAAAAGAATATAACTGCAATGTGAAACTAAAAGGCGAGTAAAAGGAAAAAGGAAGGAGAAAAGGGACAGAAAGATGCAGCAGAGGACAAGGAAGAAAAGAGGACACGAAAAGCACTGAGGTAGAGTGAGGAATCTGAGGAGTCGTGAATTACTGGCGAGGGAGGAGGAGGAGGAAGTGGAGGGTGTGAGGTGAGTAGGGCGGGTAAGGGGAAGGGGGGTTTGGCGGGGTGCGGAGGCGATGGGGAATGTGTCGCAGGGTACAAGGCGAGGAGGAATGAGGGTGTGATGGAGGAGTGGCTCTCACGGAAGGAGCTGAAGTTTCGGGGAGGGAGAAGGGGGACCGAGGCTAGTAGGGGGTGTTGGAAGGGTAAGCGTGTGTTCGTGGATGGTGCGGCCGAAGGACGTTGGATGGGGCAGGGAGTAAAGGAAGGCATGAGCCACGGGTTTAGAAGGGGATCGAAAGGGAGATAAAAAGGGCGCAGTAATAAAAGAGACCTCAGGGGATGGCGGGGGGTATTGAGGAGCGGCGGCCACTCGCCGGACGGCGGGTAACGAGAGAGTGAAGCAAAGAGGAAGAATTCGGTCTCTTCCGTATGCACACTTGCCCGTCGCACCCGTGGTGCGGCACACCGGGGGTGAGCGTTGTGGGGGATCGGATCAATGCGAGTTGGTGCGGTGAAAGTTTTTCTGGCGTACACTCTCACAGGGTCAACAAAGATGATGCCTGGATATCTCGAGATGCATCAACGCGGCTCCCCTTTTTGCGGGACATTTCACTTGAGGGTAAGTATCTGCAATGAATTTCAGGGGGTGTCCAAAACGCTCTCCTATATGGTCACCTACTTCTTTATATTTCTGTCCTTGCATGTGCATAATCTCCGACTACGTATGTTCTCGGGTCTTTTCTTCACATACACGTATACATGTCCCATTTCTCCTCTAAAATTATTTATCACCTTTATTCGCCTTCTTTCTCGTCTAGTCCTTACTACCGATTCTTTCATCGCATATCCCAGTAGAAAATTCGTTCTTTCTACTAAGCAAAACACTATTAATTATATTAGAAAGCACAAACACCCGTCTGTACCCCATTCATTGCCTCTATAAATGAATTTGGAAGCACTCTAAACAATGGTTAAATTTACCATAATCATTATAACTGGTATGCTGTTAGATGTATGGATGATAATTATCAAAAGAGATATATATCTAGTTTCATACATTTGTATGGTAATACATGAAGAGTTAAAACACAAACATTTAAAAAAACACGGCAAGGGGCATCATATCTCATTGAGACCGTCTGGTGGGAGCCTTTAGGATTCTAAAAAATATTTTACTGTTCAGGGGCAGGTATTTACAGTACATTCAAATTTTTTTCACCCTGATATCATCACCTGTAAAACTTTTCCATTAAGAATATTGACAAGGCTCTATATTTTCCACGAATCAAAATATTATTATGCATCTTCATCAAGGCGGAGAGGCAAGTTAGTTCAAAGTTCATTGGTTTATAAATGAGTAAAAGCAGCAAATAATTTGGAATACAATTCACTTACTTTAACGATATTTTTGGCTTCATCAATGGTAGGATAAAGTTTAATTGAAATCCTTAATTGCTTTGAAAAACACGCACCTAAAAACATACGTAAGAGTAACGATATTATATGAATCTTAGAGTATGAGGTTGCGAGTACATGCAAAGAGAGGTGCATGATTGCTTTGGTCATTCGAGAGCCCATAAAAGCTTTCAAAATTCTCCTTATTCCATTTTAGATCACAATTCCATTGAAAAATTCCCGAAATCAGTCAACCGGTCATCCAAACAACCTTCAGGGACGGAGAGAGGGTGGGGAGGAGAGTAAATGACCCAGGAGGTCTATCCCGTACAAATGGGAGGAACTGGTGCCCTGGGTGTCTCTGGCCGAGGAATCACCCTCATTCGGGGTGCTCGTTTCTTCGCCCTTCCCTCTCCTTCCCATCCTCCCAACTCTCCCGAGGAGGCGGGAAAGTTGTCTGTCGGGAGTCAAGGGGACATCTTCGCCTCACGGAACAAGGCGGGGAGGGGATGGGTAGAGTTAGGTGGTGCTTGGGGGAGATGGGGCGTGAGGGAGGGAGTGGTGAGGGAGTCGGGCGATCGCTAACGGCCGCCCATTACGACATCGCCGTTGGCGATAGCGGATGTGAGTGCAAGAGACTCGGCAATGGGAAGGGGGAGGAGGTGGAGACATCTTTCGGTGATCGTCACGCAGGGCGAGATTGCTGCAACGGGAGAGAGAAAGAGAGCGCCTCAATCCGACTGCAAGGGGCAAAATGGGCAATGCCGCCGGCGCTTTGAGCCATTACTTCCAGTCTAGTGGGAAATGGATTTTTCGGCAATATAGCAATTTAACCCTTTTAGTCCTACCAACTGAGGTCACGAGTTTTATGGTACCACCGAGGTGAAAAACTTATCGAAAGTGCATACCGCTTGTCTTAGGTCAGATAGTATTCTTGTTTCCACCCTAAGGGTAGCAATTTCCATGCCTGAAGTTTTGAGTCAATGAAATCCTGAAATGATATCCAAAATTTTAACTATGAGGACATATGATTACGCACGGATTTTGTTTTTCTAATTTTATACGCTTTACATCATGGAATACACCATATATGCTTTGTTTCAAGTGAATATTTACTTGAATCATACATTTATGGTGGAGAGACAACTTATTTCCTACGATCAGCATGTTGTGCAAAGAATTAATCTTAATCAGATTTCGAGAAAACCACTGAGTTTGTGAATTATTAAAGCTGCAAGGTAGATATAAACTGAAATTTTGCCTGTGGGAGTTTGAGTAAATTTATCGCGGGCTGGTGGTATAACATGTGCAACTCGTAAGTAAAAATAAATAAAAAGACATAAGAAACATGGCTAAATGGATTTGATCCTTATATATTATTCGAATTAGCATATCTTTAGAGAAAATAACTTCTACAATAGGAAATTATTTCCACAGATTCGAATCATATTATTTCAATCAGGAGTTTCAGTTTAATTATTCAATAATCAATCACATCAATCTATATGTTGGCACTAAATCCGACGGGTAAGGAAATCATCTCCAAAGTAAATTCTTAGGAAGAAGAATTAATACCAGTTCAAGAAACTAGTAACCGCAAAATAGAAAACAAATGTAACTTAGAGCTGGTTTACGTAATTATTTGGATTGTCTGTGTTTGACAAAGCGTATTAAATCTCTTTCAAACCGACATTTTGGAAGAGAAAGATTTCCTAATTAACCAAAGCCAAAGTGAACGTGCTGCTCGAATGCCGAGTGTCGGTGGGTGCACGTAAAACTCACAAGGCGGCATGAAGAATGAAGTGAAAATGGAAAGAGTAGGGAAGGAAATAGAAAATACCAGAGTTCTCATGAATTTTGTAAACTTTCTGGGTAACAAATAGCAACAAGTGTAAAAAGAAAATGTTAAAAGAAACACTGTCAAATTCATAATTAAATACTTATTCTACACGATAACAGTTTCTACATGTAACGTAGTTATATATTTTTTCAGTAGTGGATCTGAAAATTGGGAGGGTGTATTTTTCACGCATGGAAATGAATTATTTTCTAACTTTTTTCCAAAGCAAAAGTTGTGCATTCAGTTGAATTGTTAAATAGTATTACTTAATATTAGATTGATAAGACTTAATTCGCAGTACCTACATTATTTTTTGCTTGGAGGAAAACAGATATTCAACATTGGTTTCAGCCATGTCCCCTACTTAGGTCCGTCCCTTATTAAGGTTTGAGGATCACATGTATGTGTACACATGCAGATATGACCGTAGGGCCGAGTTCAATTACTAAATCTCTCGGGCGTCCTCAGCTCCACCCAAGTTGTGTGATTTTTCGAGTATCAAAACTTTCTGGGAAATCATAGAGGGCCGGCACTGGCAAAGGATCTGGCACCCTATCCAAATGTGTGAATTTCCCACGCCGCCGGGCTAGCTATTGGGTGAACTCTACCATCACCCAATTTATCACATCAAACTTCCGGTTTATTATTGTGTTAAAAGTATGTATACATAAATATGTAAATGTATATATTATTATTCGTTAATCTACCGGTTAAGGTAGGTTTCTGGATGTTTATTATATATTTGGAGTTACAAAATGTTTATTTGATAGCTGTGTGCAGCTATCAAATAAACATTTTGTAACTCCAAACAAAACCCAATCCAGGAACCTACTCTACATCAGGTCCCTCTTCACCTCAGTGTACTTATTTCCTCTTTTCATCCCGTCCAATATTCCTATCCTATTCCTGCCCTTTCCTCGTTTGCCTAACATTCTCCCCTCTATTACCTTTTTCAACATTCCACTACCGCTCAAGACGCCTTTCATCCATATTTCCTGCCTCCAAAGGATTTCTCTCAACACACCCCCTTCCTCACCCATTATCTCCAGTAATTCCTTATTTGTTTTCCTTTCGGTCCATTTCACCTTCTCCATTCTTCTCTACACTCGCATTTCAAAAGCTTCCAATCTACGTCTATCCTCTTACTTCAGCGACCACATTTCATACACATCAAAGCGACCGTACGCTACGCTCCATATCAGAGTTTGTACGAGTCTTTTCTTAACCTCCTTACTCAACGTCCCAGTCATCAACTCCCTCCTCCTGGAGGAAGCCTCCTTAACTAGCGCAATTCTTCTCCTTACGTCCCTACTGCTTAGACCGTATTGGTCCAAAACACTTCGGAGACATATAAACTGTTGTACCTACTCTATTTTTCCCCCTCTTATTTTAATGTTTAGCTTAGCATTTTTCTTTCTGGAAAATCGCATAACCTTTGAACTTATTAATATTGATTATCATCCCATATCTATCGCACTGAACCTCCAATTCACTCAACATTGCATGCAACCCCTGGGCTGACTGAGCAACTAACGCTTGGCCATCAGCAAACCTAACCGATTTTACGAATTCCTCTCTGACTTTCATTCCTACATCCAGTTTTTCCTAAGCCTCTTTAATCGTTTCTTTCACATATACGTTGAACAGCATCGGAGACAATAAGCAACCTTGCCATACCCCTCTTCCTAACACTGCCCATCAGGACTCTCCGTTCCACACTCGCACCGGAGCAGTCTGACATATGTACAGGTTGCGGATCAGTCTCCTGTCCCTCCAATCCATTCCCTTTTTTCTGCAATACACTCATTAGTTTTTCCAAATGCACTCTATCCAACTATTTTTCCAATTCTACGAAACAGGCAAATACCTCCTGAGTATATTCTATATTCATCTCGATTAGTGATCTCATTACTGCACGCTTACTCTCCCCTTTCTAAACCCAAATTGATCTTCCCCCAGGGTATTAATTTGCCTTACTCTCTATCCCTTCGTAGATGATCCTGAGAACAACTTTAGCGCGTGGGATATCAAACTTATTGTTCTGTATTCCTCACATTATGTAGCCATCACTTTTTTCGGAATAGGAACTTACACTGATCTTACAAAATCTTCTGGCCCTATTTCTTCCTCGTAGATAATACGAATCAGTACATATAGTCTACTTCCCATATTTTTCTAAACATTATAATAGTTCCTAGCTCTTTGCTGTCATCCATGATTTTCTCCTCCGCCTGCTGATACTCCTTCCTTGTTAACCCATTTAATGCTTCTACATTCCAATTCCTTAACGGCCATCCTGCCTTATATTTTTGTAACGGACGTAACATGTCATAACAACTAAATTGTGGTAAGAGTCCACATCCGCTCACGGGAAGCTGTGCGAATTAATCACACCCTTACTTAAGCTGTGCTTAACCAGAATATAATCTATTTGACACCTTTCTGAGTCACCTGGCATTTTCCTTGCTTAACTACGTCTTTTCTGGTTTCAAAACCATGTGTTGGTGAAGACTAACCTCAGTCTCCCGAAGAACACAGTTACTTTCTCCTTGCGTCCATATATCGTGCCTAAACCGTAGTCCCCAACATCATCACCATCTCTTCTTTCACCTACCGTCGCATTTCAAACCCCCATTACTATCAAATGTTTCACTTTCGCAATAATTGCGATTATATCCTCTAACACATCGTACATCCTATCGACTTCTTCCTCCTTGTGGTTGCTTGGTGGCATGTATATGCCACTTGTTTGCTTGAAATTATAGCAGATCTCTGTGTAAGTTAGGTTTTCTCGATAGCTCATGTGATTAAAGCAACCGCCCGGCAAGTGGAGAAATTCGGTGTTCAACAGCTGGTCGAGGAAATATTTTTACACTCATGGTCAGCTTGATTGTTCGTCCTTCATGAGTGTTCCTCTCCTCTTTCTTTTTGCCCATCTTTTTCTATGTGAATGAATATATATATATATATATATATATATATATATATATATATATATATATATATATATATATATATATATAGTCACTTTCTTGGAAAAGCCACGAACGTGCAAAATAAAATTTACTAAATAGTCATAGTACACATAAACTAAAACATACAAAAGAGGGACTCACTAGTTCTCGAATTTTCGGCGGTGCAACCACCTTTCTCAAAAGGAATTAGGAACAGAACTGATTAGTTCTGTTCCTAATTCCTCTTGAGAAAGGTGGTTGCACCGCCGAAAATTCGAGAACTAGTGAGTCCCTCTTTTGTATGTTTTAGTTTCTGTGTTTGCTATGACTATTTAGTGAATTATATATATATATATATATATATATATATATATATATATATATATATATATATATATATATATATCCCTCCCATGGACTAAAACCTTGTCGTGGTGGAAGGGGTTGTGTGTTCCGATGACCCCTAGAGCTGGGCTGGCGGGAGTATTAATAATTACTCCTGGAAGGGTCACCCATGCCAGATAGGTCGAAGGTTAGGAGCCAGACGAAAGGTAGTCCACGCAGCGTCAGTTCCTCAGTGAGGCGGCTGCAATGGCGTCTGACCCCAGTGGGGCGGCCATTAAGTGATGGTGTCACGTTAAAAACACTATTGAGGAAGGGAACGGGAAACCACCTCAATTATGATTCCCAAGAATATAATGATGGGCACTATAAATAATATGAGTCCTGGCAACTACGGGACTCGGCCCAAGAGGCCGTGTGTCGTGCCCGGCAGCGGGAGAGGCAAGGCTTCCGCGGTCGTCATCCCACGAAACCCTTGCAGGGAAGAAATAACTTCAGCAGGACAGAAGACTCAGAAGAAGGCGAAAGTAGTTAGAATAGGAACCTGGAACGTCAGGGAATGTTGAGGAGAGGCAAATTAGAAAATATTAAGCGAGAGATGGAAAGAGGTAACATAGATGTTTTAGGCCTCTGCGAGGTGAGATGGAAGGATAGCGGGGATTACTGGAGTGACAATTATAGAGTAATATACAGCGGCGGGGACGAGAGCCAACGAGGGGTTGCCGTAATTTTAAATAAAGGGGTAGGAAGAAGCGTAGTCAACATAGAGCAAGCGACAGATAGAATTTTACTCGTAGAGATTAAAGCAGAGCCGACGAACTTGGTCATTATTCAGGTATACATGCCACCGAGCAACCACAAGGAGGAAGAAGTCGATAAGATGTATGATGAGTTAGAGGATATAGTCGCGGGTGTTCCTGCAGGGAAACATTTGATAGTGATGGGGGATTGGAATACGACGGTAGGCGAAGGAAGAGATGGTGGTGAGGTGGGGGACTATGGGTTAGGCACGAGGAATGAACGCAGGGAGAAAGCAATTGAATTCTGCAGGAGACAGGGGTTAGTCATCACTAACACATGGTTTAGGCACCACAAAAAGCGTAGGTATACATGGAAAATGCCAGGTGACTCAGAAAGGTATCAGTTAGATTATATTATGGTTAGGCACAGGTTTAGGAACAGTGTGATAAATTCGCACAGTTTCCCAGGAGCGGATGCGGACTCTGACCACAATTTAGTTGTTATGAAATGTAATGTTCGTTTCAAGAAGATAAGGCAAGGGCGGCGGGTTAAAAAATGGAAATTAGAAGCAGTAAATGAATTAACGAGGAAGGAGTATCAGGAGGCTGTAGAGAAAATGATGGATGACGGTAAAGAACTGAGTGCTATCGAAGAAAAATGGGAATGTATCAAGAAAGGGATATTGGAAGCCGCTAAAGACACTATAGGAACCGTTAACGGGAAAAGGATAAGGAAACCATGGGTAACGGATGAGATGATTGCAAAGATGGATGAGAGAAGAAGATGGAAAAATGTAAACACAGAGTTAGGCAAAATGAAGTACAAAGAGTTAAACAATAAATTGAGAAGGGCCACAAATAAAGCAAAAGAAGAATGGTGGAAAACGCAATGCGAGGATATGGAAAGTTTACAGAAGAAGGGTGAAATTGGTGCTCTATACAGCAAGGTTAAGTTATTGTCGGGAAGTAAGAAGGCAAGATCTGTACTAACAGTTAAAGATAAGTGGGGTAAGATAATAGTTAAACCAGGAAAAATCCAAGAGAGATGGAAGGAATATATAGAAACACTGTATGGTAAAGAACTTAGGCCGACAAGTTTAGACATAGAAAAGGAACATGACGTAGAAGAAGATAGCTTAGGTCCAGGCATACTCGACGATGAAATAGAAAGGGCATTAAAGGAGATGAAAGCAAATAAGGCCGTGGGGGTGGACAATATTCCTGTAGAAATTTTGAAATGGTTAGGGAAAGGTGGGAAGAAGGCCATATATGGACTGATTCGTAGTATCTATGAGGAAGGAATCTGGCCGGAAGATTTTGTGAGATCGGTGTTAGTTCCTATTCCAAAAAAGGCAAAGGCTTCGTCATGTGAGGATTACAGAACAATAAGTTTGATATCCCACGCAGCTAAAGTTATTCTCAGGATCATCAACAAAAGGATAGAGAGTAAGGCAAATGATTACTTAGGGGATGATCAGTTTGGGTTCAGGAAAGGAAGAGGTACGCGTGATGCCATTGCAGTAATGAGATCACTAGTCGAGAGGAATATAGAATACAATCAGGACGTTTTTGCCTGTCTTGTAGATTTCGAAAAAGCGTTTCATAGAGTGAATTGGGAAAAATTAATGCGTGTATTGCAGAAAAAAGGGAATGGATTGGAGGGACAGGAGACTGATCCGCAACCTGTCCATGTCTCAGACTGCTCAGGTGCGAGTGGGGAACGGAGAGTCCGGATGGGCAGTGTTAGGAAGAGGTGTAAGGCAGGGTTGCCCATTGTCACCGGTACTGTTCAACGTATATGTAGAGGAAATGATTAAAGAGGCATGGGAAGAACTGGAGGTAGGAATGAAAGTCGGAGGGGAATTCGTAAAATCGGTTAGGTTTGCTGATGACCAAGCATTTGTTGCTCAGTCAGCCAAGGGTTTGCAAGCATTGTTGAGTGAATTGGAGGTTCAGTGCGATAAATATGGGATGAGAATCAATATTAATAAAACAAAGGTTATGCGATTTTCCAGAAAGAAAAAGGCTAAGCTAAATATTAAAATAGGCGGGAAAAAAATAGAGCAGGTAGAACAGTTTACATATCTCGGAAGTGTTTTGGACCAATACGGTCAAAGTGGTAGGGACGTAAGGAGAAGAATTGCGCTAGGCAAGGAGGCTTTCTCAAGGAGGAGGGAGTTGATGACGGGGACGTTGAGTAGGGATGTTAAGACAAGACTCGTAAAAACTCTGATATGGAGCGTAGCTATGTACGGCGCAGAAACGTGGTCGCTGAAGCAGGAGGATAGACGTAGATTGGAGACTTTTGAAATGTGGGTGTGGAGAAGAATGGAGAAGGTGAAATGGACCGAAAGGAAAACAAATGAGGAAGTACTGGAGATGGTGGGTGAGGAGAGGGGTTTGTTGAGAGAAATCCTATGGAGGCAAGAAAAATGGATGAAAGGCGTATTGAGCGGTTGTGGAATGTTGAAGAAGGTAATAGAGGGGAGAATGTTGGGCAAGCGAGGAAAGGGTAGGAACAGGATAGGGATGTTGGACGGGATGAAGGAAGGAAAGAAGTACACCGAGATGAAGAGGGACCTGATATAGATTAGTTGCTAGGTGGGGAGTCACAAAATGTTTATTTGACAGTTGTGTCCATCCAAAAACCTACCTTAACCGGTAGATTACCTAATAAATATATATATATATATATATATATATATATATATATATATATATATATATATATATATATATATATATATATATATATATATATATATATATATATATATATATATATATATATATATATATATATATATATATATATATATATATATATTCTGATGACGACGGCCGTGCCGTCGAAACGTAAATATCTACTGTAAGTGTCCTTCTTTTATGTTTCTGTGTGTGTAATATTTATTATCTTAGTGTTTGTGTGTTTGTCTGTCTGTTTCGACT
>CM073770.1:110524481-110746278 GCA_037158775.1 Hetaerina titia
AATAAAGACTTTGTGAGTTGACACCTGGGTTGTAGATGTTGTAGTATGTGTGGATGATATATTAGTGTTCTGTGTCGCTTGGAAGTATTTCCACATCCTGCCGCTCATTCCTAATTAATCTCCGCTCCCTTTTGCCCTCCCTTCTCCGTTTCGCTCTATAGAACCCCTTTTTCCACCCCTTTCCTACCACCTGTTCTCCCCTACCCCGTCCCCGTCTCCCCCTCCACAACCCCTTCCTTCCCCTCCCCCACCACCTGTTCTTCCCTTCCCTCATCCCCTTCTTTCTCTGACCCAAGTACCTCTAGCTAGTCAGTCCTAACTAATCATCCGAAGAAGACGGAGATCGAGGTCGTCGAAATTATCAAGACATAACGTGAGAGTGTTCCTTTCATGTATCCTCATGTTTTGTGTTGCTAAGTTTTTATTTATATAAATATATATCTCTATAAAACAATACATTTCTATAAAACAATAAAAGTTAAACAATAAATTGAGAAGGGCACCAAATAAAGCAAAAGAAGGAATGGTGGAAAACGCAATGCGAGGATATGGAAAGTTTACAGAAGAAGGGTGAAATTGGTGCTCTATACAGGAGGGTTAAGTTATTATCGGGAAGTAAGAAGGAAAGATCTGTGCTAACAGTTAAAGATAAGTGGGGTAAGATAATAGTTAAGCCAGGAAAAATCAAAGAGAGATGGAAGGAATATATAGAAACACTGTATGGTAAAGAACTTAGGCCGACAAGTTTAGACATAGAAAAGGAACATGACGTAGAAGAAGATAGCTTAGGTCCAGGCATACTCGACGATGAAATAGAAAGGGCATTAAAGGAGATGAAAACAAATAAGGCCGTGGGGGTGGACAATATTCCTGTAGAAATGTTGAAATGGTTAGGGAAAGGTGGGAAGAAGGCCATATATGGACTGATTCGTAGTATCTATGAGGAAGGAATCTGGCCGGAAGATTTGTGAGTTCGGTGTTAGTTCTTAGTCAAAAAAAGGCAAAGGATTCGTCATGTGACGATTACAGAATAATAAGTTTGATATCCCACGCAGCTAAAGTTATTCTCAGGATCATCAAAAAAGGATAGAGAATAAGGCAAATGATTACTTAGGGGATGATCAGTTTGGGTTTAGGAAAGGAAGAGGTACGCGTGATGCCATTGCAGTAATGAGATCACTAATTGAGAGGAATATAGAATAAAACCAGGAAGTTTTTGCCTGTTTTGTAGATTTCGAAAAAGCGTTTGATAGAGTGAATTAGGAAAAATTATTGCGTGTATTGCAGAAAATAGGAATAGATTGGAGGGACAGGAGACTGATCCGCAACCTGTACATGTCTCAGACTGCTCAGGTGCGAGTGGGGAACGGAGAGTCCGGATGGGCAGTGTTAGGAAGAGGGGTAAGGTAGGGTTGCCCAATGTCACCGGTACTTTTCAACGCATATGTAGAGGAAATGATTAAAGAGGCATGGGAAGAACTGGAGGTAGGAATGAAAGTCGGAGGGGAATTCATAAAATCGGTTAGGTTTGCTGATGACCAAGCATTAGTTCCTCAGTCAGCCAAGGGGTTGCAAGCATTGCTAAGTGAATTGGAGGTTCAGTGCGATAAATATGGGACGAGAATGAATATTAATAAAACAAAGGTTATGCCATTTTCCAGAAAGAAAAAGGCTAAGCTAAATATTAAAATAGGCGGGGAAAGAATAGAGCATGTAGAGCAGTTTATATATCTCGGAAGTGTATTGGACCAATACGGTCAAAGTGGTAGGGACGTAAGGAGAAGAACTGCGCTAGGCAAGGAGGCTTTCTCAAGGAGGAGGGAGTTGATGACGCGGACGTTGAGTAGGGATGTTAAGACAATACTCGTAAAAACTCTGATATGGAGCGTAGTTATGTACGGCGCGGAAACGTGGTCACTGAAGCAGGAGGATAGACGTAGATTGGAGGCTTTTGAAATGTGGGTGTGGAGAAGAATGGAGAAGGTGAAATGGACCGAAAGGAAAACAAATGAGGAAGTACTGGAGATGGTTGATGAGGAGAGGGGTTTGTTGAGAGAAATCCTATGGAGGCATGAAAAATGGATGAAAGGCGTATTGAGCGGTAGTGGAATGTTGAAGAAGGTAATAGAGGGGAGAATGTTGGGCAAGCGAGGTAAGGGCAGGAACAGGATGGGGATGTTGTACGGGATGAATGGAGGAAAGAAGTACACCGAGATGAAGAGGGACCTAATATAGATTAGTTTGATAGGTGGGGAGTCACAAAATGTTTATTTGACAGTTGTGTCCATCCAAAAACCTACCTTAAACGGTAGATTACCTAATAATAATATATATATATATATATATGCATTTGTACACATTCTTTTAAACTTCCCAATGTTCATAGCTTGACAACTAATGCTGTTTTCTTATTCATTAATTTTGTTTTCACACTTCCTCTTTGCTGTTTGCAGAAGTTACTCTTTAATGCCTACATTGTTATATTTTTTTTAAGGTTTAATTAGAAAATATAAAAATGGAGAATAATGTATATGGTCACTAGTGAAATGACATAATATATAAATTTAATAATAAACTTATAAATATAACGTATAAAAAGTCGAACTTAGCGATTTAGTTCTACGTACCAACGTATCTAGCGTCATATCTCTCTCATCTTCAATATTCTGTTCGGTTGAAAGAATTTTTAAATATTTTAAGCCTTCACCGTATTCCTTGTTTGGGGAAAAGTAACCCCTGCCTTATTTTGATGAGTAGGATAATTTAAATCTTGTGATGAAAACATTAATATGAGGAGAGCTTTGACCCTAACAACAAGATTTATTATTACTTCAGCATAACTGGTGATACATTTTCTTCAAAAGGAGCACATAATAAGGAAATATATGCCACAACTCCCAATATGTTGAAGCCTATAAAATTATTGTTTATTGACTATGAAGACAGTTGTTTATGGCTTTGGTATCCGCTATTGTGTTAAGTAAACATTACGATTCAGTGATAAGGCACATTAAACTCTTAAGTAGTAATATCTTAAGTGATGTTCATACGCCAACTTAAATGAATATTCATCCAAGTAAATGATACTTGCCTTATGCATCCCCAAAAAACACTAAACCTGGAAAAATGTGATGGTTAATTTTAAGATTAGTGTTCGAAACGTCACATTCATTTATTTGAAATGTGGTCGTTCCAAAAATCATAAAAATCTATTTTACACTGAATTATAATAATTATGCAATAAATAAATATATTATTTGTTTTATAAATAAATTTCATGAAGGATTCTCGGGTCTTCCGCCGGGTCAGCGGTTCCATGTTGGCCGACGTTTCGACGCCCGACTCGTGCATCGTCCTCAGCGTAGAGGGTCATCTAAACTGAGGACGATGCCCGACGCGGGCATCGAAACGTCGGCCAACATGGAACCGCTTACCCGGCGGAAGATCCGAGAATCCTTCATGAAGCAAATACGCCGGGAAAGCACTACATCATACATCAATATAAATAAGCATTACAATCTATGTATCAATAGTTAGAATTTTCTAATAATCATTTATTTACGTAATATTAATTAATAAATCACGTGTTGCTAATAATAGCACATGATAAATATTTACCACTACTCTCAAACAGTCCACTGAATTTATTACTAATCGCAATTTTATACGTATTTGCTGTTAAATGTATATTCATTCCCTCAGGGTTTGTTTTTTGTTGTGACTAATTCATTGGCTCATTTCACCAATTCTTTCATGGACCGTGCAGTAAAAGTAAACTTTTTTATGACATTAATAGAGGAAATAATAGACTATGGTGAGGGGAGGAGTTAGCTGGAGATGAAGAGAAAGAGAGAGAGAGAGAGATGAGAGGAAGACCACTTTTAATAGCGATCAACTACGGAAGGAATGGATAAAGCAATCCCAGTTTCAAATGCACATGCACAGTCCTTGTGTAATTTTTTCTACCTTTGAAATTTTAACCACGACCGCGAGCTCTTCACATAAATTTAACCTACAGTTCCTAAAGCATTCGACTACCACGCCCGGCTGACGGACACATTTAAATCATACCCACGTGTTTTCGATGCATGACGATAAATTCACAGCGCGCCCGCCACCCTAACCCACCCAATTCCCCTCTCCCACCAAATAAAGTCATCAATATTGCGCGCTCATTTTCCGGACGTAATATTAACCCCTTGACACGAGGGGATCTTTATAATGATTGGTCCGATACCACACGCGTGTATGTGCTGTCACACACGCAACACACACAGGGAAGCACACACCCGCACAACTCCCCGAGGAGCGAACCACTTTGGGAAGCGGTGGAGTGGGTTGGAACGGGGTCCGGCGAAATTTTCGTCCTGGCGTGTGCATGTGTGTGTCGGTGTTTGTGAAGTGCGCGAGAGTGTTTGGCGTGTCTAGAGGAAGGAGGAGACGGTGGGAGTTGAAGGTCCGACTCTCGCAGTTAAGAGACCTTTGGTTTGTTGACTGTGGAGAGGGGGAGACGAAGGAAGGAGCGGAAGAGCGAACGGGGGCGAGGTGCACGGCGGAGGGCCGTAGTTAGCCGATGGGTCAATGGCTGCCTCTCACGAAGAGTCGGGCGGAGGGAGGGAAGAGGCCGGGCGAGGGTCGGGGAGAGGAGAGAAATTCGATGGATGAAGGGGGGGGGGCGGATGGCGGCGAAGGAAGGAAAATAGGGGACTAACGCAAGTGAGGTAGGCGAATCGCAAAATGAATAGCGGGCAAAAAACAAACGCAGGAATAAACAATGACTCGTGGAGATGAATAAAACAATAGTGAGGTGGAAAGGTTCCGCCTCCGAACGCCAATCGGAGCTAAACATTTAAATCTATGAATAAGATATGATGGGGCAAATAATGGAGACAAAATCATCTAGACCTGGACGACGGTCAAGTTTGTATCCAGTTAAACATTTTATCACACAGTTCATTTGAACCACTGAATACAATAGAATTTGTCAGATGATTGCCATAGAGTGGACGAGACCCAGGTAGTTGACTAATTTTTTTCTGGTAATCAATTATTGTTCACTAGGTGAATCTTAGTGAATAATTTTGAAATAACCTCCTGCATAATCTCCGGATCCAAAAAAGAACTTGAAGGCGATGGAATTTTGGAGCACATTATAAGAAAACGGTTAAAAAACTTGTGCTTTAAATAAAAAAATTAAAAAACAGAAGAATGGCATATACTTGCCACTACTATAGAGCTTGTAATTGACGAGTCGTATTCGTCAGAAACAACTGCCAAAATACGTTCCTCGCGCAAGAGATTTAGGGAGTGAATAGAATTAACGTACTAAGGCAATGCAGTACGTAGCGTAATGCCCTCCAATCAACTATTAATTGTCTGGAGGTCACCGACTCATATTATTCCAGTAAATTCCTGGTCATATGAGTGTACACATTTATTTCCGCGCGTAGGTACACTCCTTTCATTCAGTTTTTCGTCACGAACTCGCAATATATCTATCGAGCCAGAGCAATTATTTCAAAACCTATTCCCTCGTCGCACGAGAAATGTCGGATGCTCTGGAGAACAATGTGCGGCCACTGCACGGGCGCAGAACGCGCGTTCACGGCCGAGGCGCGAAAGGGGCCGGGAGGGGGAAAAATGAGAGCAGGGGAACGTGTGGAAAGAGAGGGTAGGAGAAGGAAGAGGCAAAGTGCAGGAGGAGGTTTAAGAATGGCGGGGGCGCTGGGGAGGAAGACTGAAGGGATGGGGTGAGCGGGAGGGACGATAGAGGGGGCAAAAGGGGAAGGGGGTGGGGAGGGAGAGGAAGAGGGGATTCTGGAGCAGTATTTTAGCATACCACCCAGAAATTCCATTTATGCATGAATAATTAATGGTCCTCCTCGAACCCTCCTTTACCTCGCCGTTTCCCTTCGGTTTCCCCTTTTATGGGGTGACTGACGTTTTTAGTGAGCCGTCCCCCTTATCCACCGCTCTACCCCCTCCGCTTCCAACTCCTCCTCTCTTCTACGCTCCGCAGAAAGTGCCGACCTCCCTCCTCCATCCTTTCCTCCTCTCTCTCCCTCTCGCTCACCTCTCCCCACATATCCAACACACTACCCCTAGTCCTGTCCCCCTTCCTCCCATTCACTTCCTTTCCTACTCCATCTCACCTTTCCGCCAAACACAAGCGCCATTCAAGACCATCGCCACGACCGCCGCCTCCGTGTGCCGACCGCTCCCCACCCTCCACATCTCCCTCCGCCGTCCCCGCCAATTTCTCCACCGGTCCTGTCTCCACCCCCGTCCACTCTGTGCCCGAGGACCCTTCAACCTTCATCCCCACACATTTCAATTTATGCCTCTCCAATCTTCAACTCCTTTCTACCATCACTTTCTTCTCCCATACCCGCTTTACTCACTTCTTAAGTTCTAATACCTCTTCGGAACAATACGGCTTTTCTTACAGATTGATCCTACCGAATGATCCCTCTCTTTTCGTGTATCTATCTTCCTTTCATAAAAGCTTACTTTGAAGGAAGCTGCAATGGAGTTGGTTCCATGATCGCAAGTTTCCTGAAATACAAAGTGTGTCTTTTCTGAGGAAAGGCGACGAGAGATGATTTACAGATATCTTTAACTGATATATTGCGTATCCACGAAGGACACAACTGGGGGATGTACGTGGGAAATGTTTATTTGAGAAATATTTTATCAAAGTTGCCGAGGCACTGCGTAATCGACACGATGAGCGCTATTGAATGAAACTTTTCTTATTTCTAGTATTCATCAAGATGGATCGATTTTGAGCGTCATGCACATAAGTGTATTATATTATTGGATATCTTGATCGTACACCAAACCCAGCGAGGACCTAGGAGAAAATAAATTGTTTTGTCACTAGCACATTTTTCTGTCAGGCTGTAAGATGTTACCAATGGTCACTTTTCGTCATTATCCTCATATTATGAATGAAATTCAAAATAATATTAGTATTTTCCTCTGGTTAATTGATAACCCAACTCCATCTTTAAAAGTTTCTTTTTTATTAATGATGTTTGGTAAAATAAACGCTTATTTATAATTGTAATTTATCAACCTCATAATAGTTATCAATCAATCGGTTGGCAGCGCCCTCCAAATCCCTGCTACCTGCCTATCCTACCAACCCATCAAATTTCCATGCGATGACATAATTCCTGGCCTTTATTTTTTGATTCATCCTTGGTCTCCCACTCTTCCTATGTTTCCTTTATTTACGTCCTTCAGCAAGACTTTGTGCCTCACGATGTGTTCCATTAGTTTTCCTCATCTTTCCAGTGTCTTCCATAAGCTTGGAAATTCTTCTTTTGTGACCCTGTCTAAGGAGCCATTTTATTCACCATTCATGTAGCAACCTCGTATTTTAGTTCAATTCAATATAATTGCCTCAACTGCTTATATTATTTCCTTCCCTAATTAGCAATAGCATAAACTATGCATAAGTCATGAATCTTTTCCATCATTTCCAAAACAATTGCCACTCAATAAACTGCCGAAAAGATGTCATTGACCCTTTTAGCAGAATTTTTTTCAATTAAAAATGCCAAATAAGGCTTACGTACTGATTATGGTAATGTAGAAATATTTTGCAGTAACTCTTTATTTCCAGTCCAAATAAACCAAAATCTAATAAAGGCTATACATGTAGTAATGGGCCCTAGATAATCGCGATATTTCTTTTCGTTATTATAATAAATTTTTTATCCGATTACTGCACTTTTCACACAATAGATGTTGGCATGAAAGGCACTTTCAGCCGCATGGTTTTTCTTTTGGTTCAAAAAATTAATTACCATATATTTTGAAGAAAACTTTATGTTATAAGAAATCCAATTCACCCGTTTCTCCTATTATTTTTTCCAATCATAAGTAATAATACATGGTAAACAGCCTGAAGGTCGGTTTGGTAGGTGATTGCAAAATTCAGCCAGTATTAAGCCCGACGGCGTGTGAAATTCACACACCAGGGTAGGGGGTAAGCTCCTTTCTGTGTGCCGGTTATGGTTTCCCAGGAATATCTGGTACCCAAAAAATCACCTAGCTTGGAAAGAGCTGAGAGTGCCCGGATGGACTTGGCCAGGAATTTCTTATTATTATATAAACCTGTCGTTGAAATAATAAATAATCGTTGAAACTGGGCAATTGTCCTAGTGACAACTGTCAAGTCTGGTCAATGGTCACTCTTACAATGCACATACATACACACTACACACTACTCAACTGCACTACACTACACACTAGACAATACACACACAAGAAGAATAGACACGAGACAAAAATCTCTTGCATACAATGATACTTTTAGATAACCAACCGCTCCTTTACCATCACACAAAGTTAAGGATCACACCATACATATAACGCTCCGATCATTGCCACACTCCGTCCATAATCACGCACTCTTCAACTTCCTATACCATTTAAAATCACGTACCGTTAACACATCATTTGCTTTTGTAATGCAGCATTTCACGCCGTCCACATCACACACAAATAATATTTTAATAAGCACAATGGTATAACAATCAATAATCAATTAAGTTTATCACCCAGTGGCTGCTTTAAGCTTATTCTTAAAACTCCTAAAATTGGATGGACAGGGCTCCAACAAACCTCTAGGCAGCTGGTTCCATTCAACAGTAGTTCTGTTTCAAAAAGAGTATTTTTTGTTTTCTGTCTTTTCGTTCAGCGTTGCGTTATTTAACACAGGCCTTCTAGTTATAAGGCCAACGTTCTCCCCCTAGACTACCACGATCCATGTGAATTATAAAAATGTGAAAGAAAATTCCCACAAGGTGAATTCAATCACCTTTCTGCACAAAATGGTCAAATTATCTCCATGGAAAGATTAAGTATAGGGAAAGTTGTCAGTAGAATTTCAGCTATTGGTTTTAAATCGTTCAAAACACAAGAACTAACATCCATATGTCTACGTTTCGTGATATTAAAAAAATTGAAAACTGAAAAATAACCACGACATATGTTTTGCCCCAAATACCGAGGCTGAAGAAGTAAGAAATTTGAATTTATCAAAATATAGGCACAACGGAATTAAGGTTAAAAATACCGAACAGTGATGCTTGAAAATATTTTTCAAAGTAAAGGAATCAAGGAAAGAAAATATCCCAAAAGTCGATGAGCTGGAGTTGAGTCATTCGAAAAATATAAAATATCTGAGAAGTAATTAAAGAGAAACAGAGAAGGATATTAATAAACAATATTTTGCAAAAATTAGAGCAATATAAATAACAGGATCATGATACCTAGGAACCAAGTTTCTCCATTGATACCATCACCAGATTAATATTTTCATGCGTAATAGTTTGTATTATTTACATGAATGAACCAGCCCATTAATCCTAATGCGTTAAAATCAACAATTATATTGGAGTGTTTTTTGGGGGGAGGACATACAAGATAAATTGGAGTACCAAATTGGAATAGTTAATGCCATAGGATAAATTAAATAAAAGTACATTTATCCAAATTTTTAGTAAGGTTTCAATTTAGAACATTTGATTTAACAACATTTTTTTAAACAATGAAATTGAAAATCTTAATGAATACATAGAAATTCAATCAAGGATAAAATACTCTAAAAAACACTAGATGTATTATTTATATTAATGTATGAATATGAATGCGTAATATTTTGGGTCGAATACGAATATAAAGATGAGATGCATATGTATAATAGTAGATAATTAATTATTTCTCTAAGACTAAAATTGTGTAAAAAGTTCTTGATGAATTTCATTTTAATTTTCAACATAAACATACAATAAAATACATTAATTTTAAGAAAATTGGGGCCTAAATCTTAGGAAATAATTAAAATCGAAAAATTGATTGTTGTGAGCTTTCCATAAGATATACAAAATATTATGCATATTTTTTCAATTTCTTTATGAACAGGCCGCGAAGTCAGCCCTGAATAATTGAATAATAATAAATATATTATTATAATTAACGATTTAGGTATTTAGCTAAGTAGCCGTGCGGCAATAGATAAATAATTTGTCGCTAGAACAGAAAAAATGACCCATGACCCTTTCTTCGATTGATTTCCTCCTCTATTAGGAGCAAGTAATATTGACAAATGACACCACCTATTTGATTTCATTTCATTTGAACGGGCGGAGAGTGAATATTAATCAGCTGGTCCCCATTGCCAATCCGAATTTTCCAAAATAATTCTCGGCAGAGCTTCCCTGCGCCATTATTTCACGCCGCTTGGTTCGGGGTTGTTTACTCGCAAAAACTGATATTAATTCCTGAGAACTGCATTGTTGTTTACACCGACATGAAACATTCGAAACGAGGACTTTCATCACAGCCAAAGTCATTAAATAGCGTTTATACTATGGGTAATAGAAAAATATAAAAGAGCATCCCCTAGCTTTTACAGATAAATATATCTATATTATTAGGTAATCTACCGGTTAAGGTAGGTTTTTGGATGGACACAACTATCAAATAAATATTTTGTAACGCCAAAAAAACCAATCCAGCAACCTACTCTACATCAGGTATCTCTTCATCTCTGCGTACTTCTTTCCTCCCTTCATCCCGTCCAATATCCCTTTCCTGTTCCTGCCCTCCCCTCGTTTGCCTAATATTCTCCCCTTTAATACGGTCTTCAGCATCCCTCTGCCGCGCAATACACCTTTCATCCATTTTCCCTGCCTCCATAGGATTTCTCTCAACAAACCCCTCTCCTCACCCATCATCTCCAGTACTTCCTCATTTGTTTTCCGTTCGGTCCATTTCACCTTCTCCATTCTTCTCGACACCCACATTTCAAAAGCCTCCAGTCTACGTCTATCCTCCTGCTTCAGCGACCACGTTTCCACGCCGTACATAGCTACGCGCCGTATCAGAGTTTTTCGAGTCTTTTCTTAACCCCCCTACTCAACATCCGCGTCATCAACTCCCTCCTCCTTGAGAAAGCCTCCTTGCCTAGGACAATTCTTCTCAATACATCCCTATTACTTTTACCGTACTGGTCCAAAACACTTCCGAGATATGTAAACTGTTCTACCTGCTCTATTTTTTTCCCGCCTATTTTAATATTTAGCTCAGCCTTTTTCTTTCTGGAAAATCGCATAACCTTTGTTTTGTTAATATTGATTCTCATACCATATTTATCGCACTGAACCTCCAATTCACTCAACAATGCTTGCAACCCTTGGGTGACTGAGCAACTAATGTTTGGTCATCAGCAAACTTAACCGATTTTACGAATTCCCCTCCGACTTTTATTCCTACCTCCAGTTCTTCCCATGCCTCTTTAATCATTTCCTCTACGTATACGTTGAACTTTACCGGTGACAATGGGCAACCCTGCCTTACACCTCTTCCTAACACTGCCCATCCGGACTCTTCGTTCCCCACTCGCATTTGAGCAGTCTAAGACATGTACAGGTTGCGGATCAGTCTCCTTTCCCTCCAATCCATTCCTATGTTCTGCAATACACGCATTAATTTTTCCCAATTCACTCTATCAAACGCTTTTTCGAAATCTACAAAACAGGCAAAAACTTCCTGATTGTATTCTATATTCCTCTCGATTAGTGATCTCATTACTGCAATGGCATCACGCGTACCTCTTCCTTTCCTAAACCCAAACTGATCAACCCCTAAGTAATCATTTGCCTTACCCTCTATCCTCTTTTGATGATCCTGAGAATAACTTTAGCTGCGTGGGATATCACACTTATTGTTCTGTAATCCTCACATGAAGAAGCCTTTGCCTTTTTTTGAATAGGAACTAACACCGATCTCACAAAATCTTCCGGCCAGATTCCTTCCTCATAGATACTACGAATCAGTCCATATATGGCCTTCTTCCCACCTTTCCCTAACCATTTCAACATTTCTACAGGATTACTGTCCACCCCCACAGCCTTATTTGCTTTCTCTCCTTTAATGCCCTTTCTATTTCATCGTTGAGTATAGTATGCCTGGACCTAAGCTATCTTCTTCTACGTCATGCTCCTTTTCTATGTCTAACCTTGTCGGCCGAAGTTCTTTACCATACAGTGTTTCTATACATTCCTTCCCTCATATATGTATGTATATATATATTTATATATATATATATATATATATATACACATATATACATATATATGTATGTGTGTGTGTGTGTGTGTATGTACACGATTTTGCAGAAAATTGCATTGGCTAAAGACACATTCAAACAGAAAATCCCGCCGAATGTCGGGATTTCGTGTTTGAATTCGTCTTTGGCCAATGTGGCTCATCTCTTTTTTCTGGCTATGCGTCCTACGAAACTCACTGTTCCTATCCTTAAAATATCGTATGATTGCTTACCTATTCTCTCTTGCGTGTCTTGCACTTCTCCTTTGGTGGGTGAAACGGTTCCCTGGCGCTATCTCTTGGCCATTGAATCGGAGCACTTGGCCACATTTAAGGCCGCAAATTTTAGTGAAAAGTAAGTTTCCTCGATATCTGGACTTGCCTCTGTTTACCGAATGTCTGATTTCGCCGACGACCGCGGCATAGGCCGCCGCGACTTGGATAGCGGCACTGCCGGAATCTCTTGGAAATGGAGGTTCCGATCGCGTTTTGTTTCGAGCGGCGGTTGACCGCCAAGTTCTTCCGGAAGCGTGAAGTTTGACTTGACTTTCTTCTGCCGGGAAGGCTGCGCTTTCGTTTTCTTTACTGGTTCAAGACTGACCTTTTACTGCAGGTGTAGATCTTAGGCTCCTTTTTGTTTTGCTACCGCCTGGTGCGAGTAGCGGTGAGGGAGTTTTCACGAGTGATTTGTGAAACGTGAGATGTTTTGCTCTCTTTGGAGTAGTGGTTCTTTTGGCCCGATTCCCTTTCTTTCGCGTAGGCGTTCTTAATTTCATTGCTTTTCAAAATGGCCGTAAGTCGCTTAAAGGTGCCTCGCCTTGCAGAGTCGACGAGAAGGCGAAGCTCACTACTCCGTTGGAGGTCAACCTGTTTATACTAGAGTCGCTGGGCCTCACACGCGAAGAGATAACGATCCAATGATATTCATTCCAATCCATTTGAAATTCCTGAAGTTAGCAACCGAAGGTATAATGGCTAGGATTTCAGACAATACCCCGCAGTAACTTCCATTTTCATCTTTAGGTGATTAGAGGACGACAATAACTATTGACGAGACTTCCGGCAGCCCGTATAATGTCAGGGTTCTTTGTCTTCCCGTGGAGACCCCGTTGGAAGACATAAAAAGCGAGCTCCAACGTTTTGGTGAAATCCATCGCTTTTGGGAGGTAAAAATGATGGCGCGGGTGCTTATTGGCACCAGGACTGTGCAGATGATGGTCGAGAGAAATATCTCCTCATACCTCCACATCAGTGGCAACCGGGCCATAATCATCTATGAGGGTCAGCGCCGCACTTGCGCCCGCTCGCAGCAACCAAGAAGGCCACGGACGCATGACCTGCCCTCGAAACCTGGGATGGTTGGTTACGGTTATGGCCTCCAACCCGAACACCGCCGAGGAGATGGACGAGCCCAAGGTGGCTGTGAAGGAGAGGACGCGGTCGCTGCTTCTTATCGAGGGTCCACCCCCAGCTGCTCCCGCCGACTCCCCACACCCCCTTTACTTGCAGGGAAATTTCAGGGGGAGCGAAAGTCGTCAACGGAAGAAAGGGATGCGAGAAAGAAGAGGTCAGACGACACTGAACTCCTGATTTCGAACATCGATCTAGCTGCAGTCCCTACCAGCTCGTCTATTCTCCCATAATTGCAGGCCCCTGTCTCTGTGACCCCGTCGAAGGAGGACGGGTCATCGTTCGTCCTTCCTTTCCGACTTTTGCGGCTTCACCACCGACACCCTCTCCCGCAATCCTAGCATCACGGGCTTCCAACTCACCGACAACCACTGTTGATATTGGTGAAGGATTCATCTGATTACGAATGGCCCCAATCCTCAACGGCTGGTCCCCCAATCCCATTATCATGGACAGTCAAAAAAGTATCACCGGACCCGGAATTGACACATATACACATAAGAGTTTGTCGTCGTCAAAAATTCCAGATATTCCATCGTCCTTTTATATTGAGGATAGTCAAGATGTCGTCGATCTTCTCAGGGCTCCTCTAGAGGCGACCGAATCGACCTATCTTCCTTGATTACTCCCGACGGGGCCCCTTCGGCAGATGACCCCCAGTCCACCACCCCGGGCCCCCCCAAGGCCACCTCCTGGCCAAGGACGGGCCCCAGCTGTGCTCACTAGAAGAATGCCCCCAGTGGAATGCTGCCGCACAAACCATTCTTCGTGAAGACCACAGCAGGCTCTTGCTCTTCGGACGAGGACGAGTGGGAGAGATGCGGCGGGACAGCTACATAAATCATACATCGTCGACCCGTCCGAGCTTCGGCGCTGGATAAAATCCAACTCCGGCTCCACCACAGACATAATCCATGTCAGCGGATCTGCCGCCGGCGACACCGACCTCCTTTGGGAAGCGGCCCGGCACTTTTAAAATACTTTAACAGTTATATCCCGTGGAAGGAGGGAGAAACACCCTCTCTCCCCCCTCTCCCTACGCTTTCCTCAACCCAAAAAGACGATTTAGGTCGCGACATAAGTTCAGACGAATTGGACTGCATCTCCTCTATGTTCGAAAGAGGCAAAGCACCCGGCTTGGATGGCCAACCCTTTACATTTTATTTCGCGTACTGGGATGTTTTTAAACCTATTTTAACCACCCTTTTTAATTGTATTTTAATTTCTCTCTGAAGCATAGAGGCTCTCTGACTGCAAGTCAGCGGACCGCCGTGAAAACCCTTATACCAAAGATAACGCGGCACAAGTCGTTCAGCGACTTCAGGCCAATCGCCCTTTTAAATGCCGATTGTAATATATTGGCACACGTCTTGCGCAATAGAATTACGGCTGTTGCCGACATCGTCCTCTTTCCATCCCAGTACGCCGTATTAAAAACTCGAAATATTTTAGATGCCGCATTTCTAATTCGAGACGTTATTTGTTCCTCACCCTCGTATGGCGATCGTTTTCTAGCAGTGCTTGCCATTGAGTTGGCGAAAGCATTTGATCTGGTCCGAATCGAATGGATACTAACCGTGCTCAAGACGATAGCCTTCTCCGAGCACTTCATACGTGCCGTCTCAACGATGTACACCGGTATATCTTCTAGAATTAAGATAAAGAATGCCATCTCACCACCCATTCCCCTAAGTTACTCCGTCCGGCACGGCTGCTCGCTGTCAATGCTGCTGTCCGCTTTAGCGTTAGACCCACTACTCAGACGACTTCAAAGCAGTGGAATGGGGGTACGCCGTCACGGCGCCGTCTGCCTGGGCGGCGCAAACGCTGACGACATAACCCTTTTTATAGACGACCTGTCCCACATGGCTCTCACCCATGAAATCTTAAAGTCATCTGAGAAAACCTCTTCCTCTCAACGACCAAAACCAAAAATCCAGGTTTCTACTTCTGAAGGGAAACCGGCCCGCGACCTCCATCGGCTGGTCAGAAGCGCCCTCCCTCAAAATCTTACCGTTCAGCTAGGAGAGGCAGTTGGTTCCCTCGATTGAACAAAACTGGGGAATTATAGACCACCACGTGAAATGAAGTGTTAGAAAATTTTCTATCCCTTCCATCCTGATCGTGACTCGCGTCCGTTTTCTCAACCAGATTGTCTTCCCGCGGCTATGGTACGGTGGTTCATCTGCGGCCCTTAACATGAAAAGCATTATGCAGAGTTACAAATAGTAGGAACTGTTCGTTTAAAAGTTAATATAACCAGTGGGGAACGGTCCATATTGGCCGAATACATGTTAAAATGCGAAAATCCGCCAAAGGACGAAAGCATATTCAGACGATATAATATGTAGGTTTATAAATATGTATGTGTGTATGCAATAAATACATATATATATATATATATATATATATATATATATATATATATATATATATATATATATAGCGGGTCGCTGTGGTCTAGTGGGTAAAGCGTTGGACTACTGACGGGAGGGTCCAGGGTTCAATTCGCGGGCAAGGCACTTTGGGCACCTGCAGCTTCACACAAGCTAGTTGATTTTTCGGGTACCAGATCTTCCTGGGAAACCATAACCGGCACAGGGAAAGGAAATAGTCCCCCTATCCTGATGTGTGAATATTCACACACCGTCGGGCTTGGTACATGGGTGAGCTCTACCATCACCAACTAAACCGACCTTCGGGTTGATTACTGTGTTTATGGTATATATATATATATATATATATATTCATTCAAACATAGAAATAGGTATAAGGAAAGGGGATAGGAAAACACATAAAAGGCGAACACAGGACATGTGGGGAAGGCGGTTTTTGAGCAGATCACGAAAGTAAAAATGTTTCCTTGACCGGGATTTGAACACACCGGATCTTCCACTTGCCGGGCGGATGTGCTACCGTTATACCACCGAGAAAACTTGATTTACCTTGAGATCTGCGATGTTTTTAAGACGCCAAAGTGCTCCGAATCATTTGCCAAAGGAAGGCTTTTAGGGAGCTGTTCCACCCACCAAAGGAGAAATAGACAATACACACAAGAAGAGGGGACAGTTGGTTAGAAAGCATATAGTATCATATAGAACAGCAACAGTACGTTTCGTGGCACGCATAGCCAGAAGAAGAGATGAGCCACATTGGCCAGATACACATTCAAATACGAAGTCCCGCCATACGGCGCACAAATATGTGTTTTCCTATCCCCTTTCCTTATACCTATTTCTATGTTTGAATGAATATTTGTGCGCCGTATGGCGGGACTTCGTATTTGAATGTGTGTATATATATATATATATATATATATATATATATATATATATATATATATGTATATATATATATATATATATATAATATTATTCATTGATTGTTACATTTGCAAAGTATGTATTTGCAATATATATATATATATTGCAAATACATACTTTGCAAATGTAACAAACCACAAATCAATGTTACTATCAAGGAACACAAAAATGAAGATCCATAAAACGCTTATTAGACCCGTGGTAACTTATGGAGCTGAAACATGGACATTAACAAGTCAGGATGAGGAAACACTTAGAAAATTCGAAAGAAAAATGTTAAGGAAAATCTATGGCCCAATTAGAGAAGAAGAGAGTTGGAGAATTAGAATTAACATGGAGATAAATGAATTACTAGAAGGGAAGCACGTAGTTAGATTTGCCAAGTCACTGCGGCTGTCGTGGTTGGAGCATGTAGAAAGGATGGAAAATGAGAGAATGCCCAAACTGATACTTGATAGAAAGATGGAAGGTGTCAGAAGAAAAGGTAGACCAAGGAAGAAATGGCTACAAGATGTGGAGGATGACTTGAAGGCAATGGGAGTTACAAGATGGAAGGAAAAAGCAAGAACAAGAACTGAATGGAAGCAAATCATAGAGGAAGCCAAGGCCCACACCGGGCGTTAGAGCTGCAGATGATATATGTATACAGTGTACATATATGTATACTGTATATATATATATATATATATATATATATATATATATATATATATATATGCATTCAAACACGAAATCCCGCCATACGGCGAATAAATGTGAGCAGATCACAAATGTAAAAATATTTTCCTCGATCAGGGCTTGAACACCGGATCTCTCCACTTGCCGGGCGGATGCTCTAACCACTTAAGCTATCGAGAAAACGTACTTTACACTGAAATCTGCGATCTTATAAAGCGCCAAAGTGCCCCGAATCATTGCCCAGAAGATGGCGTTAGGGAGCTGTTTGCATCTCTATATGAATGAATATTTATTCGCCGTATGGCTGGATTTCGTGTTTGAATGTGTGTTTGGCCAATGTGGCTCGTCTCTTCTTCTGGCTATGCGTGCCATGAAACGCACCGTTCCTATCCTTTATGATGTTGTATGCTTGCTAACCTACTGTCCATTCTCCTTTTGTGTTTGTCTATTTCTCCTTTGGTGGGTGTAACAATAGAGGAAAATATTTTTACATTTGTGATCTGCTCGCATTCGCCATCCCCACCTCTCTTATGTTCGTCCTGAATGTGTGTTCCTTTCCCATTTCCTTATCTGTATATATATAGAAATGTATATATATATATATATATATATATATATATATATATATATATATATATATATATATATATATATATATATATATATATAATATAAAAATATATATGCACACATATTCATATATTTTATTTGTTAAAATTTTAAAGAGTTTTAGTTTTGGTTTATGAATTGATATTGGAACTAATTTCAGATCGCGCATGATATGTAACACTTTGGTGGTGAAATGCTTTTCAAGAAAATTGCAAAAGAATAATGGATGCATAATGCTGAAAATTCTTATTCATTTTAATGAACGCGTTGACTTTCAATTTGGATAATTACGCGAAATTAATTTTAACAAATAATCCTTTCGAAAATTATGCTCTTCTATAATATTTTCTTCAGGAAGGCGGAGTGGTCCACAGATCTAGAGGATACACATTTGCTCCCCCAGGGGAAGTCCAGAAAAAAATCCACCAATCTGGGCCCCTCTCTCGTTTCCAGCCAATCAAACTCCATTTTAATGACCATCCCTCCACTCGCCTAGCGCCAACCCCTAAATCGTACTCTTCCTCTATCGACCATATTCGCCCACGCTCCCACCGTTTCAGCCCCGGGGGCAAGGTCCCGTTCTTCCTCCCCACCCACCCACCCACCCTTCCCCTCGTCTTCTTGTCAGCCTTCGTGAAATACGGGGAAGACACGAATGGGAATGTGGAAGGATTGGGAGTGAGGCTAGGTTTAGGGTAGGCAGGATTCTGAATGTGGTGGCGGCTGGACAAGGGGAGGGGAGGAAGGGAAACATGACGGGGGTCTTCGAAAGGCGGTGCAATAGTGAGGCAATGTGGTCGTGGCTTCATCACTTTTTGTTATGCGCAATGCCGCAAAACATGGAAATGGTTACACAAATACGAAGGTTTCTCGAGAGACGATAAAAACATTGAGAGGTCCGGGAGGAATGGGCGAGGAAACTTAGGCAGCAGGCGATTTTACTCCCGCGAAGGGACGGAAACCCGGACAAAATGCCGAAAGCATCTGATGGGAACGTTCCTTTTTTCTACTCCTCGACGCCCTTTTATTTTTTTCCCTCATGTACCTTTAGCATTTCCTCATTCCCCCACTAATCGCCCGACTCCTGGAAGGGCCATCGCTACTCGTGCCCCACTGGCGACTCAACCGCATTTCCTTCTCCCTCAGCCTAACCATATCGCCCACTCCTGGGTCCTAATTCCCCAACTTCCCCTTTTGCTTCCAAACTTATCGACCCCCCCCCTCCTCGCCCTTAGGTTGCATTCATATCCTGAGGGCCCTAATAGGATGAGGTAGAGGCGGAGTATCGTGGAGGACACTGGTGGGGTTCCGAATAAAAAAAATGTGACTACTAGACCCCGTTTCATTACTTACATCTTTGACAAGACATCCTTACCTTGGAGAAGGTATTCTGATTTTTGTTCAATCAGGTGGTTTCAAGGCAATCTATTTGAATTCGCATCCATTTATATCTGAGGAAGATGGAAACCTAAATTTTGGTTATTTTCTTACATATCCAATTTAAGACATTTCAGCCATTGTTCGTATGTACTATGTCCGTGTCATTGACTTTTAAAGAGCATTTTCATTATCCCTCTAATACCTTTTTTATTAAAAAGGTATGACTTTAATGAATCTCTACTCGATGTTCATCTCAAAAGCATTTAGAACCATACTAATGAGATAAACAAAGGGATAAAGAATTATAGCAAAATGACATTCAAAATGTCGGCAATAAGCTACCGTGAAACAAGGAAAAGGATAAAGGCGCTTATTTCCCAGAGAAAACTAATCATTTATACTTTAAGTTATATAATATTTATTTGACCATAAGGTTATCATTATTAATGGGTAATTAAGAGTGAAAATGACAAATATGTTGCACAGGTTGGTAAATCTATTGATCTGATTTAAAGTCATAATCGTGTAAACATACAGGTAAATAACAACTTCACAAAAATTACGTTCTAAATGGATAAATGGGTTAGATAGGCCTTGAAATTAGGTAGAATTTGGCCATTTTGAATGTAACGAAGGGTTTTATGCCACATGCTGCCTAGTTGTAGATGCTCCAACATTGCAGGACAACGTAATTTATTTTTATGGGAGAGCATCAAAAACAACACGAGATAAAAAATGAAATAGTTGGCACGCAATCTCTTTCCTTCATAAGCAAAAAGATCGTGCATCTACATAGTGTTTAACGACCAGCTCATTAGTTGCATCTAACACAGATAGGACCATTTGAAGAATATGGCTCGAACCTATCATATATTCGTGGAGAATGACGTAAATTTCCGTTGGTGCTTCCAGAACCAAGAATGGGGGAATATAATTATTGGAATTTACAACGTGTTCATTCAACTTCTTAAATATAATCATCTCTTGGTCCGGACCACATGAGTGTAAAAGGTTAGGACATAGAATGTGGAGTGACTACAATATGAACGAAAAATATTTCCAGTCTGCTTTTTTAGTGTCTTTCCCGCTCATTAGACATTCTACACGGCGGTAAGCTCATGCGGTCGGCAGTCGGAAGGTCGCGCTGTTTATTATAAGTATGCGCCTGTAAATGATGTCAAAATAGAGGAGCCTGGTTTCCTCTTAAACGGGTTGTTCTTGGAAAAAATGCGTATGCCTTCAATCGAACTACTAAATACTGTATTTGTGACAGCAGTTTAAGATACACTGTGTATCACCATGAATAGTTAAAGAATAGGTGTGTGTTGACAAACGAAGAAAACTGGATCAATTTTTGATTATGTTAACCTTGTCCAATTTTACGCCGGCAAAGGCTTTCAAAAGTTAACCGTTTTAGAGCTGATGATTTCCTAAGAGGTATGTTAACATATTTTCCATTTTTGCATAAATACCTGGTGTAACAACTCCCAAAGACACAAGCCACCACCAACTCCATAAGCATACCCTTCACCTTCCCTGCTTTTATAAACCGTCTCATCTTCAATCGCCCAACAGAATCAAACTTATCAAAGAAATGAACACTATTAAACTCATAGTCTCTCTTAAAAGCAATCTGCATCCATGCAATGCCTCACAAGTCTTCGCAAGTGCGCGTGGCAGGGGATAGAAAGTCACCAGCCATAAACGCAAAAATATGAACAAAAAAATGCTGAGACCGTAAAATTTATTGGCACTAAGTGATAAGGAAAAAGCAGAGGAAGAAAAAAGAAAAAAAAATAAAAAATACAAGTAAGGGGAGAAATAGGGAATACACACTAGGTTACTTCAGTGTGTTTGAGAAACAGTGACCCAGTTACCAGGACCCTCAATCACACACAAAAGCCATCATAAAAATAATAAATAATTAAACAAACTTACAACCACTCGAGCACTAGGGTGTGTTAAAAAACAACTGTCACCCTCGTGAATCACAATCGCAGGCACTCACTCTTTCAGGGTATACAAGGATTCGACCTATGTCAGGAGTGAGTGGTGCGATTCACAAAGGAGTACATCTGAGTGATTGAGTGACTGCGTGTTTAACGAAGTCCCTTATTTTCCGTTTTGTTATTTCTGTGTGATTGGCGGGTTCCTGGCATAAGAGGAATCCTGGTAAACCCTGTTCGTGTGACTATTTGGGAATCGCAAAGGTCCTTGTTTCCGAGCACACCTGAGTGATTGAGTGAATGAGCGAGAAAATGCGTGCATCCGTGTTATAATTTTATATTAATTTGTGTGATTGACGGGTCAAAGGCATAGGAGGGATCCTTGTAAACCCTGACTGAGTGAGTGTGTGAAATTCATAAAGGTCTAACACACCCGAATGATTGAGTGACTGTGTATTTACGTAAGTCGTTTCTGTTTCACTACATCCTTTTATACTTTTCATTTATTTGTATGATTGACGGGTCACTGACATATGAGAGATCCTTGTAAACCCTGAGTGTGTGTGTGAATGTGATTCACGAGAGTGACTGATATTTCATAACACACCCTAGTGATTGTACGGTTGTAAGTTTGTTTCATAATTTATTATTTTTATTATTTATTTTGGCTTTTGTCTGTGATTGAAGTATACGTGGGTCACTGTTTCTCAAACACATCCAAGTAACTAACCTAGTGTGTATTCCCTATTTCTCCCCTTACTTATGTTTTTTCATTTTTTTCCCTTTTTTTCTTCTTCTTTTTCCTTATCACTTAGTGCCAATCAAGTTTACGGTCTCGTCATTTTTTGTTTACATTGATTCACGACCGTAGCTACGTTCCTTGTATATTTAAATTGAACACAAATATGAGTTTATGCAAGCATGTTAATATTTTATCATTCATTTATCGAAACACTGGTTCTCATACACACATGCCTATTTACAATAAACGATAATTAGTGTGATTAATTAGATCATTAAGTTTTGTTTTTTAAGTAAAAGTATCCTGCTTCTTGCGTTCAATTACAATGGTTACATATCCTGTGAGGGAAGAATGAGTGTCTGAATCTGTCGGTAATAGTTTCTGTCTTATTTTGTCCCTGTGGGGAATCTATCAAAATTATTTGGGACTAAAATAATTCCTCCGGCGTCCCTAGAATACTGAGGTTTCCTAAAACAATATAAAACTTTTCAAAAAACCCTACTAAAAGTCTTGCATGATCTCTCTGTGAATCAATGTGCTTCTAGTTCCTCCAACGTACTTGTCGCATTTAATCTCTTCTCATAAAAATTCTTAACAAATCTGGCGGATTTGATTAAAATTTTTTCTTTTTTTTAAATCTTCCATTAAAATTTTATCTTGTGGATAAAAATGCTAAGTTCAAAAATATATCTTTCAAATATGCCCAGAATTAAGTGGTTCGACTAACCAAAATATAAGCGTTATTTCTGCGATCACAACATTGAAGCAATTATCTACAAGTAAACTTGTAATTATCTACTATTTCGTATTATTATATCATATTTTCATATCTCTTTGATGTAAGCAAGTAAATTACGTATCAGATATTCCTTCATGAAGAAAGCTCATTTTCTACAAATTTGTACGAGAAAATATCGGGATATATCTTTGTAACATACATCCATGTAAATGTCCATGGGTCATATGGGACGTTTTAAAAGACACTCATCCTAATTTTTCTTTGGTATAAGGTACCTACCACTTTCAACATTTCTTTTTCTCAAGTAAGCACTCACTGGCTTATGGAATAAAACAAATTACATGCTACTGAAATTGATCTTGATGAATTATGTGAAATTTATTCCACTAAAGAATAAGTTATTTGAATTGAAATATGGTTCTGAAGAAGACGTAATAAATATATCTTCATAAACCATTTACTAAAGTCATTCATAGTTATCAGTTTTAAAACCATATTTTGTTCTCACTCTACGTTATTTTTGGCATAAAAGGTTGCACGATCCTGAGTTTTCATGTATATTTTATGAGAATATTTTAACCTGATATAACATTTCGCATTCATTTAGCTTTATTCTCGTGCGTCATCATCTTTCGACTTTTTCCTTCAGTCTCTAAAATTATTATGTTTTAGATTTAATTTATTTAGTTATTTCTTCTACACTCTACTTATTTTCTTCTTTTCATAACTATTTTTAGCATTAAACCTCATTTTGAATCGACTTATCATTATAACGTTCGCTCCACTGCAAATTAACCACGGCAAAAATCTCTACAATCTTGTGCCAAATATCTGTATTTCATTGGAATTCATAACGAAACAAATGAAAAGATAAATAGTTTAAAATGTAAAAGAATTAAAATAAAACTGGTTGTATATAAGGATATTCCATTCTTTTATAAAATTGTCCATTTTATAACTAATCGCGAATTACTGTTACTCTACAGATCTCACGTAATTTTTATAGTAATTCGTATAACTATGTAGAGCCAATGTGGTCAATATATTTATTTCCATATGTGTAAATATTAATCGTCAATTAGGGTGAAAATTTAACAAACAGTTAGTTACCAAATTCGAGAACAAGCTCACCGGGAAAAGAACCTAGGTACCTTCGTCAAATTTTCTAATTCAGGTAAAATGCATCCAAGAGTATTCGGAAGCCATCTGACGTTCACCGATGCGTTCCATAAGTCGAGGTATTTGATTTTTATCAGTTCCCGAATACAAACCAGGCGCCCTACGGACGGAACACGAACGCACTATTTACTAGACTATGCCGCCACTAATGTTTAAAATACTATGTTCCCTCCTCAATAAGCACTTCGCCCCGACTTCTTCCCCTCACCGTCCACCTTAATCCGAGTGTCTCATTTGGAAAGCCTTCCCCAGTCTCCCCACCTCGAGTCCTTGTTGCGTGATATTCCTCAGTCACCCGCCCCCGAGAAATCGTTTCTTTACATCTAATGTTCCCTTCCCCCTCTCCAGCTTAAGCCCCCTTACAAATGAACTCCCCCTGAAACTACGCAACCATACACACATCTAACCCAGACGATCACTTTTTGAGGCAATATTTCCCCTTGGAATATATATGGAACTATTATCAGCCAAGCACACAGTGGCTAACCATATGCTCCGTCGACACTATCACCCTCTCACCACCCATCGTCATTGCTAAATTCAGGGGAAGGAGGGCGGAGGAAAAGGGGGGCGTAAAAGAGATAGCAGTTCGAGTTAAAGGTAACTTAGTGAACCCTAATGGATTGCGTGTAATTCGCTCGGTTATCAAGATGACTCAATTTTTTATTAAAGGTTAAAGCTGAAAAATAAGCCCTATCCTGCCCCCCTCTTCTGTTATCGAATTGGTTGAAAGAGTAATTATATTTAAATCTGGAATACCGTGGTGATAACAGTCTCGAGCCATTTAAAAAGCATAATTATTTGCTTAGCAGTGGTGCTGCGTCATACGGTTACCCATTTTAATTTCAAAGTTCCAACTCATTTTATATTAGTAGGTGTTCAATATCTCAAATAAGATCTCAGCTAAAAGCATCATTAACTAACAACAGCCTTGGTCCGTAGCAAGTTGATAAATTAATTATTAGGCACAAGGTAGTACATTTTTTCCCATCAGTTCAAAATCACTTTTTGTGTTAATTTTGTAATTAAACATTGACTAAAATTTTTATAATAAATGGTAACTTCAGATGGTATAAGTACTGGTTTCATACAAGGGTTACTGAACTATCATGCGACAAAATGATTGGGTGATATAAATGGCTTTAATAATAAATTATTATTTAATCATATAAAATTCAAGTATTAAACACAAATATATTAGTAGGTGGACGTATTTTGAGTTTTCGGGTGTGGATTCTTCCTGGAAAACGAAGGGCGACATAAGGAAAGGAACTGGTCCTCTAGTCTGATATGTGAGTTTTACAAACTGTGTGGTTTTGTGTAATGTAACCTATCTTTAAAATTTGGTCGAACTAATCCTAGAGTTTATTACTATGTTACGCCATATCACTATCATAATTGATTAGAATTTTGAAAAATATTGGATTTTATAAACAGTTACTTTCTAAATCTTTACATTCAAGAGTGGTCGTACTATATTATTTGTGGAAACTATCATTTATTTAGAAACAAGGCATCATGATCTGACGGAAGACGTGTAAGGATACCTCGGTCTAAATAAGAAAATACTTCAATTTTTTCGAGTAAAGTAACTGATGATTTTTTCAAGCATGTGTGCATATCATTTTTAAAAAATTCAAAAGACGAGTTACTTTACAATTTAAATAATTTGAATTAGCATAACTTAAGGTTGCCAGAATGTACAACAACATAAGGGTCTATTTTCATATTATGGAAAAAATAAGAGTGACATGTAGAGAGTGCTTCTGTAAAGAGAAAAATAACTGAGCTTGTAGAACATGCAGAGAAAAAAAGAGAAAGGGAGAAAATATTGACTAAAGTAAGAGATAGAGAGAGCATATTGGGAAATGGAATCTGATTAAAATTACTAAATTTGTAACTGGAGTAATAGAACTAAATGGAAAGGCAAAAGCAAAATATTAGAGACTTACGGTGTACGTGGATGTCGATTTAAATTCATGCGTACATCGACAGCCGTCTCGAAGGTAAAATATAATCACTATATATAGGACGCTCAAAGACAAAAATGATTTTACCCTCTAACCACATCGGCTAATCAACCAGTCTTCCGCGAAAGATAGAGAAATTATTAACCTCTTCAAATACCCCTCTTTTAATGAAATTTGAAATAACCCCAATAAACATAGGTAATCAATAACAAATATAACTTTTTCACACAAACTTCCATTTCCGTTGAAACAATAACTATGAAAAACGAATTTATAGATGTAGAATAACCAAAATTATACGTATACACGTAGTACATTCACATATTATAACCCATGTTGTTTGATTTAGGAAATGGTGGAAAAGAGAAATACTACGCTTGGGCGTGAAAAATAAAAATCCCTTGATTTATCATTTATATTGTGAATTAATTTTCATATCTAATAAATGTAAAAAAAATTAACCATGTAAAAAAAGCAATGATCATGGACATTTCTTCATGATTGCCGTGGTTACAAAAAAACTAATTTTAGATTTGTTTACTTACTCCCTTGGGTAAGGAAGCATAGGGGAGGAAGTTAATTTATTCCTTCTCTGTTGAAATTAAATTCGACTTTCATTTCAATGTCTACATTGTACCAAATATTGTCGACGTTATTAAAAAATGTTACTAGTAACAGCAATTAGTTCATTCCTTGAAGCTGATAAAGAAATAAAATATTTATTTATTTTTGTTAAGGCCCGAAAACAGCACTTTTTGACCTTTACATCGGAAAACAATGACAACGCAACAGTAACAACAAAGCAAACACCCAATTCCCAGGTGAAGAAAATCCCACCCTGGTGAGAATCGAACCCTCAACCCTTGGAATAAGAATTGCAGGTGAGGACGTTACTCCGCCGCCACCGGGACCGGCGTATACTACGAAATCCGACGTCATACGGGCTTTTTGCAACATTGCATTGACCCCCCTCCTCCCAGCCTGCTAATATATCAATATTACCAATCCTCCTTCTCCGCCTCAAACCATAGATTTTAGTCTTCCTATCTCAACCAATCCTTTCTTTACTACCTCCTCTTCCCCTCAGCTCAGACATATGTATATATACTGTGCTTGACTTGTATTTTTACCTGATAATGTTATACTATAACAAATTCGGAAAAACGGAAAAACCAAGTTGTTTCATTTTTATGTCAATAGGCCAGCTATGCTTTAAGCTATGAACTAGCTAAAATCAATGGATTTAATATTATAGTCTTGGATTATACTGACCTTAAATTAATTATTTAGCAAATATATTACGGTTTTAGTTTTATATTGAAGTAAAAATATTTTTGTTTTAAGTTGAACATGGTGAAATCTGTTAATTTTCAGCATCTCTAAAAATTTCAGACATCTAGATGATTTTTTCTTCTCTGGGATTTTTAACGAAGTCCATGGAGACTTGAACCATCATTGTACATTTTCCCCAATATCGTTTTTCACATGAAAATACACTTTTTACTCAGCGAGTTTAGCTGAGAAATGAATACATAATAAATGACATACCATGCCATCACGCGCAATTTCATAAAATAAATAGTACTAATAGAGAAATTTTTTTCAGAAATGCACCTTTTTAATTTATTGAGGCTAAATTTTTTCTCTACATTCCCTTGCGGTTTACAGGAATGGAAATAATTACATCTAAATAGAATGGGGGTGTTTGATAAGAGCTACGCGGGCATTTTATATGGTAATGTTTCCATTTTCATTCCACGCAGTTCAGGCCCAGCCCCAGAAAGTTTTTGCCCTTTCCAGGCATGAAAATTAATTCATTTCAGTGCACGGGGCCATTTTAACAGTGCTGGACGCAACGGGTGTAAAATGTGAGGCGTTAATGTAATTTTCAAAAGGGAAGAAAATGTATAAAATTTAGTGTGCGGGAAAAAGGGAAATGTAGGCAAAACATAGAATAACTCTGGTACTTAACTACTTTCAACCTCGTGGTACTAACAATATTTTTGAGTAATATATGTTGCCTAGCCTTAATTATCACGTTATTTAAAAAAAATCACATTGCTTAAAATAAATCCTTGCAATATTAATCAAATTCTGTTACGCTCTAATTTAACGGAGCTAGTTCAAAAGAAATTATAAATAATTAAAATCTTAAGAGACTGGGCAAAATTTGTGTATTTCTCTGTGCATGTACATACATCTTTAAATCTATACTTTATTTTTCGTGTATATATATATATATTTTTTTCTCCATTTTTCCCCCTTCTTCTTCCATCCACTGCTTCCGGGCCCTCCTCAGCCTCAGTTATGTTCCTAATTCCTCTTGAGAAAGGTGGTTGCACCACGGAAAATTCGAGAACCGGTGAGTCCCTCTTTTATGTGTTAAACTTATGAACCTTATAACGAAACTTGTATTTTTTTAATAATATATGTATGTATGCATGAAAAAAAATAATAATATATATGTATACATAAATTTTTAAAACAAAGATATGCTCTATAGTAAATTTTGCTAAATAATTAACTGTATCTTGTATTTTGCAAATTTATCAAATTAAGTTAGTATTTCACTATCTGAATAGGGTAAAGCAGTAATGTTTTAAATACACATCGCTCCTACTAATTTTAAAAACACATATTTGTTTAGTTAGCCATCTTTGTAAAGAATTAACCTATTCCATGGTAGAAAATATTAAAATTCATCTCATGTGCTTGCTATTACTCCTCAGAAATAATTAACTTATTGGATTTATACTACGCGTCCCCCAAGCAAAGATGCTCTTTGAAGACCCTTCTGAAGCCATTAGTGCTATAAATAATGAACTTCTGAAGATAATTAGCTAATGATTATATCTTGTTATCCCCACGCTTCCTCTCCTCTTTGCCTCTTCTTTAGCTTAATTAGCCAACTCTTCTAGGGTTTGTAATGATCTTACCTCTTGAAAACCACTACCAAATCCCAAGTTCCTAGTTTCTTATTTTGCAATGGATAATTAAGTAAATCAGTGTCAATGTAGTATCTTATATGTCCACAATAGTCGTAAACGTTATGACGTGTTTTCTAAAACAAGTTGACATACCTCCATGAGCAACTACATTTGTGCCTTCATGGAATAAAAATACGTTTTACGATAAAAAGGACCTTATTTCTCATACAACTACCTTTTTTGCTGAAAAAATGTAAATTCGATCAACATTTCAGTTCCAATGGAAGCATTTTCAATTTTAACCCCATTTACCTGTACCAATTACGTTTAAATTCAGCAAAGGTAAGTTATACAATACACAGAAAAAATGAACTCGACTCAATTAATGAAATAAAAAGGGATAATTAGTTGGCATTTGCCAGGTTTAGTTAGGTAGATCAGACATGTTGTAGGAAACTAAAAATGAAAATTACTGTTTAAAGAATAACTTTGTATTGAAGATTCAAGCAGAAACAACCAAAATAAATTCATATATATATATATATATATATATATATATATATATATATACATATATATATATATATATATATATATATATATATATATATATATATATATTAGGTAATCTATCGGTTAAGGTAGGTTTTTGGGTGGGCACAACTATAAATTAAATATTTTGTGATTCCAAATAAAACAAAACCCAACCCAGCAACCTACTCTACATCAGATCGCTCTTCATCTCTGTGTACTTCTTTTCTCCTTTCATCCCGTCCATCATCCCTATCCTGATCCTGCCCTTTCCTCGCTTGCCCAACATTCTCCCCTCTATTACCTTTTTCAACATTCCACCACCACTCAATACGCCTTTCATCCATTTTTCCTGCCTCCATAGGATTTCTCTCAACATACCCCTCTCCTCACCCACCATCTCCAGTACTTCCTCATTTGTTTTCCTTTCGGTCCATTTTACCTTTAATCTCTGTGTACTTCCTTCATCCCGTCTATCATCCCTATCCTGTTTCTGCCCCTTCCTCGTTTGCCTAACATTATTCCGTCTATTACAGTCATCAGCATCCCACTACCGATCAATTCGCCTTTTGTCCATTTCTCTTGCCTCCTTAGGATTTCTCCAACAAACCCCTCTCCTCGCCCCACCACACGTAGTACTACCTCATTTGTTTTCCTTTTGGTCCATTTTACCTTCTCCATTCTTCTCCACACCCATATTTCAAAAGCCTCCAATCTACATCTATCCTCCTGCTTCAGCGACCACGTTTCCGCACCGTACATAGCCACGCTCCATATCAGAGTTTTTACGAGTCTTTCCTTAACATCCCTACTCAACGTCCCCGTCATCAACTCCCTCCTCCTTGAGAAAGCCTCCTTACCTAGCGCAATTCTTCTTCTTGTGCCCCCACTACTTTGACCGTGTTGGTCCATAAAACTGTTCTTGCTGCTCTATTTTTTCCCCTCCTATATTTATGTTTAGCTTAGCTATCTTCCTTGAAATCGCAAAACCTTTGTTATAATAATATTTATTGATTCTCATCCCATATCTATCGCACTGAATGTCCAATTCACTCAGCAATGCTAAATTTATATTAATGGTGACGAAACTGTTCTTTAACCAAATGCCAATGGAGTACTGAAGGGGACTACAAATATAAGTATATAATTATTGTTCGCCTGATTAGAAATGAGTGTAACGTACGGCTGTGTCATGTAGATCTTTTGTCTAGTTCTATATTGAAATTTTAATGGTTTTATAGCATGCATTGCATTTTGAGGAACAAATACTGGAAGACGAAAAGTTAATTGAAATAACGATAAGCATTTATAAACTGCATCAAGGCGATAATTTTTTCAGCTATTCTAATGCAAAAATTACTTCCCAATATACTTACTTTCGGTTATAACTCATATCTTTAATTGGTCTGTCCTAACTGGAAGAAATCCCTCCCCTGGGAAACGCTCCCTCGTCCGTCCCATTCCAAAAAAAAGCACACCCACTAACATGGCCAAATACAGGCCAACCAGCATTTTGCTTCCTTTATCAAAAGCATTCGAAAGGCTGCATATACATGTAATTTAAAGTTTATGGCTAATAATACATGCATTGATGGGTTAAATGGAAGAAGGGACCATTTGGTCTCAAGTTCGGCCTCTATCAATCTATCTACCTAGCCATCATTCTGGATTCGAGGAAGCGCAAATGAGATACGGTTTACAAATTATTCATCAATTTTTACCTAAACATCAATTATCATTCATATCCGTTCCATGTAGAATGTAAGGCTTGAACTAACAGATGGTGTTATATGGTGCCATATTAGTAGGGGCAGGTAAAAATACTTCAGTAAAGAATTAACATTTTCCTGTTATCTTTTACCTACTGGTACCAGAATTTACCCAATAAATTTAGGGCGGTAGCCTATCAAAAACGACATTTTTCGCCTAAATATCTGTCAGTTTTAAGACACAGTAGCACATATTTGTATCTATGTATACCCTGAATTTCAAGCATATTATTTATCATTAAATGGAGTAAATTAACTGAATATGTGAAAATCAAAGCGACATGAATACCTATGAAATAAAGTAAAACCAGGGATATACTATTTAACCTCTCAAAAAGCCCGCAATATGTCGCCATTTTTTGCAAAAAATTATTATCTGGAAATATTCTTCTTTTGTTTTCTAAATATTTGAGCATTAATCCTTACCTAGCATTGAACGTTAGGAAGCGGACGACTTGGCGGCTTTCGCTATCTAACACACAAATGGTGTATCTTCAACCATCTCTCACTCCTAAAAGTTCTTCCACTGAAATATTTCCCCAACGAATGTCTATATCCGCGCAGTTGACATCGGATATCGACCGAGTCCACTCGATAACCGAAAAGGGCACATTTCACCGTTTTCATCCGAGGACTAACTGGATGACCGGTGTGGGGTAGTTTTGATTTACCTGACATTCAACGGTACCGGACGACTCTTTCCAAAAGAAACACACCCCACTCGCACCGGATCCCAAAAAGTGGACGGGAAAACCATCCCCCGCCAGTGACAAGGCCATGCACATAGGTACACGCCTGCCTACGGCATGCGACTCGGCTACCAACCGCGGCTCGGGAGCGGCACATGGTGACGCCAGGATAACAATCTCGTTTACACATCCCGGCCGCTTCCATCACCACCGCAACACCCCCTCCCACTCATCTCCGCAGTGACCCCTCCCCTCACAGCCCGCCCACAATGACACGCCAATTGCAGCTCTGTGTGACATCTTCCCGTTGTTTATTCTCCCGAGGGTAGGTAAAGGCGATGGATGGGCTTGTTGGTGGTGGTCTGCTACCGCGGCGGGCGGGTGGACGGCCGGTCGAGGAGACGGAAGCGCGGCAGCTCTCCCGCAGGCGGATGACGGCTCTAAGGGGGAGGAGAGCCCGGAGGGGGTGGGTGACAGCTCTAGGGTGAGGTGACGATCCCGGAATGCGGTGAACAGCCGCGGAAATGCAAGCACTATCTCAGCCGCCCGGAAAATTGGTGGGAGGGACCAATGGGGAAGTGAATATTCGGCCCGGACCCGTTAGAGGGACATTTTTTCTCGACTCAACCGAAGATATTGAGTCCCAGCAAAATGAAAGCGCACTAATGGCATTGTGCTAGACATTTATATTAAATTTTGATTGATAATCTGTTATGTGAGACCCTAAGTATTCTTTAATTCTATACCTCCTTGACTGTGATTTGACATAGTCACTGTTACATGCTAATATGTATATCGTGTCTTCTTTAATAACCCAAAGAGATTTCTTGGCTTTCGCTTTCTTACTTTCTGTTTTTTATTTTCAATGTATTTCTACATATTGCTTTCCCATAGTATGCATAAAGAATTCACCAAAAGTCATAGAAATTACCTAGTTTTGAGTTGATATTGAAACAATGTAATTACAATTAGTACATTAAATGTTTTTGCTTTTTTTCGTGGTTGAAGAAGCCTTATTTAAGTTGTCCTTAACGCTTATTAAAAATTGCTCCATTACCTATTTTCTTCATCAAGGCATCATACGTATTAAAAACTCACTTTCATAATGTTTCTATTTATTTGTTCCCTCTCCCCTATTGCATAAATTCTACTATTAAACCAGACTTCAACATTTCATCTCATCTCTATATGGCATCTACCAACTTTTGTTGTCTTTCCATTAAAACTTTTGGGACCATTGGTAGCATACTAAAATGGAATTCATCGGTCTTTTCCATCTTTTCTATTTCCATTAGCATTTTTTCTGTTATTATATTTCTATTAATATTTTTCTGTTGTTATTGTCTTTTTTATTAATAATACATTTTCTCTTTCTACATACAAAAGGAAAAAATCTCATGGGCAATAATATGGACCTATTCTTTTTCCACAAAAACAAAGTCCCTAAAATAAAAAAATGCAACACTCGCGATAAATAATTACCTAATATTTGTTTGTATCCATTACAAGAATAAATGCTCTTTTAACACTAAAATACTTTATCTTACAATTTTAAATTAACTTTCAAAATTCTCACATTAAACATTTGACCAGAATGCCCATTTTCGTCCAGAATACCGCCAACACAGGATAACTGTTCCACACGCTCCTTATTTACATTTTAAAGTACATATACATAATATTTCAGGAAAATATATTTTTTCTACTCATGCATTTATCGCTATATTTTACCCATCACGCTGATGCCTTAATTCGATTAGCAGAAATTACATCTCCAGTTTTAATGACTAATAAAAATTATTGTAACATATTTTAAATCATCCAATACCTATTTCTGCCTCAGGTTATTTCATATTGCTCCTTTCGTTTCCTCGAAGACTATAAAAAATGTTCGGATGAGACAAATTGTTATTCTTGATTATTATAATTGCCTTTGAGGCATATTTCACGACTCCACCCATGACAGATAAAACCGCAAGTCTTTGGGGTATGTTCTGAGAAATATCCACATTTTACAGCGGGCTGGAGAATACTAAAATAAGGAAAAACAAACCAACCATATCCTTCAATTTTATTCCCATCCCAATAACCGCAATTCCTTAGCATTACCCAGGTATTTTTGAAAACAGGTGCTACCCTTCCCGTTTAACCTCATCACGAAACTTTTTCCTTTCAATTTTCTCCATTAAGACTGAAGAATACCTTATCTTAAACCACGATAAAAAAAACCTCAAACCATGTTTTCATATGAGACGGTGTTCTACTTTTCTACTTCACAGAAAACCCTCCTTCTGGTACTAATTGATAGAAATATTTAATTGGTAGTTGTGTTCATTCATAACCTATTTTAACCGGTAGATTAGACCTTATAATGTACGAGATATATTTAAAAAAACCACAAGAAGTTTTTCATTTCGCGGGCTTGGAGAGTCCAAGTGGCAGTAAATTCGTTCCAAAATTGTTGAATTTTGAACAAAAACAGCGGCGAATGGAAGTTGCTCAGGAGTCAGTCACTAAATGAAGTAAACGACGATTCAACGACGATTACTGAAACGTGCTATTATAACAGGTGACGAAACATGGGTTTATGGATATCACGTTCAAAATAAGGCTCAATTATCCCAGTGGAGGCATTCTGGCTCGCCAAGACAGAAAAATCCAATGTGCTAAAATTTATAGGGTTATCGGATGGGGGAAGGGATGCTAGAACGGAAATATTATAACAGAGGTGGAAAGGGGTGTTGTGGTGGGAGGTATGTTTTAGGATGGGAAGACACGCGGACGGGGAAGACAGATTACATGAGGAGCGATGATTGTTTATCCTGAGGTTCAGGGGTGTAGAGCACTGGCCTATATAAAATGCCGGGCAGAGTTTGCAAGTCGGAAGATAGATTACATTCTGAGATGTACATGAGGAGTGGGGGGGGCGGGAGAGAGTTAAAAGGTGGGACGGAGAGGGGTGGAGTGGTGAAAATAACACAAAAACACTAACACAAAAAACACGACGGCCTTGCCGTCGAAACGTAAATATCCAATGTAAGTGTCCTTCTTTTGTTTCTATTTGTGTGGTGTTTTTTGTGTTAGTGTTTGTATATATATATATATATATATATATATATATATATATATATATATATATATATATATATATATATATATATACAAACACTAACACAAAAAACACCACACAAATAGAAACATAAAAGAAGGACACTTACATTGGATATTTACGTTTCGACGGCAAGGCCGTCGTCATCAGAATCTGATGACGTAAATCAATGTAAGTGTCCTTCTTTTATGTTTCTATGTGTGTAGTGTTTTTTGTGTTAGTGTTTGTGTGTTTGTGCGTCGCCGGAGAGCGTCTTTTCCAAGTTTATACATATATATATATATATATATATATATATATATATATATATATATATATATATATATATATATATATATATATATATATACATATATATATATATATATATATGTGTGTGTGTGTGTGTGTGTGTGTGTGTGTGTGTGTGTGAAATTAAGTATGTATAGATATATACACATATGCAAATAATATATATATATATATATATATATATATATATATATATATATATATATATATATATATATATATATATATATATATATATATATATATATATATATATGATTTCTTCGAAGTAACACGGAAGTGTTGAATGAAAAACTTTGAAGGTAACACACAGCACGTGAACACATAAAAAGAACACTCACAATAATATCTTGATAATTTCGACGGACTCCGTCTTCCTCGGAAGATAAGATATGACTGATCATAGTCATCAAAGTCATATCTTATCTTCCGAAGAAGACGGAGTTCGAGTCCGTCGAAATTATCAAGATATTATTGTGAGTGTTCTTTTTATGTGTTCTCGTTATGTGTGGTACTGTCAAAGTTTTATATATATATATATGTATATATATATATATATATATATATATATATATATATATATATATATATATATATTAGGTAATCTACCGGTTAAAGTAGGTTTTTGGGTGGGCACAACTATAAATTAAATATTTTGTGATTCCAAATAAAACAAAACCCAATCCAGCAACCTACTCTATATCAGGTCGCTCTTCATCTCTGTTTACTTCTTTCCTCCCTTCATCCCGTCCATCATCCCTATCCTGATCCTGCCCTTTCCTCGCTTGCCCAACATTCTCCCCTCTATTACCTTTTTCAACATTCCACTACCGCTCAATACGCCTTCCATCCATATTTCTTGCCTCCATAGGATTTCTCTCAACAAACCCCTCTTCTCACCCGCCATCTACAGTACTTCCTCATTTGTTTTCCTTTCGGTCCATTTTACCTTCTCCATTCTTCTCCAAACCCACATTTCAAAAGCCTCCAATCTACGTCTATCCTCCTGCTTTAGCGACCATGTTTCCGCACCGTACATAGCTACGCGCCGTATCAGAGTTTTTCGAGTCTTTTCTTAACCCCCCTACTCAACATCCGCGTCATCAACTCCCTCCTCCTTGAGAAAGCCTCCATGCCTAGCACAATTCTTCTCAATACATCCCCATTACTTTTACCGTACTGGTCCAAAACACTTCCGAGATATGTAAACTGTTCTACCTGCTCTATTTTTTCCCCGCCTATTTTAATATTTAGCTTAGCCTTTTTCTTTCTGGAAAATCGCATAACCTTTGTTGTATTAATATTGGATCTCATCCCATATCTGTCGCACTGAACCTCCAATTCACTCAACAATGCTTGCAACCCCTTGGCTGACTGAGCAACTAATGCTTGGTCATCAGCAAACCTAACCGATTTTACGAATTCCCCTCCGACTTTCATTCCTACCTCCAGTTCTTCCCATGCCTCTTTAATCATTTCCTCTAAATATACGTAAAACAGCACCGGTGAAAAAGGGCAACCCTGCTCTACACCTTTTCCTAACATTGCCCATTCGGACTCTCCGTTCCCCACTCGCACCTGAGCAGTCTGATACATGTACAGGTTGCGGATCAGTCTCCTGTCCATTCAATTAATTCCTTATTTTTTTCAATACACGCATAAATATTTCCCAATTATTCCTATGAAACGCTTTTTGAAATCTACAAAACAGGCAAAAACGTCCTGATTGTACTCTATAATCCTCTCGATTAGTGATCTCATTACTGCAATGCCATCACGCGTACCTATTTCCTTCCTAAACCCAAACTGATCATCCCTTAAGTAATCATTTGCCTTACTCTCTCTCCTTTTGTAGATGATCCTGAGAACAACTTTAGCGCGTGGGATATCAAACTTATTGTTCTGTATTCCTCAGTTGATGTAGGCATCACTTTTTTTGGAATACGAACTAACATTGATCTCACCAAATCTTCCGTCCAAATACCTTCATCATAGATACTACGAATCAGTCCACATGGGGCCTTCTTCCCACATTTTCCTAAACATTTCAACAGTTCTACAAGAATTGTTCCACCCCATGGCCTTATTTGCTTTCATCTCCTTTAATGACCCACACATCTAAAATATATGAATTCTATAGCTTGTGAACTATATAGCAAGACTATATATATATATATATATATATATATATATATATATATATATATATATATGACAGTATGATAATCAACCCGAAGGTCAGTTTAGTAGGTGATGGTAAAGCTCACCCGTGTACCAAGCCCGACGGCGTGTGAATATTCACACATCAGGGTAGGGGGGCCAGTTCCTTTCCCTGTGCCGGTTATGGTTTCCCAGGAAGATCTGGTACCCGAAAAATCAACTAGCTTGGGTGGAGCTGCAGGTGCCCAAAGTGCCTTGCCCGGGAATCGAACCCGGGACCCTCCGGTCAGTAGTCCAACGCTCTACCCACTAGACCACCGCGACCCATATATATATATATATATATATATATATATATAGTCTTTCTATTTTTTGAAGATGAATAAATATATATATATATATATATATATATATATATACATACTATAAGTTTATATATATCTTCCTGAATTGAACTACGACCTTACTTTTACTCAGTTGGTTTTTTATTACGTAAATTTCCATAACGTCAAATATGTAGTCCTGTATTTACTCTCTTTTTTACTGTTATTTTTATCTTCCTAATGTTAATTCATGTAAACAATGAGCTTTTAAAAAAGTACTTTCAAGTTATTGTGCAGCTTATTTTGTTTTTTCAATGAATGCGAACAACTACACTGCAATGATAGAAAATATAATTAATATTTTTTAATTTATGCATAAAATTGTTAAAATATCTCTTTTTCAACCAAATTTTTTTACGTAACGCTATTTCCATTTGAAGCCAGAAGTTGAGTCACTCTTTTTTAACATGTTAATATGTTTATGACTTCTCAAATTCGTTTAACCAACATTTATATGGTGTCTTCTTCGAAAACTTAATTTGAACTTTGAAAAAAGAGGAATGAAATTACATCGTTCAATTTCTCAAATATTTGTTCACTTGCTGGATTTATATCTATTTACATTAATAGCCTGCGAACCTCCAAAAAAGGTTTGTGGCAGGGGGTGTAGTACCAGGAGGAAAGGGTAATGGATGAAGGGTAGGGATTTTTCAAATAGGTGGTGAAGGTTGGTGGAACCTGAAAGAATATATTATATATATATATATATATATATATATATATATATATATATATGTATATATCACATCCGTCCGGCAAGTGGAATGTCCGGTGTTCAAATCCCGGTTAAGGAAATATTTTTACATTCGTGATCTACTCAAAAACCGCCTTCCCCACATGTCCTGTGTTCGCCTTTTATGTGTTTTCCTATCCCCTTATACCTATTTTTATGTTTGAATGAATATATATATACACACAGACACACACACACAGATATATATATATATATATATATATATATATATATATATATATATATATATATATATATATATATATATATATATATATATATATATATACACACACACACACATTCAAACACGAAATCCCGCCATACGGCGAACAAATATTCATTAACACAGAAATGGAGATAAGGAAATGGGAAAGGAACACACATAAAGGACGAACACAAGAGAGGGGGGGAAGACGGATGTGTATTTTTCCAATGTGGCTCGTCTATTCTTCTGGCTATGCCTGCCAGGAAACGCACCGTTCCTATCCTTTATGATGTTGTATGCTTCCTCACCTACTGTCCATTCTCCTATAGTGTTTGTCTATATCTCCTTTGGTGGGTGTAACAGCTCCCTAACGCCATCTTCCGGACAATGGATCGGTGAACTTTTGCGCTTTATAAGATCGCAGATATCAGTGTAAAGTACTATTTCTCGATAGCTCAAGTGGTTAGAGCATCCGCCCGGCAAGTGGAGAGACAAGTCCCGGTCGAGGAATATATTTTAAATTTGTGATCTACTCATATCCGCCTTCCCCTTTCTCTTGTGTTCGTCCTTTATTTGTGTTCCTTTCCCATTTCCTTTTCTCTATTTCTATGGAAATGAATATCTACATATGCAAATAGATATATATATATCCACGCGCAGTCCCAAACCTGTACGGAAATACTTATTATGATGAACTAACTCCTGGGGATTTTCGACTACAAATATTCTGGTCCGTTATCGTTCTTGGAAAAAATGACATTTTAAACCTGTCAGTCTTGCAGTCTTTCTCTCCAATCTTACATCCGTGATCCTTCCGACCTTAATACGTTGGGGATCGTATTATATTCTTGACGTCATCGGAAAAGGGCCCATCTTTAAATGTTTTTAATGAGTTTAATTTATATTATAAACGCCGCTGCGTTAGAGAATCCCAATTTAAAATGTCTAGCAAAGTAGATACGCTGCTGCGTTGGTCATAACAATGTTTGACAGATCTAGCCTGCCTCCGCTGAAATCCATCTAATTCCGAAATCAAATTTATATTTTGAGGATTTAATATACTGGCAGCAGACTCTAGGTGGGGCCTGTCCTAAGCAAGGAAACATCGTTTTTTTTTACTTTTTCGTCGAATTTACGTAGCACTCTTTTCACAAATCCCAATTTTTTATTAGCACGACCGCAAATGTCTCGTATGTGTTTTCCTCAGGACAGAACTCGAGTAATTGTTACACCCAAGTATTTAAAGGAAGCCACCCTCGCCAGTTTGGTTTGTTTCACTTTGTATCTATAAGGGAGGGAATTACTCTTTTCCCAAAAATTTATTAATTCGCATTTTTTAAAATTTCATTCCAATTACCACGTATCGCAACAATTTTTAATTGCATCTAGGTCATTGGCTAGTCATCGAATCTGTCTTCGTGCCTTCGAATATCCCCATAAATTACTGCATAACCGGCGAAAAGACGGAGCTTGCTATTAACTACGGTAGAATTTAAGAATAATTAAAATACAATAATAACGTTGGTGAAATTTAATGATGATGGTAATTTCTAAAATTCAATCCTTATATCAAAGCTTTATTTTAAATAATTGATAGGTTCTTCTAAAAACTAGTTTGCCGATCATCGCTATCTTGAGATGCGAAATATGACAACGCCTGATGAGTTCACCATATTCGATGTCATTTCTAAAGATATATCACTATTAAGGAATTAACCCAAGTTCTCATATTAGAAAAAAAAGTATTAGCTGATACGTTTTTAAACCTATTACAAAGGTGAGAAATTAAAAGAACAAATTTTTAATAAAAATCCAAATTTTATCAGCTCTACCATTATATCTTACTATTGAAACGTTCACTGTTACACGTTCTGCTAAACTGGCATCACAAGTTAATTGTTTTTAAGTTTTGCAATTATGTACTAAATACCATCTGAGAGAAAAAAATATTGCGTTGGACCGGGAATAATGAGAGAAAAATTATGGCAAATATTTTAGCTGAAAGTATTAATTAATGTACAGTGTAAGATTAAATATAGTGATAAGAATGAATCTACAATTATTCAATTATTATTATTGCCTGATTCACGTGTGATTAAGTGATAAAGGAATTCACAAAATAAAAAATGCGAGGAACCATTACAGCGTTCAACGAAAACTTAACAAAACAAACAAAAACATGATTACAAGTTTTGTGAAAATTCATGATCAGTAAATAACTAAAATTTCTTTTCTCGTGCGAATTCCCACCTACTTGTTTCGACACACAGGCGATAAACATCAGGTATGATATCATATTTGATGGTGGTGCCTATGAGTTGAAACAGATAGTAGTGAAATAAAATTTACCATGAAAAATACAAAATTTACCTATTCAGTGGGTCAAAAAAGACCACCAAATTATTAAACATTTAAATTAAATGACAACGACTACAAAAAAGAAAAGTAATTAATGCAGAGTAAGGTAAAAACAGATTTATGTCCGTTAAAAACTATATGTATCCATTATTAAAAATGACTTTATATTTTCCACATTTGTATTGACTATGGCAAAAGACGTTTTGCTAAACTCGACGATATTCATGTGCAATATTGTTTATACAGATTGCCTGCTAGCAACTGTATTGAACCTGTGTGGTGAAACGTCGCGTACCGTGTAGGTAAACACGTTTTGCTAATAATACCACTCACCAATGAAGTAGTAGGAAATACAAAGTATTTTTTTATTTATAAAATTTTTCGCAATTTACTTTTTCTATTAAGTCAAATTCCTATGAATGCTTGAAAAACTATTCTCCATGTTAGTATTTCCTTTTTCATTTTTTGATGAATTTCTCGCCTTTTCCATAACAGCTGTGCTATCGACTCTGAAGGGAAACCTCGTGATCTCCCATTAGTTTAGTTCGTGACTTGAAGTAACTTTCGAGGCACGCCCCACCATTGAGGTGAGTTTGCAGTGAATCTTCCGACCAGCGCGAAGGATTTTATTGAAATATCCTTCAGGGAGAGATCGAGCAACAAGTGGAAAGTAAAGAAATCCAAAACCGTTCCCTTGCACGTAAAGAGTCGAGGTAAAAGTTTGGCAAACTCATTTTTGCCGAACGCTGAGCGTGAAGCTTTGATACTGGATGGCCAATTTCCTCACATTTTCCGCTCGGCGGTCCCCCTCCCTACTTTAACGCCGCTTTTTAACCAGATGGAGAAAGCAATCTGCGACGGAGAGGGAAATTCCACGCCCTTCGGGTCCGGAGGACGCGTTATTGAGTCGTCACTTCATTTGCTGGCGTTCTCTGGGGGAGATTCGCAGATTTTCGCGGCTGGCAAGACGTACAGCGATGGAGTTTTTGTTCCCTCACTCTTTTCACCCACATTCAAAACCCTTCCCCCGTAGACACCCCCCTCACCCATATCCCTCCCTCCTTTCTTATTTAACGAGTAACTATCGCCTCGGGGATGTTCTTACAATCCCCGCTAGGCTTCCCTCCGCAAGAGCACGGGCGATGATGATATTGCTCCCTTTCCCCGTCCCTGGCAAAATCCCCGTCCTTTTTTACCGCACGCTGTCTCGCTTCCATTTCTTTCCCGGTGACAGTCGCCCCAGGCAACTCTCAGGCAGACGGCTGCCAATTTGCGAACGTACTTTGCGAATGCTTACATTGCCACACCATATCCAACTTCCTCTCCGATCCCGACTTTCTCGGATTCATTTTTTGGTTTCATCAGCACTGTTTATATTCCGTTTGTCTAAATCCTAAGTTCTCATTGTCCCTCCACGTAGGTTTAACAACTATTCACTGTGCACAAAAAGTGTCGATAGAATGAATCTATGAGAGCAATGTTCCTCCACTTGTACGTAAGGGAGATAAATGACTAGGCACAAGAATTAATGCACTCAAAAATGGTTAAATACCATATTGCTACAAGTAAATCCAAATAACTCTTGTGGTAGTTTTGTAGTTAAATATCTCTAAATTTATTTTTCTATTAATTTTTGTAATAGTTTTATGTTAAGTCCTGGTGCCAATAAGACCCAGTATTATTTATCAAAAGGTAATTGACAGCGAAAAATAGTATCCAGAAACATTTGTTTATTTCTAAACAGCTAATAATGAGTCAAAATCATCTCCGTTTATAATATAAGACCATCATTAATTGAGAATCATAATAGAAAGAAAAAATAAATACGCTTCCCTTTATTGCCTATATTGCACATTTTTTATCTCATTTTATTTTTTTAAATTATCATAGAAACCTATAACGACCAAAAACTTTGAACTTTGAATCCTTAAAAATTATTATTTCTAGTTTAAGGTACAACAGCGCAGTAGCATAACTATAAGCGCAGTAACATAAATATGATTTTCTTTTATTTAATGAACAAATAAATGTAAGGTCTCTTTGCGGTGTTGCAGTTTGTTTATTATTTTGTTACGAAAAGATCATCCACCAAACTAAATCCCATGGATTGGAAAACGGTAGATAAACCACAAATAAGAAAAAACTCCTCAGTAAACAAAAGTATGAACGAGGTTACAACCTTTATATCATTATATTTTTACCTTTTGACATACTCTTCATCACGTTAAGCTAACCAAAATGTTGCTTTGATTAATAAACCAAAGGTAAGAAATTCCTAAATCATTTTTGAACATCCTCTTTTAATATACTTTTCCGTAGTCGATATCAAGAAAATTCGCTTTTTTGCAACATATAACGGTAGAATAAAAGCAATTCATTAAAATACTTGTCACAGAAATGATATGTCCTGGTTTTGAGGTAACTTTAAAAGAATAACTAGCTCCGTAGTGTATGATCATTTCATTAACCTTTTAATCTCCAAAGTTCTTCAAAAACAAGACCTTAGGCTTGAAAAAAATAATCCACAGAAGTAAGATCATAACAGGCAAAATAGAATGTTTAGGACATGAAACATTTGAATCTCTTATCAAATACTGCTAACGTAAACGTAATTTAGATTTATCACAATGATAACAGTCTTACTAAAAATTCATCTGGAAGTCTGACTTTTAAATTCGAATAAAATTTTTATGTAGTTGTCTCTTTTATCTTCAATTTTTAACTTGATTTCAAGAATTTGCAGTTTTATTATTAATAGAATATAAAGTAAAAATTATGATGGGTTGAACAAAAACTTTTTTGAGGGCTTTAATGCTTATTTCACTTCAAAACTACCCTGTAACTATCCTGAATATTAGCTTACCGCAATGCTTACTTGTGTTTTCAAATGCATACATTTTAAGGGGAAGGGATCCCTTGACTGTGAAAAAAATTTCCCCCTCTATAATGTCACTAAAGTTACTCGAATTCATTTCTACGATACACATTCTTCTTGCTACTAAAAAGTATTATTTCTGCTAGACATGCTATTTTTTTTAGCTTTGAGTGTATCTTTAAAACGGTTAACTTGCTCTATATTTTTTTTCGAAGCGGTGTAAAACATGCAAGCAATTGTACGATATAGTCATTAAATCCAACCGCTGTCTACGTTCCGTCTTTCTAATGTACTTCGTTAAAACGCTTCATTGAGCCCATTACAATTGTGCCTTTGTAATTGTGTTTACACTTGTGGAAGCAGAAGTTTTTCGGAAATTATTTTACTCCTCAAATTTGGGAAGTGAAACAACATGGTTATTTATGCAGCAAGGTTACTGACAATGGAAGAAACAAAGAGGAAGCAGTAATAATAACCTCCAAATAACAAAAGTCTTTAACAAATAACAAAAACATCTACTATAAGGCAAATTCAAGAGTTGTAAATTACGGAATTAAAGTTGAAATTCTTTTGTTATTCCATCGCTGTTACATGGAATTTACTGTTTTGATATTGACGATGGCGAGGTAGACTAATCACGATTTAAATTTTTCTCTACAAATATAATATTTTGAACATAAAGGTAAGGAACATACAGGTCTGTACATGCATTTTATGCAGGTGTCTCAAGCATAAAATGTCCACCAACCAAACGTATTTTTGTCTCTGACATTTTACAAAAGGCGATGATAGAAGAAGTGATCGGAGGAAAATTGTATTGAAAACGGAACTTATAAATACATAATAAAGGTAATGAAAACTATCAACGCGAAGAAATTACGAAGGTATGAAATAAATAGTAATGAGTACAATAGTGGGAAGTGCTTATGAAACCAGTTGATTAAGGTTTATTTTTTAATTAAGTTTTTCTGAAAATTAGCATTATGCCAACTGACCTAAGCACTTGTAAACACAACGTTTACAGCACAAATGTATGATAATAAATCCAATAAATGGAGTATAGCGATGGTGAGGAGGGATAATAACCCCTCGGAGAGCATGATATAAGTCGGCAAATTAGCCTCACTAACGTATCTTGTATACCTCTGAAAAAATTGGAGGACATCATCGTCCCCAATCTCTCATGGGCACAGATAAAGTTGACGGTAGAAAAAGATGTCTGAGTGCAAGCAATGCAACTTTTTCTCTCCTTCTCTCTAGGGAGCAATACCGCGGTCACAACCCTGATAAAGAGGGAGGTTAACTGGGGTTGGCTGCAGGGGTTGTAGGTGGCGGCGTACGCTTTGAATTCTATTCCTCTATCTGCTGGTGCTAAGTGGCTCTCCACGATCACCCCACACTCACTGACATTTTCTTTAAGCCCCTCCTGCATCACGCACGACTCTCTCCCCCCAGGGATGGCGGTGAGACAAAAGGGGCGACGGTGCGAGGTGGGAGACGAGTGAGCATGGGGATCGCCAAAGGCAAAACCGCAGCTGGGAGAGAACGCACGCAACTTCTCGCATTCGGAATAAACACCGTTCGGAGGGGCGGACGGAGGGAATCAGACAATTGCATACGCTTCGGTTGGGCAGCAGACGGGGATGGCAGTGATTTTGTGGTGGCCGTCGCCACTTGCCCTCCCTATCTCCCACTTTTCATCCTCCCTCAGGAAGCCATTTCTTCAAACTTTACCGTCGTAAAAAAATTTAGTATGATTGAATCTCAGACATATGGATATCAAACAAAACAATTTGCAAACATTTGGTTCGCTATTGAGTAATCGATACAGATTCGGACGAGAAGTTGTACAAAATTTGCCACCCTTTTTGTATTTGAAAACATTCATACTTTAGAGAGAATTACTCGATTTAACTCACAAAACTTCTGTTTTCAGTAAAAACAAGCACCAGGTAATGGTATTTTTCCCTATAAATGGCTCTACTTTTTATGTGGGTTAAAAATAATTTCGCAGTTAGAAACGAAAACAATAAGAAACCATTTTTTAAACAATCTTCGGCCGCGAACAATTTCTATGTAATATATATTTCATACTTCTCTATATAATCCAATAAATGAATGGAAGGCAACACAGATAGATGCTATTATATGAACGACATAACGACATTAAACGTCTATTAAAATTGAAGTGGGAGGGTATAAGGCTTTGATATAGAACGTAGCTACCAGAAAGGTACGATATATGAAGAAAAAAGCAACTGATACACACAGCAAAGGGAATAAATCCCAATCATATCTATCGTTAGAATGTAAACATTCGGAAGCATATGCAAAGGAATTAGAACAAAAATATGCAATATAAGCTTATGAAACTACATTTAAATGTAGATTTACTGGAAAAAAAAGGCTACTTCACTAATTCCATTTTTTGGTTAAGCATTTAAAAATGAAACGGTCTAAGGCTAGAAAAGGATTTATATTTTAATTGATGAATGCACTCCTTCTAAATACATATTACAGTTTACTTAAAGGAAACAATTGACACACAAATATATGGGGAAATAATTTGTATATCCGAAAGAACAGACCAGGAGGAAAGTTAATGGGCATCAAAGATATATTTGAAAATAACATTGTTTTATATTTAGTTTTGTATACATATATATATAAAAGTGCATATATTTATTTATATTATATACATATTTTTATATATACTTTCAACCACTAAAACCCACCATTTGGCAAACAAATATTATATATATATATATATACATATATATACATTTTTTTTTGTAAAAATATATATATATATTCATTCACATTGAAATAGAAATAAGGAAATGGGAAAAGAACATACACAAAGGAAGAACACAACAGGTGCGGGGATGGCGGATGGGGGCAAATTACAAATGTAAAAATATTTTCCTCGACCGGGACTTGAACACCGGATCTCTCCACTTGCCGGGCGGATGCTCTAACCACATTTCGCGTTTGAATGTATATTTATATATTTACGTATTATTAAAAGATAAATCTTATACATCTATCTCTAAGTGTGAAATATTATATATATATATATATATATATATATATATATATATATATATATATATATATATATATATATATATATATATATATATATATATATATATATATAGACAGTGACAAACAGCACGAGAACACATAAAAAGAACACTCACAATAATATCTTGATAATTTCGACGGACTCGAGCTCCGTCTTCTTCGGAAGATAAGATATATTACCTTATCTTCCGAAAAAGACGGAGCTCTCGTGCTGTGTATTACTGTCTAAGTTTTTTACTCAACACTTCCGTGTTACTTCGAAGAAATCAACTATATATATATATATATATATATATATATATATATATATATATATATATATATTATTAGGTAATCTACCGGTTAAGGTAGGTTTTTGGGTGGACACAACTATCAAATAAACATTTTGTGACTCCCCACCTAGCAAACTAATCTATATCAGGTCCCTCTTCATCTCGGTGTACTTCTATCCTCCCTTCATCCCGTCCAACATCCCTATCCTGTTCCTACCCTTACCTCGCAGACCTAACATTCTCCCCTCTATTACCCTCTTCAACATTCCACTACCGCTCAATACGCCTTTCATCCATTTTTCCTGCCTCCATAGGATTTATATATATATATAGTCACTTTCTTGGAAAACCCACGAACGTGTACAATAATGTGACACAGAAACTAAAACATATAAATGTTCTCGAATTTTCGGTGGTGCAACCGCCTTTCTCAAGAGGAATTAGGTACAGAACTGAGGCAGAGGAGGGCCCAAAAGCAGTGGTAGGAAGGAGAAGGGGGAAAATGGGGGAAAAAAGGGAAAAAGAAAGGAAATGGGGGGAGAGAAGGGGGGGAAGGCATTCGATTCGATTCGATGTGAGGAGTTTGGAGGGGTAGTGTATGGTGCGGGAATTTTAAAAAAGGTGGGGATGATATCATCCCTACCTTTTTAAAATTTCCCCTCTTTTCCCCCATTTTCCCCCTTCTCCTTCCTACCAGTGCTTTTGGGCTCTCCTCTGCCTCAGTTCTGTTCCTAATTCCTCTTGAGAGAGGTGGTTGCACCACCGAAAATGAGAACTAGTGAGTCCCTATTTTATATGTTTTAGTTTCTGTGTTTGCTATGACTATTTAGTGAATTCACATTATATATATATATATATAATATAGATTACCTAATATATATATATATATATATATATATATATATATATATATATATATATATATATGATTAGGTTATCTCCCGGTCAGGTAGGTTTGTGGATGGACAAAACTATCAAATAAATATTTTGTAACTCCAAACAAAACCCAATCCAGCAACCTAGTCTACATTAGGTCTCTCTTCATATCTGTGACTTCTTTTCTCCCTTCACCCCGTCCTACATCTCTATCCTGTTCTTGCCATTTCCTCGTTTTCCTAAAATTCGCCGTTTGCCGCTCCATATTCTTTTCATCCATTTTTCCTGCCTTCATAGGATCTCTCTCAACAAACCCCTCTCCTCACCCACCATTTCTAGTACTTCCTCATTTGTTTTCCTTTTTGTCCATTTCACCTTCTCTATTCTTCTCCACACCCACATTTCAAATGCCTCCAATCTACGTCTATCCTCCTGCTTCATTGACCACGTTTCCGCGCCGTACATAGCTACGCTCCAAATAGGAGTTTTTACGAGTCTTGTCTTAACATCCCTACTCAACGTCCCCGTCATCAACTCCCTTTTCCTTGTGAAAGCCTCCTTGCCTAGCGCAATTCTTCTCCTTACGTCCTTACCGCTTTGACCGTATTGGTCCAAAACACTTCCGAGATATGTAAACTGCTCTACCTGCTCTATTCTTTGCCCGCCTATTTTAATATTTAGCTTAGCCTTTTTCTTTCTGGAAAATCGCATAACCTTTGTTTTATTAATATTGATTCTCATCCCATATCTATCGCACTGAACCTCCAATTCACTCAGCAATGCTTGCAACCTCTTGGCCGACTGAGCAACTAATGCTTGGTCATAAGCAACTCTAACCGAATTTACGAACTCCCCTCCGACTTTCATTCCTACATACAGTTCTTCCCATGCCTCTATAATCATTTCTTCCACATATGCGTTGAACAGCACCGGTGACAATGGGCAACCCTGCCTTACCATGTATGCCATGAAAGGCACCGTTCCTATCCTATATGATGTTGTATGCTTGCTTACCTACTGTCCATTCTACTCTTGTGATTGTCAATTTCTCCTTTGGTGGGTGTAACAGCTCCCTAACGCCAACTTCTGGGCAATGATTCGGAGCACTTTGACGCTTTATAAGATCGCAGATTTCAGTGTAAAAGTACCCTTTTTGAGCATCCGCCCGGCAAGTGGAGAGATCCGATGTTCAAGTCCCGGTCGAGGAAAGTATTTTTAGATCCGTGATCAGCTCACATCCGCCATCCGTTCGCCATTGAGTTCGTCCTTTATATGTGTTCCTTTGCTATTTTCCTAATCTCTATTTTAATGTGAATGAATATTTATTCGCCATATGGCGGTATTTCGTGTTTGATTGTGTATATATGTATATATATATATATGTATATATACATATATACATATATATATATATATATATATATATATATATATATATATATATATATATATATATATATATGTATATGTATATGTATATGTATATGTATATATATGTATATATATACATATGTGTGTGTACATGTAATACATATATATAAATATGCATATAATATATAAGAATATACTCATATGAAACACATTTTATTGGCACTTTTAGTTAGCTACAATCTTACTTCACTCATCTACATAATCGCCGTTCACTTCTAAGCATTTTTCGTACCGCTACACCAACTTCTTTAACCCCTCTGCATAGAAACTCGCCGTCTGAGGGTTGAACCAATCGACAAAGCCATTCTTGAGTTCCTCTTCGGTTTCGAAACTTTGTCCACCGAACCACTGTTTCAAGTGCAAGAAGAGAAAGTAGTCGCTGGGTGTAAGGTCAGGACTGTACGGAGGGTGGTTTAAAGAGTTCCCAACGACAAAAAAAGTCTCGTCCACTGGACATTCTTTTCTCTTTGTGGTGGTCGGTGAGCATTTTCGGTACCCTCCTTGCACGCAATGTGTGGTATCCGAGGTTTTCCGTAACAATATTGTAGACAGTAGTGCGTCCAAGTTGAGGAAATTGTTCAGCCAGGCCATTAATTGTCAATCGACGATCACATCGCATTTTTTGTTTCACTTGCGAAACAATTTCATCGGGCAGAATACTGGGTCTACCACTTCGCTCTTCGTCATGGATATTTGTTCGTCCATTTTTAAAATCACAGCACCATTGTCTTACCTTTTCTTCACTCATGACTGTAGATTTATAAACTACTAGGCATAATTCCCGATGAATTTCAGCAACCGACAATCCTTTTACATACAAGAATTGTATGACAGAACGCAGTTCACAGCTGGCGGGATCAGCGATTGTTCCGGACATTGTTGTTTGCATGCACGGACAAGTAAACAACTTCTGAAAAAAACAAATGCTGCTATAGCTTCTCAATGAATCAGTAGATGGCGCTGCAGGAGCAAAACTGTGTTCTAAAGCGCCAATATTTAAATATTAGCAAACGGTACTTACTTTAAGAATACGTCTCGTATAATCTCCTACCTATTTTATTTTATTTTCCATTCATTTTTAAATTTTCACGTAACTTACCTCCTTGAACACGCGTTAACTTTAACGCTTTTGAAATATTCTTTATCTAATACGCACTACGCCCACTTTAAATAACACCGCATCGGTGTTTGTAATCTCTTAGCCGATTTGCTGATTGTAGCTTGGTTATCGATTTATCAGGGTCCACGACCGGGGACACGGCATCTCTATGGTCCCGTGCGAGGAGAGCCACCCGGGACCTTCAAAAGCTTTGCGGCCTGCGATGGGAGTGGAGCGTGTTCCGCCAAGACATCTCCCTGCGTTGGAGCAACCCGACACCCCACATGGAGACTCTCATCATCCCTGCGACATCCCGCCACAGGGCATGCGGCTTGATCCGTCGTGCGATCGGGGAAGCCTACAGGCGACGGCTAGTGGCAAAGAAGGACCAGGGAAAGGGGATGGAAGCCATCACCAACTCCTGGGACAGCAGCCACTTCATTTCCACTGGCCGCTTCACCCGTTTCTGTGACTGGCGGTTCATCCACCGAGCCCGCCTCAATGTACTTCCGCTGAACGGCGCGCGCAGAGGTGTGCCGAATGCCAGCAGGAAGTGCAGGAGGTGCCGAACGGATGATGAAACCCTGCCGCACGTCCTAAATCACTGCCTGAGCCACTCCGCTGCGTGGAAACGGGGACATAACGAGATCCTGTCGCTCCTACGGGAAGCATTGCCTCCCAAATGGAAGGTCAGGGTGGACCAGAAGATGGAAGGTGACCACACGCTCATGCAAGGCTGGAGGCGCTGCACGCAGCCAGGGCGGCCAAAATGGCCAAGTACGACGACCTGGCCGCGAGACTTCGGTGCCGCCTCCAATTTAAGCAGGAGGTTCTCCTGGGTGCCATCGTCGTTGGCTCCCTTGGGACTCTCCTTGTCCCGTCGTGGGACAAGGAGAACGATCGACTCCTGTCCCGACTAAGAATCCACCGGGGTCACGTCACCACGCTGCGGAGAAGGATGGTGTCCGCGGCTGTAAAATGGTTGCGGGACATCTAATGCGAGCACGTGAAGAGACAGAGGCAGTACCATTACGACGCGGTAGCTTAGGCTGTCGACGTGTACATATTTATCTTAATTTTATGATTGTGTTTAGCATATCTCCCCTCATGTCCTCCGTGTGGAGGTCGATGTGAGGGATGTAGTTCTGGCGAACAATCTGGGTAATTTGATGTATTTTATGATTAATAAATATTACTAAGTGCTTATGTATTCCTCTCCTAGTATTATTCCCCATCTCAAGATTATTCCAATCCTTATTTAACATTTCCTCCAGTTATATGGAGAAATCACCACCCCCTTGGAGAAACTATTCCTACACTTCGAAGGCACCTGAGCAATCTGAGATACATACAGGTTTGAGATAATTCACCTAACTCTGTTATCATTTTTTATCTTCTGCAATGCACTTTATGTTTCCACCATATTTACTCTATCTTAAGCCTTCTTGAAAGCCACGAAAAAAGTAATTTCATCATGCTAGTGCTGTTATGTTATTTCCATTAATGACCACATCACGTATGTCATCACGCAAATATCTCCCTCCCTGAATTTGAACTGATCCTTTCGTAAGTCTTCATTTGGGTCCTGTGATCTCCCACTACCTTCTTCATTGTGCCAAATACTCTCTCCAAAACAAAAGGATAAATTGAAGAAAACTTGAGATAAATTAAATGTGGAATAAAGAATAACACAGAAACAAGGGTGTCCATAATTCGACTTAGGATACTGGTAGAACATTCCGTACTCATCAGTAATCGTTTACTTTTGTTATTCATTGAATTAAAGAAGGCTAATTTTAATTCCGAAAACGCTGTTTGAATATCCGGAGGCAATATTAGAGAATAACAACCTAATAAAAAATCTATTGATCATGAAGTTATCATTAAGTCCAACAAAAAAGGAAAGTCGCTACAAAATGAAATGAAGAGATCTAATACAAACGAAAATTATGATGGAATCAAATGTGGATCCAACTTATCATCAGTACTGTTCAGCATTTATTTCTAGAAAGCAAAAATCTTGAAAATGAAATAAATTATGGTGGAAGGTGAATTAATGAAGACGATGAGTCACGCAGAATTCATCAAGGTAAGTCAAAGGCAATATTTGACATATGGTATTCCAATTATTATTGGTCAATATTAAGAAGAAACAATTATCTTTGCTCAAGGAAGAGAATAAACAGAGAAATATTCTGCATGAATAGGAGAAATAGAGGTAAACTAAAAAAAATGAGGTCATTCATTTTTTTAAAATTAAATACCATATGATGGAAACTCGTTGGCAACGAATAAAATATTAGCTCAAGATAAATAGATTTTCACCTTAAAGAACATCTATATTGCACTGTTACCCTCATATTGTACACAAAAATATAAATTCAAAGAATTCGTTGCGTTCTAAAAAATATAAACATAACAGTTTCAGGTTTAACTTTGTGGAATTCCTTCATGATGGCGGTAAAAAAAAGAAACTGTGCACTTCCATATAATTATTTAATATTTCACGACCATGGTTGTGATGCTACGCATTATCATCGAAACCATGGTCGTGAAATACAGGTATTAAATCTTTATATGGAAGAGAAAAGTTTGTTTTTTTTTACCCTCAAATAAAAAAGGTAAATTTATATATTAGACAGCATTACGTTTGTTTGGAGTTTAAGTGTTTCAATGAATGGAGACATCATTCAAAAAGCAGACTAGAGAAGAATCTAAGTCTTTTGGTACGTAGCGCTCTAGATTAATTCTCGAAAAAATGAAAAATTCTGGTCATTAAACTTGAATATTTTGGGAATTCACCCACGTTGATTAATTTAAATCTGTCTGTCACATGGAATTACGTAACGTAAATGAACATTCTCACTTGAGCATAGTCACGCGTTTAAAATCTAATGAATATACTGGGATATTTTTGATACCAAATTAATTACAATATAGAAATACATAAATTCGATATCATTAGTTACTGAAATCGGATCAAACACTTTTTTGGTTTTATCTGGAAGTGAAATAATGTTTAAGAGGATGTAAATCACTAAGCATATTCTCAACCTTCCTCTTGGAAAGTGAATGATTACGAAGAGAATACATTTAAAATTGGAAAGGAGATAGCCTTTTTTCATTATAATGGGAAGTGGAAAATGAGCCTTTTTAGAATGTACGAAAGAAATAAACGAAAAAGGGAATGATGCGGCTTGGAAGCTTGGAAATTTTTACGTATTTTACAAGTTAGAAAACAGCAACTGTGTTTTAGTTAAGTAATATAATTTGAGGATGCAATCAATGCAATGCAATCGAGAAGAATAAATAAATACGGAAAAGACACAAAGGTTTTTATTTAAAAAATTAAAAACCTCCCAGCTGTTTTTAAATCTCTTTTTAAAAGCATTTAACATTTCATATTTGGCGTTAATCACACTATTATTTAAATGCATCTATGAACAAAAAGTTACTGAATTGAATAAAGACGTAGGTAATTTAGATTTTGAATTATAAAATATGACAAATTTTTTTTACCTAAACATTTTAAGCACCATAAGTTTCGCTACCTGTAGGTTTATCTTACACTACTCAGGTTGTACATGTATGTGCAACTCAATTGAAAATATGGTAATTTTAGCCTAGCAATGTGACTTATTTAAACAAAGATTTGCGCTTTGACGATTCGCATTCACAGAGGGACATGTTAACGTAGTGATCCAAGAGTCATCACACAAGCAAGGAACAGACTTGATTCACGTGAAAGGCTGTGAAACGCGTCCGCAAACCAGTTAATCCACAAGTTAAATTGATGGGACTTGGGGATACACTCACTCATGCTAATCTCCACTTTCGAGTGGATACAAACGAACACAAGAAAGTAAACCCATAATGGCACTCGATCTATCAGTCATGCAAGCAGTGGATTGGCTTGCATCTGACGCTGACAAATAAGTGTAAACAAAGAAAATAATTCTTTCTATTCATTTTTGTGAAATAAATTGCTTATGTCGTACAAGATTCATTTATAGTTTACACTATTTCTGCCTCGGAGTCACTGTTCACATTTTAGTGGAGCTCTGTTTAGTTTGATGTAGTCGCTGGAAATTATTGGTTAGAAACTTTTTAATGTGCCTTACAAATGTATTACAACACGTACGACAAAATACATTATTGCAAATATACAGTGTATGCATTTTGCATACCGCATATAAATCTTGTGTTTACACCACTGTCAATCACAAAAGTTTTTGATTGTTCACGCAGATTGGTAATGAAATAGGTACCCAATACATCAAACATAGGATAACTGAAGCATTACTGAGGGAAAAACACAGGATGTGAATATTATTGACATCGTTCAAAAAATTTTAAAAAATATCCCGAGTATGGTTCATGAATATACATTCTGCAACGAAGCAATTCCAATCATACACTTCTTTGAAATAAAAATAAATGCTAAGTCCAAAACGCTATCCAACGAATTTGAAACTAAAAAAAGTCAACAAAATTTTTTTACCCCAAAGGTCAAAAGCGGCGCCCCTTTCAAAAGGTTTGATGAAAAAAAAATTTAGGGTGGGAACATTCACATTGATTAATATTGAGCAATTTAAAAAAAACGACAACTCTCAAACAAAAACGAGGGAGGATAAAATTTTATGAAACGCCTGTGACGAAATATAAATCAGAAATCGAATGAGCGGGGTGTTCCAAACGAACCGGTGGCACAAAACACCAAATTGGATACTCAAAGATTTGCCGTAGCTCCAATTTGGCCGCAAGCGAGAGGAGCAGCATCAGCTGAAGAACGTCGGTGTGGGCCATGACAGGGCATAAAGTAGGCTTCCCAGAACGGCAGACCGTGAACGGCGGTTGGGCTAAAAAGCTCGGTGCCTATATTTGGAGAGGCGTGGAGATATAGGATGGATTGATTGTGCGCTAATTGCCGAGGGTGGGAAGGACCGATTGGTAGGGGAATAATTGCCGTAATGAGAACCAAGGATCGACATGTTTGAGGTGCTTTCAGGTGAGGGTCGAATGCGCATGGGCAAATATGGTCAAGGGAAGTCCAGAGATTAGTGTAATCTTAATACAACAGGAAGTATTAGGGTGATGAAAAAGGGCTATAGAACTGCAAGAAAACAGCAAGAAAAGAATTTTCATTAAAATATTAGCCATTTTTTATCTATAAAATTTATATTCTAATTATTTATTCCAGAAAACATAACATGATAGGTAAAAAGAAATTAAATTCATATAATATGTTAGTTGAGTAGGAAAATCATGGTTATTAGAAAATAAGCACCAGGGCCGTTCTCTCAATCCTCTTGATATTACAAATGCACAGAAGGGACCCAAATTATTTTATTTTTACAGACTGAGTATTAATTCATATTAACAACAGAATTTCTTAATGAGGTTATTAAAAACTCCATTGAAGATTGGAATTAAAATGCGAACTTTTCCTCCAAATATTTTTCCCTCTTACCCCTTCAATTCCTCGACGCTATTAGGCGCAGCGATCACTCCATTTAATGATTTAAGCAAGTGAAAAAATTCACTTCCCCAATGAATTTTTTTGCCTCTATGAAATAAAACCTTTAATAATTACAGAATATTAATAACAAACTTATAAAATCAACCATATTAATAGCTTTAAATTGTGGTGCAAATTCAAAGCGTAAATTGTTCAATAATAATGTGGTAAATAGTCTAAAATGTTACTTGATAAGTAATTACCTGAATAAAAGCTTAATTTCCAGTAATTTTATTATTTATTTTTTATTTATAAAAAATTATTAACTTATCAATTTCTATATTTTTGTACTTCAAAACTGTATTTAGCGTTTGTTTACTAGAACGCCTCTTCTGTCATATTTATTCAATTACTACATAAACTTCACACCTCCGCAATGCCTTCTTCGCCACCTCTATATGATACCTTTAAATATATTCAATTTTATAATATTGTTCCTACATTTATATGTTCAAGATTTTATGAAAACTTTAGGCATATACAGGGTCGCAACCAAAAGTGGTAAAACTGATTTTCTCTGGCGCGAACGGAGCGATGAAGGGGGATCTGCCGGGAAGAGTGAGGTGGAGGGAGGTCTTAGCAGCAGACCGACACCAACCTCAGTTGCCTGCGGGCTGTCGTTGAGTGAGAACACCGTTTTTCGTAAAGCAAGTTTTTTGTCCGCGCCGAAAAAAAAAATGAATCTGAATTTTGAGCAACGTTATTCCGTGAAGTTTTGTGCGAAACTCGGGAAGACGGCAACTGAGACCCTCCATATGATCAAGCAGGCTTATGGAGACACTGCCTTAAGCCGTTCCACAGTGGCACAAGTTGTTTAAAGGGAGCTCGTTGAAGACGGCCGTGAACGGCAAGAACCGACACGAATGTGGACAGAGTGAGGACACTGCTGAACACAGACTGACGCTTAACCAGTGAAGAAATTGCAGACCAGTTGGGTCTGTCGTCGTCGTCAGACAGCTGCTGGACAAATACGCGTTGCCACGTTGCTGCACCCGCCCTATTCTCCCGATGTGGCACCACCGGTTCTTCTTCTTCCCTCTGATGAAAAGACAGCTCAAGAGACGACGTTTTGACTCGATAAAGGCCGTTTAAGAGGCTTCGACGAGGGCCATCAACGACATCCCCAAAGAAAATTTCCAGCGAGCGTACGGGGAATGGGAGCAACGTTATACTAAGTGTGTAGCAGCTCAAGGAGAATACTTTGAAGATTAATAAGTCGATGTAAGTATATCGTCAATAAAATTCTGGTAAAAAAAATCAGTCCTACCAGTTTTGGGTAACACCCTGTTTATATAATTTTAAATAATATGTAAGTCGCGGTAGTCCAGGGGGTAGAGCGTTTGACTACTGACCGGAGGGTCACGGGTTCAATTTCGGCGAAGGCACTCTGGGCACCTGCAGCTCCACCCAAGCTAGTTGATTTTTGGGTACCAGATCTTCCTGGGAAACCATAACCGGCACAGGTAAAAGAACTGGCCCCCCTACCCGCCATCGGTCTTAGTACATGGGTGAGATCTGCCATCACCGCCTAAATCGGCCTTCGGGTTGATTACTGTGTGTTTATGGTTTACATAAAAATACATATATAAGTATTATTTATTTATTTATAAGGTAATCTACCGGTAAAAGTAGGTTTTTGGATGGACACAACTATCAAATAAACATTTTGTAACTCCAAACAAAACCCAATCCAGCAACCTAATCTACATCAGGTCCCTCTTCATCTCCGTGTACTTCTTTCCTCCCTTCATCCCGTCCAACATCCCTATCCTATTCCTGCCCTTTCCTCGCTTGCCCAACATTCTCCCCTCCATTACCTTCTTCAACATTCCACTACCGCTCAATACACCTTTCATCCATTTTTCCTGCCTCCATAGGATTTCTCTCAACAAACCCCTCTTTTACAAACCGATTTTACGAATTCCCATACAAGTTTTGGGTGCGACCCTGTACTCAGATAAATAATAGAGATAAGATTTCATCTCTCCCTGGCACATCATGGAGGAACTGAGTTTGAAAAAAAACTAAAGAAAGAATTTTAGCCCACTCTAATTTTAGCATCACCCTTCACATTCAGCTAAATTTACGTGCATATAAAAAGTGGTGTTAATAATTCAATAGGGTATACGATCAGTTAGATGATACTACGTGTGTTCCTGTCGGAGAAGGGAGAGAGGTTGTACTGAGGTGGGAGATTATAGTTTAGGTACGAGTTATGACTGCGGGGAGAAAGTAATTGAGCTCTGTAGGAGAAAGGGGTTAGTCATAACCAACACCACCAAAGGTTTAGGCGCTACAAAAGCCATAGGTGTAAATGGAAAATGCTAGGTGACTTAGAAGGGTATAAGTTAGATTATATTATGGTTAGGCAAAGGTTTAGGAGCAGTATGATCAATTCTCATGCGGATGCGGACTCAGACGACAATTTAGTTGTTATGAAGGGTAGCATCCGTTTCATAAAGATAAGGCAGGAGCGGCGGGTTAGGGAATGTAATGTAGAAGCATTAGATGGATTGACAAGGAAAGAGAGAAAATTATGGATGACGGTAAAGAACTGAGTACTATCGGAGGAAAATGGAAATGTATCAAAAAAGTGATACCGAAAGCCGCAAAAGACACTATAGGAACCGTTAACGGGAAAAGGATAAAGAAACCATGAATCACGAATGAGATTATTAGAAATATAGATGAGAGAAGAAAATGGAAGAATGCAAACACAGAGTTAGGAAGAAGAAAGTACAAAAAGTTGATAACCAATTGAGACGGGCAACAAATAAAGCAAAAGAAGCATGGTGGAAAACGAAGTGTGAGGATATGGGAAGTTTACAGAGGAAGGGTGAAATCGGTACGCTCTACAGTAAGGTTAAATCGTTATCGGGATGGAAGAAGGGAAGATTTGTGGTAACCGTTAGAGATAAGATGTATATACATATACGAGTACATGCCAGTATAACTATCTATCTGGAAAAAGATTAGTAGGTTGTGCTATTTACTCTTTTAGGAAGACAACTTGTAGTGTTGAAATGTCAAGCAACTGGTGAGTGTCCTGTTTTTAATTGTTTCAAGCTTAATATTAATTTTCCTGTAACAAATGAAAAACCTGAAAGTAGTATAAAATTGAAGAAAGTGAGCATCAGCTTGGGTTTTTCTAATTTATTCTCTTGAAATATTAGTGTATTATTCGTCTAACTTTCAATTACCGCGGGAAAATGTTCTAAAATAAAAATAAACAAACAATAAAATTCATGAGAAATATGATTAAATATGCAAAAATATGAATTAAAATTTTTAATATAATATTTTTAATTGCGTTATTACGTTTTATTCCATTTTCGTACTTAATAAAAATATTAGCTTAGTGTAAAAGTAGACTTTCCGAAGGAAGGTAGGTATTATATTTTTCCTACAGTTGAAGTAAATGGTTCATTTCAATGTAACGTTTTAATTAAAATGATTTTTTTAATGTTCTTTCATACCTGGAGCATTAACTAACAGGACTAAAAACAGCACGCCACCAAATGATGGAATACCTAAAGATCACCAAACGTAAATTTTTCTACTATAAATTAAATTTTACCATTCAATAGTGAAATTGCGTAAATATACAGTCAAATAAATCTATGTCAGGCGATAAATGTGATGCTTTCAATTAAGTATAATTTATTGAAACAAATTTTGTGAATCTCGTTGATTATCTGGCTGCCATTGTGACTGGAGAGTTTTGATTTTCAAGGACATATTTGTTGAAATTTGAAGAAGAAAATAGAGCAAGGCCAGAAGCTACATAAAAAGACGAGAAAGAAGTGGTTTATTTTTTCTTTAAAATGGGAAAATATTCAAAGGTGTTAGAGGTATGCAGAGCACAATAAAAAGTTCGATGTTATTTTTACGAGTAACATGGTGTGATTTGAGGCCGGAAGCAAGACTCTTTCAATCACTGAGGATCAAGTTTGATGATAATATGCGGGAAAATACTGGAAGTAATGGATTAAATAGAAGGGTGTTTAAATATTGGAGGTGGATAAGCTGAAAATAAACCTTTTCTTCTTGATTGCGAATTTTTCAATTAAAACAGTAACCATCATAAAACGGACGTGAAAAATAAGTTGGGTATGAGATCGAATAATCAAAAATTCATTCATATAAGTGGAAAGCTAAACTAGAGCCAAATATCTCGCAACGTTGCCAGTAGTGTCAATTTTTCTAAATATTTCATTTTAGAAAGGTGCTATATTATGTCACTGCACGTTTGATCATTTAAAAACTTTTTTAAAAAGGTAAGCAACTGCTGACATAAAAATCATGGAATTTGTTGAATATGACATTCGAAAAACTACTGGCAGTGGATTTAAACCAAAATGTATATGAATCCAATTAATTTATACATTTATTACTTCAGATAACTGTTACACTTCTGAGCCTTAAAAATAAAAGTATTAACCTTTATATTATAGGAAGTTTATCAATCATACATGGCAAACCTTACTTTGGATAATGTTTGTTTAACTTAAAAATGGCTTATTACATATTAATTTATCATTTTATTCACTAAATGAGTTTCCTTTCATTTAAGCAGACTAAGAACTAAGAAGACAGACCAAAATTCATGTCTGTGCTGCGAATGAAAAAAATATTTCCACTTTGGTAAAAGGAAAGACACTCCGTCGCTGTCTCAAATCAGGTGAACCCTTGAAGCCTCGTTTTAAATGGAAACGAAGAAATATTTTCCAGTGTCAATGCGCCAGCTTGTAATATAATTTTCTTTTATAGGTCGACTCCCATCTTGTTAACTTGACAACCTGAGAAAATAAGTATATGTTGCCCCTTGAGTGGAGTGTAAAGCGAGATTTCGGTGTAAGATTCACATCTGTTTTCATTCTATGACTTAGCGTAACATAGTTCCTCTTCAATCATGCTGCCGTGTTTCTATATTAATTTAGCGACGTGCCCTCCTCAAATGCTTGCCACCTTACCTTATTTTCTTCTTTCCTCTTTCAAGTTTATCCACAATCTCGCCTTATCATTACCTTCATAATCTAAAATTTCACTTTTCCTACTCATTTGCCGTTGACAACATTTTATTTCTCCCATTCCGACATTCCCCCCGTTTGGTGATTGTGCCTCTCACCCGAAATCAATTGCCTCCCCTTCCTCATTCCTCTTCCATCTCTCCATTTCCAAAACTCACATTTACTCCATCCGTCCTTTCGTCTCCCTCTCAGATTCCACACAAGGTCATCGTATCCATTTGACGCTCTCAGAGAGCTGGGAAATCATGTCAAGTCACAAGCTGCCCACAAGTTCTGAGAGAGTGGTCTCTACGCAATGTGCTTGTTTTGCTAGCAGGTCTCTTCTTCATCTTTCAATCAGTAGTACATATGGAAGCTATAAGTACATTTCAGAATCAATAGCATTTTTCTTCTTGATGGAATTTCAGGAAGTCATCAAGGATTCAGAATATTTATTTGCCGAAATCTTTCAATCATCTTCATTTAGATGGATTTCAAGCAAAGCAAATTTTAAATGCAAAGAGACATTTTGATATTTCAGTCTTAGAATTACGACCTAACTTAAGAAAGGTAGCTAAATTGCTACTGCAAACCTTGGGCACTAAGGGTATTATAACTTCATAGTTACAATTTCAGTACCTGGCCGATGTAACGTAATAGGTGTTGAGTAAAGGAAAAAACGCTTGTAGTCCAATTGCAGAAGAACAGAGAGATATTATTACAATTTTGCATCTAATTGTCCTGGAGTTAACATTCGACAGTCGTATGCTTTGCCATGCAACGCAAATGACTTGATTCTCACCATCTCCAAACATAGCTCAATAAATCATACCAATAAAATCAAAAAGATTAAGTAAGTGTAGATCAGATAGATGCCAATTTTTCCACTAAAGATAGGGATCAGAATAGCATTACCAGACCGCGGTAGGGCCATATTCGGGTCAAAATTAGTCTGGTGTGTTTTCACGCTCTGACACACACCCTAGCGGTGACTTGCAGGGTACTAAAATAAAAAATTGCTTCTATTCCTTGCCACCCCATTATTGTAAGCCAATAATATCCTTCTTTTTTCCATTCCTATACACCATTCGGTATATCATCTTTATCAGTCAGCGACATGATTTATAAAATTGCATTCACGTCTTTGATTGTTTTTAATGTTATTTAGTTACGTGTCTGATAAGTAGCATATGATTAAGAAGGATTGGATGAACTAATATTTCTTGGGAGAACACTGGTTTCTAGTTTTCGAACATATTAGGGCGTCAGGACTGTTAATGTAGCTGTCATCATGCACATCAGTCGTAGGATTGTTGTTGTACGTACCTTCATTGGTTTCCTCCACTTTTATTCTATTGAAGAGAGGCTTCCTCTTGGTCTTTTTAGGGAAACCTCTGCATCAGGACTGTTTTCGTTTATCTCGCTAAGCAACGTTCACCAGCCTATTCATAAAAAATGGTGTTAAATTGTCATTGGTTCATTATTTAGAATTAAACATCACCAAGAAACTACAATTTAATTCTGCTAATTTTCACGGAATTCAAAACCGTAATTGTGTGTTTAACACGACGAATTACAGCATTGAGAGACAGAAGTCCTTTTCCTGCCATTAAATCAGACTTTCCGCAAACATTCGTTGATTTTAACGGTTGACATGCGAAATAAAAATTCACAATTTGTACAATTTAGGAAACACAATCTCTGGTAGGACCTACTTAATGAGCAAAACTTGCAATGCAACTGAAGTTTGGAGCGTCTTTTACTTTGACAAGCAAAGGAACATTAAACAAAGCCTATTGAATAAAGCCGAAGAGCAAATTGTCTTACGATTAATAAGAGAAACGTAAACATTAAGCTTACGCGACCGCACTGGGTGTTGCGACTTCAGGGATAGCAAACTAGCTCCCGTTGTGAGGGGTTCCCCTGGCGAGATACGAAGGGCGTCCAGAAGAAGACGTGAAAACCAGAACGGAAAGCTTTGCTTCCCTGTCACATTTCTCTGCAAGGGGAGCGGAGTGGAGTCGGGGCCGACGAGAGCCAGTTGCGAACCGAGTAATGTGATTACAAAAGGAAAAATTAGTGGCTTTAGAAAGAAATGGGGAGGAGTCGGCGAGGTGAGGAGGCTGAAGGGGAACCGGGTGGAACGGACTATAAGTGGAGAGGCTAGAAGAGGGGGTGAGAGAGAGAAAGGGAAGAACATACGAGAGGTTTGGAAGTGAGAGAGATAAGAGGTGGGAGGTAGGGAAGCGAGGAGGATACGTAATGAGGGGCCGTGGGAGGTGAGAGGTAGGTGAAGGGTGGTAGGGGGAAAAGGAGAGAGGATAGAGGGAGGGAGAAAGATAGTGGGGGGGAGATGAGAGCGGTCGAAATAAGAGCCTCCCGAGTGTGCAAGGTCAAAATGTGAGTAGGCGACTTTAATAAGCTGGTCGGCCCATGCGAAAACTGGAGTGAGCGAAAGAGGGTGGCGGGATGAAAGGGGAGGAGGGTGGAGAGTACGATGAGGGGTGGAAATGGATGGGGGAGACGAGTACAAGGCCTTTGAGACCAAGCTGCTAATGAAGGTGTCGAGGGGGAGGCCAACGACGCTACTGCTGACAAAGTTTCGTTTTTCTTCCTTTCGTTGGAGGTGAAAAGAGGAGAAAAAGCGTTACAACTACCAAATTAGCGAGAATACTCTCGTCGGTAACGCCTTTTAACCTGTTGGCGTGCTTGTGGCAAACGCCATTCTCGGAGCTTAATTCCGTAACCAGCTCACGAACACAGGAATAGTAATTACAAATTTATGCATGTATTAGTGCCTACACTTCTCTGGCTGTAAACACACACCGCCAAAATCACGTTGACGATGTTGTCATAAGAATAAGTAGAACCTCCAATTTAGAGGTTGAATGGATGAATAGCATAATGGAAATATTTGATAAATAAATTTGATAATTAGACAGATGAATGTTTAAATTTTTGTTACGAAACTTTTTAATATCTATTAATTAATTATGATAGAATTCTAGGGATTTATTTGTTACTGATCTAGAGACGATGTGGTTATACAGAGGCAAAACGTCATTACAATTTTTATAATATTGTTAAAGACTAACAGTTAAAAATGTAAAACTTGGATTACATAGTAAAAATTTAACTGTATACGAATTACACTATGTATGTGATTTTTCCCCCACACACGATTAAAAATTCACACAAGTTATAATTGAATCCCGGATTAAATACTAAGTAATAGGGGAAAGGTATCAGTAAAAGAAAATGCTTACGTACAAAATACCATTCAAAAGTCTCAGCAAACTTTGTGATACTGTTACAAAACCAATGGAAAATTTTAATACAAGAAATGAGTCATCATGCCTTTATTTATAAGTAAGGTAAGTATAGAGGTTACAAAAAGACTAATGGTGTGTGACCATGGTCTTGTACGGCTTGAGAAACTTAGTCATTTGAGCTCAATTTTAGGCATAGATTTATGGCTTTTCGGGTACAGGTTTTAATAGGGATAGTAAAGATAATGTAAACAAACAAAAAATAATAAAAAAACTGCTGTAAATGCTGGGATATAATAAAGTATCGTTGGTAAAATTCCAAATAAAACAGGATAAATTGGGATAGAGAATTTTGATTGGCGATGGAATATTGAAGACTTTTACTGACCGGAGGAATTCAGGCGAGCGACGTTGCGTAAGGAAAGGATAGAATGTTGGACAGGATAAAGAGAGATTTAATACTTGTCGCATATAAGAATTGTTAGACATTTAAAAAAGTCTCAGGCCTTTTATTGTAAGGCAAGCAATAAAGGTGATTTATGCAATCTTTGTACATCTAATAACCTATATCAAAACTGTATACTACCAAATATTTATACACTACACGCAGTTAAGGGCAGCACAGTTTTCAGTGAAACTCTTGAACACTGTGAAATTTGATAAAATGCCTTAGCCAGAACACTAATTGGAAAACGGTGATTTACCCTTACCTTTACAAACGTTTGACGAACAACATGACATCTGTCTAAACATTACGCTATCCACTTCTCTAATCATTGGAATTTGTTCAGCCTTCCCTAACGATTCAACTGCTTGTCTTGTTGATTACCTAAGACCAAATGACTAAAAGCAATTCACGTTTATTTTTCTACTTTTTTATCTGAAAAATGAAATTACTATACTTTGATTAACAATTATCGTCGATCATTATGGTCAGTTATAAAATAATAAAAAATTATAAGTTCTCGGAAAAATGAAATACTTAGAAGCACAAAAAATTTTGGAGAAATACTGTTTTTCCTATACAGTATTTTTTAATGACAAATCATGGTCTTAGTTAAATATGTGCCCCGTAAATGTTCTCGGCTTCGTCATGTTTCTACATATAATTACTTTTATTATTCAGTGAAATAATAAAATAAAAACCAATTAAATATTATTTATATGACTCTATAAGACGTATCAAACTACGAGACCTTGATAGAAAAACTATGAAATAAATATACCAAATCCTTTAAGTAATCTTGAAAACATTTCCAAGAAAACCGAACTGCAGAATTAAGGAGGTAGCAGGCGTTTCTTTCTGTTCCATTAACAAGCATTGGCGTGCTTAATGGTTCATTATCTGCAAAAAACATTCTTTTTTAATAACTCTTTTTTAAAATTCCTGTCTTTACTATCAAGTAATTAATCATATTAATTCTATATAAAAACTAACGCATGGCATGTGCATACATAATTACTCGCGGTATTAGCGCAAAAACCCCTTTTAAAAGTAATTTTCTGATGGACATAGGTATTAAGTTCAGCTTATCTTTACCGCTTAAAAGATATGAGTGATCACTTGCATGGCCAGAAGTGGGTAACTCCTTCAACAACCCTCGTAACCCGAACACCATAAAAGAAATTAATTTTTTTAATGTAAGTGGTTTTAATTACCTCTGAAATTTGAGTAATAAATACAGTTTATACGTTTTAAGATAACGGGATACAGATGGGGAATCCTCGAGATATCCAAGCCCACAATGAAATAGTAGAATATGCTTCAATACAAAGCATTCATGCATACAAGGAAATATGCCAGCAAATGTAACGAGCCGATAGGAAACTGTCATGATCTCACAAAGAAAAGCTAATAAATAAACCTTCAAATCCATAGGAAGAGATCATTAGGAACTTTTTTTTTAAATCGAAGCATGGTCATATCCAACGGAGGAGGCCATGTATCCACCCCTTAAAGAATATTTTTGGCTTCAATAGAATTAAAACATAAATTGCTTATCCGCCCGTAAATAATTTTGAATAACTGATGTACTTTCAATATAAATTATCAAATTTACTTCATTTTATACAATAAAATGCGTTTTGATATCTTATGATAAAGTGCGGTGGATCCGGAGCGGTGGTTTATTTGAAAGATAAATTTTGACGGAAAATATTTCAGTTCATACCTAAACATTTCATCCATCCATTTACAGGTTTAAATAAGAATAAAGTATGCAATCATAGGTGACGCCAGAGCTGCAATCATCTGATTAAAGATGCGGGTGAGTTCTCTTAAAGCCGTAGTATCACTCCGAAATTGCAGTCAAATCTAGCAAGAACTACTCGTGCAGAGTAGCAGTAGAGAGTACATATCAAACAAGTATGATAAAAAATGGGTAATGGAAGAGGGTAAATTAGGTTACCTTTGGCTGATAGATATCTGAAGAAAGTGGAAATACGAAAAAGTGGGCTTGGATGTCTTAGACATTAGTGAGATGACATGCCGCAAAGAAGGATGCCTGCAGATGTACGATACAGAGGGTAATATGAACCAAAGAGTTGAGAAATGAGAGTACAGGACTTCCTGCGGAACAGCAACTGGATCACCACGTTTGAGTGTCAAAGAAAGCCCGAGGTTATACCTATGATGGACTAGAAACATGCGGAAGTAAGAAATCTTTCGAACCATCACGGAAGTATTGAAGATTTTAATAAGAAATGAGAATTTAATGATCCTGGGAGGTTCAAATGTCATCAATGGACGGGTCAAAGGGGAATATCTTTTTGAAATATTGAGTAATAAATCAAAACTAAATGGAAAAAGGCTAATGAAAATCAATACATGATATTAATCATTGGTGCCAAAAGCCCACAGTGAAAAATATCGTAGTTGCTAGAAAATGAATGATGAAGGAAATATTGAAAAATTTATTAAAAATAAAAAATAACAGAACATTAAGATATTCTGCAGCAAATTTCATGAATGATCACAACTTGTTTCAAAAAGTTTAAATTTGAGAAAATATTAATATCCAAACGGTAAGAAATAAGTTGTGAAAAACACTTATTAACACTTTCCTTTTCCTACAGTAAATTAAGTAAATTTTCATATTCTTAATCAACATGGTGATGTTAAATTAAATTCATTAATATCAGAAAAGAAGTTTGCAAACTATGTCGCAGAACTTAACGCCCAGTCAGATCCAAATGATCAATGCCAAGAAGGAGTAACGTTAGTAATACTCACCCATCGTTCAATTAGCAAGTACACATAACTAGACCTCAACATTCACGTAACTGGTTTTTCCTTTAATTCTGAGTTACTCAGGGCATACAAATTAAATCTGGTTATTAAAACTTATGCTTTTATTCGAATTATACATTTAGAAAAAATTTGTCTAAATGGAAAAACCACACATAATTTTGTTTTAATAGCAACTTCAGCGATCATTTTGAGTGTAAAACGAATCCTAAATAGAATCTAAATGAAAAAAATATCTTTCTTGCCTACCTGTAGATTGAAATACAGATTTACGCATACACAAGTTTCACCGAAAAAGATAAAACTAAATAGATTTAAAACTTTCTATTAAGGACGTAGTAAATCAATAATATGCAAATCTTTCGTAATTTTAATACGTTTTTAGGATTTATTTCTTACGTAAATAATTAATAATTTATTCTAATTAAAATAAAAATTATCACATTTGGAATAATGAGGCATTCATATATGTTCTATAAATTTACAATCAACTTCAGGTCTTGAAATTTAGAAGCAGATGTGTGAAAATTGCCGAAACCCGGTCGTAGTAAATCAAAACATTTAATAATAGTTTATTATTCTCGGGAATAAAATTATCCCAGCTTTAAGATCTGATTATGAAAATTATCAAGAAACCTTAACAAAGACTGGAATCCCAACTACTATCAATAGCAATTAATTGAGAAAAGGTTTTTAATAAAATTTCAAGACCGCATGTCCCTGTAATAGTGGATTTTCGCTTCTTAATTCTCAAGTTCTGGCTTGCACCTTATTGGATAAATTTTGTACTGCAACATAGGGTGCAAATTTTTGTCATTTGATAGTATATGTATTTGAATGCGTGTAAGTTGAAAGGATTTTTGTGTTTATGTATAAATTTACACAAATGTTGATAAACTAATAAGTTAGTAAGCATTAATTAAGTATTATTACGTAAGGTTGCACGGGCGTATTGATTTTGCATGTAGTTTTGTTTCCTTTTACAGGTGGTGACATAACACTACCCGCTGCACAATCTTGCGGTGACTTGCAGAATATTATATTGATGTTATGTATATGTAGAAGTTCAGTGAAGAAAAGGCGATAGAATACGAAAGAAAGAGTTCTAGGACCTGTAGAGGAATCTGCTATTGAAAGAAAAGTCGTAAAGAGGCAGATAATGAATTCGGAGGTAAAACTGGTGAAAATTGAAGGAAAGTTAGCATAGAATTAGTCGTCCGCTTTTGAAAGATATCATTGTAATTAAAGGATGAAAAAATATTATGTGATGATTTACAAAGCAAAATAATAAATGAAGAGGCTGAAGAAATTCAGACGATGGCGTGAAAACACAAGCATGAAAGAGTGCAATTCAGTTCACAATTTGTGTGATTCGAAATTCAGAAAAATGAAAACGTGTTTAAATATTAAGATATCGAAACAATGTCATGCATATCACTCAAGTGACAGAATTTTGCGAAACCAATAGCAGAGGAAAATTTGTCCATTGAGGCAGTATAAATTACCTTACTGCAGGTAGATTTCGTTGCTTCAGCTTAAGAATTTCCCCGTAAATAATGCCCTATAATCGGATTACTTATGTGAGAATCTTAGTAAAATAACTTCTTATAAGATTTTGTGACTAAGTTTTTAAAAATATCATTATGCATAATATTTCTTAAAATACGTTATGAGTATAAAAATGATTTCCTGTTAGAGTTCAATAATGCCTATCCTCAAAGAGAAGACACCCCATTTTTCCTAATGGATGTACCATTGTGATGTTCCGTGTGTCGAAGGTCCAACAACAACTGTGTAAAAAAGGAATGCAGTATGCGCCTGATTAAGGGAAATTTGAATTTTAAAAAAATTGAGAATCATAGGACCCAATTTTACTCTTCTTCTGTTAAAAAGATAATGGACAATTATTAGAAAATTCTGGACTTAAACATAGCATAAAACATACAGGTATACCTGTAATACGAAAAACTCTGTACTGATAACTCCAAATCAAATTATTAACCCCTTATTTTTGTTTAAAAGCCCTCATTATACAAATCTTTTGTCCCAAGACAGTTTCCAACTTGCATACAAGAAAAGGAAGATTCAATATACATAAATGAAACTTTTTAATTAACATCGTCATACATTTTTATAGTATTTTATGTGTAATACAGGGTTACACCTAAAAGTGGTAGGACTGATTTTTTTGCAAGAATTTTATTGACGATATACTTACATCGACTAAATAATCTTCAAAGTATTCTCCTTGAGCTGCTACACACTTAGTATAACGTTGCTCCCATTCCCCGTACGCCCGCTGGAAATTTTCTTTGGGGATGCCGTTGATGACCCTCATCGAAGCCTCTTACGGCCTTTATCGAGTCAAAACGTCGTCTCATTAATACGGTGTGGTAGAAGCATCAATCCTCACTTCTGTAAGCAAATGTATTTAAAAAGATCGTAGTGGAAGCTTTTCATGGTACCTAGCGTATTTTATACTTATGACATTTTCAAGCAAAAAGATTACCCAGAATCAGATGAGTTGATCCTCAATTCCTTCGATTAAATATCAGCCCTTAGCCGTATCAGTACATACACACGGGCACGTGGCCAATTCCATGCGTTAATATTTACATCCGCGCTCAGAGAAAGTTTCTTGAAATTCTTTAGATTCAATGATATATTATTCTTGAATAAATGAAAAAGCTTCAATAGCCTTAAACAGTTTACCTTTCAAAACAAAGTAGGGTAAAAAAGGAAAGGTGAATAAGAATACGCGTATTTCGGCCACAAAGTAGCCCTCTTCAGCGTACTGAGGGTGATTCGTCACCTCAACTTGTGTTGTCATGATAACACAAGTGATTGTGGCGTCACATGCACAACTAATCTCATTTGTACTTTGTTTTGAAAGTTAAACTATTTACGGCTATTGGAGTTTTTTAATTTTTTAAATACTGCTATCCGTAAGGGCTCAATTCAATCATTATTGCTATATAATTCGGTACAGTGTAATATCTTTCAAAATACGATCAAATATTTAATAATTGTGAATAACTAGATTGAAATATAGAAAATATGTATCAAATAAGCTTGATGGTATTCGGGGTAACTTTGTGAAATCGATTCATATTGGAAATTAAAAGATGATAACTTTGTAATTTCACTGAAATTTAAACCGATACGACCCGGGTTTTGACGTCGAATGTCATCTTCCGGTGAAGATGACCGTGGACGTCGAAACCCGGGTCCTATCGTAATAAATTTCTGTGAAATTACAAAGTTATCATATTTTCATTTCCAATATAAAATAAGAAATATTAAATGCGTAAAAAATTACTCAGCTTAATGAAATTCTATAGTTTATTATGAGATTTTAAATGCCAATCAGACCCATCCATCCAGAAAAATCAGCCGTGGAAAGGGTTTTATGGTTGAGAGTAGAGCGCACCCATAGAGATGAACAACTAATGGACCCATCGAATAATTAATAGCTTTTACAAAGGCGTGGACGAGGTAGAATATCGTCTAAAATAGTACAAGAAGCAGTAATATTATTTTTTAACAAATTACAAGGGTAGAAACATGGAGCTATTAGAATGTTAGGAGATAGCGTTAACAAAGGATGAAACTAGCCGTAAGGCAAGATTTTGTTAGAAACACGGTCAATTCAATCCAAGCATTATTTGCTGGAAGTTTAGTTCTTCAAAATTGTGGTTTTTATATAGCAAAATTTGGAACATTTTAAAAATAACAATGCCTTGTTTGACTATAAATGCAACGTTTGGTCAATGATTAAAGATTCATGAATCATCCGGGTGATTCCTCTGGATATAGTCATCCGGATTCGGGAAACACCAGCAATGTGATTACCAGTGTGTGAACTTTTTAAAAACTCAGGGGGCACAAGGAAATGCCTGACCACAACTTACGTCAGGCCGGGCAGTTCATTCCCGACAAATTATTGAAAGAGTCTCAGACATATACAGACTTAAATCTATGGCCAACCTTCCGGTTGAGGACTGGTTATCGACTAAAGCGTGCATTTTTTGGTATTCACTTCATATTCCAGCAGTTTAGTAGTAGTAATTAGAAGACTTGTAATTGACGTAGTACTTGCCCTTTTAATGCGTTTCATTGACCAAATTTGGTAATAGGGCTAAATTGAGGTATAAACTCTGTATTAATCAGCTTTTTGGTAGTGAAGTCAGTTTCGAGTATGTTAGTAAAATGAATATCTCGGAGCAAGTATGTGGAATTTCTTCGTTCTTCTTCAAAGGATTGCAAAAAATTCTCAAGCAGAAAAAGGATTTTTATTAGAACTTCAGACCGACCAGAAATGTGAGGGATACACTAAAACGCACGAACTGGTCTGTAATTACAATTTTTAACAAAGATAACGCTACTATGAATACGAATGGTGTTTGTATTCGGACTCATGGAGCTCCCTGAGATGAGAAAACAACTGACATGACCCCTCAGGAAAATACGACCGCTCTTAATGCCTTAGTTACCACCTCAAGAGTGGCAAAAGGAGATGAAATTGGGGAGGAAGATTGAAAAATGCGAACAAGGAACATGGGAGAAATGAGTGAGGTGGTTGGATGAAGCAAGGGAATTTTAATGAGCAACAAGGAAGGAATTTAAGTGAGGAAAGGAGGGAAGGAGATGGAAGTTCCCATTAACAAGGGAGGACGAAACTCGGGAGAAAGTGAAAAAGAGGGAGAGAGATGGAGAGACAGAAAGACTGAGAGAGAAACAAGGATTGATAGTGTTAGAAGAGAGAAACTGATAATCATTAATTCCCACGTATTTGAATTCCCTCAGCTGCGTATGATTAAGAATAAAAAATCAGTCTGATGTAGATAAAGAAGCAATAGAAGGGAAGATAACAAATGGCACAACCAAAATGCTAAAATTCGCTACATACGCCCATGAATTGAAATGATACGAGACATTAAATAGATGTGGGTAGATCTCCCATCGTAATCTGCGGGATGCAAAATTTACACAAAATGGTAGACATTCTAATGCACTGTTTTCAGATCTGGGGTTTTTCAGAAAAATATGGTAGCGGAAAGTTCACAAGGCACAAATGAAAATAGATGGATCCGGAGACGTCACTCAGATTCAAACCTGGGTCCAAAAGAGAGAGTACGCTCTGCTAACTGAATTTCTAAAAAAATATATTTAAAATAGAGACACCGTATATCGAGGTAGTTAGGGATTTAAGAAATGAAACACTTGAGATTCTAGAGATAAAAGTAATTATGAATATTTCGTTTGAATTACTTAGGGGAGAAGTCGAGGCTCATGAGAAACCTGCAGCTCTAAATTTAAGAAACGATTTGTGAGTACTTTTCATGATCGGTGCATGGTCGGGGCTGAGGATGAAAGTTCCAAAGAAATTGAATCCTGAATTCAGGAAATAAACCAAGATGTTTTAGAGGGCAGTTATATGGTTGACTCCAGGAGCGAGATAAAATGTGATGAAATAGGAAATATATGCATGTTATGCCTATACGAGGAGAGATGTTGAGATGTTCTTTTAGAGCGATAGTTACTTGGTTTTAGCGTAGAGATTGAGAGTAAAAGTGAAGTAGTTGTGGTAATAAATATGAAACTAGAGAAAAGGGAAGGGTGACTAATAAAATATTATTCGTAAAAATATGAGCTAACCCAATCATTCTAGTGGTGATTAACAGGTGTATACCGTCAAACAGTCATGCAAGGGGAAGAAAAAAGAGTGTATACAAGTAGTTAAACGAAATGATTAAGAATTGACCTAAGAGTGACATTCGATAGTAATTAAATTGGATTGGAATGCGGTGGTATGTAATGGTAGACACGGAGGTGAAGTTAGACAGTAGTAACTCTTGGAAGAAAGGATTGTCGGGGTAGAAATAAGGGATCTGAATAATATTGTCCGACCGCGGTTGGGTCATATTTAGGTCAAAGGTAGTCTTGGTGAATCACACACCCTAGCGGTGGCTTGCAGGGTACTAAAATATTAATATTAATATCAAAATACGAGGGTCATCCGGAAAGTAGTACCCGTTCGTGAAATAAAGACACAAAAGTAAATATTAACAAACATAAAAAATTTTATTTGAAAGAGGATACTTTAAACTACTACTCAACATAATCTCCAAGCAAATTAAGGCATTTGTCATAACGTGTGACAAGTTTCTGTATTCCTGCTGCATAGTCCTTCGCCGCCAGCTCATTGAGATACAGGGTCACTCCTTCTTTAAGTTCTTCATCGCTGTCAAATCTTTTTCCTGCCAAAAAGTCTTTAAGCTTTGTAAAGAGATAAAAATCTGAAGGGGCCAAGTCCGGGCTATACGGTGGATGGTCGAAAGTTTCCCATTTGAATTGCTGCAAAAGTTTTTGTGTTATCCCAGCTGCATGAGGCCTGGCATTGTCATGAACGAGAATGACACCAGTAGACAATAGACCTCGCCGCCAATTTTGTATTGCCCGCCGTAATTTCTTTAATGTTTCACAATACGCATTGGCATTAATAGTGTCTCCACGGGCCATAAAATCAATAAGCAATACACCTCGTCGATCCCAGAAAATGGTTGCCATGAGTTTCCTGGTGGACAGAACTGTCTTGAATTTTTTTGGTTTGTTTGGTGAATGAGCATGATGCCACTCCATTGACTGTCGTTTACTCTCAGGTGATGCATAACAAACCCATGTTTCGTCACCAGTAATTATGCGAGTCAAGAAAGAGTCTCCTTCATCAGAATAACGTCCCAAAAACGTCAGTGCTGCAGCCATACGCTTGGTTTTGTGCTCATCTGTAAGCATGCGAGGGACCCATCTTGCACAAATTTTTGCGTAATGCAGATGGTGTTTAACAATTTCATGAACAATTGTTCGAGAAACATTGGGAAAATGCTCACAGATGTCATCAATTGTGACGCGCCGATCGTTCCTCACGAATTCGTCAACTGAGCTCACCAGTTGGTCTGTAATGACAGACGGTCTCCCCGAACGCTCATCGTCGTGTGTGTTCCCCCTCCCCATGTTGAAGTTGCGACACCACCGCCGAACAGACGACTCGTCCATTACATTGTCTCCATACACCTCCTTTAATTGGCGATGAATATCACATGGGCGAACGTTTCTTGCATTGAGGAATTTAATCACTGCCCTCACTTCACAACTGGCGGCGTTCTCAATTTTTTTAAACATTGTAAACAATCACAGAAACAACACAGGCAATGCTAGCGTCACGCAACTTGGCTCAGAGAAGGCAGACAAGCCACTGAAGCTATCTGACCTCGTCCAGCAGCTACTCGCGTCGTCAGCACTTCATGCGGCACGAACGGATACTACTTTCCGGATGACCCTCGTATCAGGTTGTGTTGGTGAAAGAGAATGAAGAGATGCAATTTAAGACGAAATTAAATGGTAAAGGTAACCGGTGAGAGAAGAGGAATACGTATATTGTCAATATGTGAATGGCGTAGAAGAGGTTCCTGGGTGTGGGTGGAAAAAACTTTCCTTCAAGGATGCCAAGGAAATGGCTGGCGTATGCTCTAGCTCTCAAATCAACTTTTCCACTTTTATACTGCTTTTTCTAAGAGTTAATTCCAAACCTCTGATCCCATTGCGCTAACAGGAGCAAAGAAGTACCTACAATTCAATATCAGTACTATTGACACATAACACGTTCCCTCGTAACTCTAATTCCAGCCGAGATCACCGCATTTGTAGCCCTGGTTCCCTCACCACTTTTCTTTCCGACTACCTAGAATCCCTTCTGAACAAAATCATCTACATGCATGTCTACATCAACAATCCTTCAAAATAAAAAAAATTAATGAAACCAAAATAATAAAACCACCACTGATCTACTCATCAATGACTATCAGCTATCTTCTGAAGACCATCTTGGAGACATACTTACAACCACCAAAATATTCAAAAACGACCCTTACCCCCAAATAATCCCCCGGTTCCATAAATTCGCCGGCGATGTAAAACTTATTTCATTAAGACTTATCAAACCCTCTCCCAAACTAACCTTTTGCCATGTTTCCTTTAATTTTCTTTACTTGGAGTTTAATTAATGTTTCTTTAATTGGTCAACGCACCTCTCCTCTGTAAACTTCTAATGGTAGTCACAGAGTCTCGTGTTAATCCACACTTCTGTTTGTATCTCTCCCATTTTCCAAACAGGCATCTCTTTGCAACAAAAATCTTGACTATTGATACAATTTTTTCTATTTTGTCCTCCTTCCCCACACAGTTACACCAATTCAACTTATGCTATTTGGTTTATGCATTAGTGTATGTACCACGGATAAAAAGTGACACATATTCCCCCCAACCGCGGTTCCCATCCAAGACCAAGTCCCTTGACCCCCTTCCTCTCAAGTATTGTTTCTCTCCTAGCTTTTCTTCCCTCGGTGCTCTTATCCCCAAATGCAAAATAATATGCCAGTGATGGAGGAGAGCATTATTTAACGTTATAATATTAGCGATATCCATCACCGCAATTTCCCTTAGTGCCTTCTAAATAAATATATCCCCAGAAACCATTACGCCCTAGAACCTTCCCAAAACATTAATTCTATAACCCCCTCCATTTTCCCAACATACTTCTTAGGAATTCCGACTGTCAAGCATATCCTCAAAGGCCTTTTCCCCATTCTGATAAACCATAGAACAACGGCAAACATATTACTCAAGTGTTCCTCAGTCACTTTAAAACAACTTTCCAGTTTAACTTATGTCAAAAACCAATAATACCTTAAATAAATCTACCGTTACTCACAAATCCACTCTGATGACTTGCAGCAGACAAAAATGTAAAATACGTTCCATCTGCACCACTAATGGCATCCCTTCTCAACTTACCAATTTACTTCCAACCCACGGTATTATCAGATGCCCATCCCGTAAATTAATTTGCAAACTAAACTGCTAACTCTTCCCTTCCTACTACGTTCGGCAATGCACCACACCCCTCAAAATCCGTATCAACAATCGCTGCGCCTCGTGCGAACATTCTTCCACATTAGCCTCTCTACCAGTCCCTAAATATGCCTCCCTCAACGATGCTTCCTTGATGATTGCTTCAATGAGCCAATTATTGCCTTTCCAGATATACCTATAAAGCTCAAAACCCTCGAGGCGTCATGCATTTGGCTCGTTGGCCACTTTGGGAGTTTCCTCAGACCCAGCTCTGATTCTTGCGCATAAGAGGGTACAACTTTCTCCTTCCCACCCCTTTCGAATACCACTAAAATACCTTTCTCCTCCCCCTCTCCTGCACTTACCCACCCCTCCAGCCAATTACCCGAATACTCAATTTTTATCCTTCCGTTGTAGTGGTTCGGGAGGTTGAGGCATGTTTAGGAACTAGTAGAGAGACTAATGTGGAAGAATGTTCGCACGAGCCGCGGTGATTGTTGATACGGATTTTGAGGGGCGTGGTGCATTGCCGAACGTAGGAGGAGGTGCAAAGCTTGCGGGAAGTGAATAACGTGGTTCAGATACCGAAATATGAACAACAAAATTGTGCCGCATTGCCACGCTTTTATATCATAATAACCTTTTACACGTAAGTGTATGTGCACATATATCTAAATATATTTATCAATAAATATATATATATATATATATATATATATATATATATATATATTTCTTATGGACGGCACAATAGAACACAGAATGCTTCTGCTTTAGGAAAATGTCTCACTCCACGACCATAAACTCTTTAAGATGCATTTCGCGAAAGCCATCTACACCCCGCCTACCGGTACTTTAGAGAATATAAATTCTCTCCACTAATGATTATGAAAAAGAAGCGTGGATCCTCGCGAGGTGGGAATATCAAGAAGGCAGAGTCCCCCAGTGGGACGTGGGATTAGTGGGGGGCAGAGGAGGGGCCGAAGGGTGGCCTTCTTTCTTCCTCACCCCAACACACCTCACATACCCCTACCATCGACCTGCGAGCATCCCTTATCCTTTCACTCCCTTTCTCCACCCTCCCATTCTCGGCCAACCCTTTGCCAACGGGAACTCTGGGATACCTTTTGCCTTCCTTCCGCCTCGCAGATCTCTAAAGAGGCGTGAAATAAGGAAAGAATGGATGCTGCGCGGAGGAAAAGGCAGAGGGGAGAGAAGAGAGTCCGGGAGTGTTTGTGTGAGTGTGTGTGTTTGTGCGCGCGCGATCTGCTCTGCTATGCTTGTACTCTTTTGGCTTGGGGTTTTAGCGAGACTAGGGAGACGAGAAACGGTTGGTCGGAGTCGGTGGATGAGTATGTGGGATGGAAGCGGAGGAAGAAAAAAGAATAACAGGTGGGGAGAGGTTGGGAAGAGGGTGGCGGAAGAGACTCAATATGCCGTGTGAGGAAAACGCTCTCTCTCTCCCTCTGCTAAGAGAAAGAAATAAACAGATGGGAAAGACCGCATCATTTTTTCCTCTCACTCCGCTCGCATTTCAGTCAGATATCCTCTTTTCCTTCTCCAACTCGCCACTATGAAGTCCGCCTCCTTTTATGCTTTTGAGTGAGCGCATCTTTTTATAAACTATCCTCGATTTTTTTCGAGAACGTTGTGAAATGAAGAGCATGGCAACGTAAGAAAAAGGGATTCAAGCAAGCGCTACAAGAATATACGTGGGAAAACGCATCGTAAAGTGGAAGTACGACCGCGGATTCAGACCGTCTTCCTCTGTAAAATCTTTACTGCGTAAATTCTTTCTACGTTCGGTGCTGTAGAAGATCTTAGCAAGGTTTCGAACCCAGTAGTTGTAGCAATAATTTGGTCGCTCTTTACGGGGAAAATTGAGAACATCATACCCTCTGTCACATGTAACCTCTTGCAACACGAGACGTTGATGATGGATTAGAAGATGGAACTCGAAGCCATAATTTTTGGACTTGCAATTGGGTGTAGTTTTCTAATTGTTGGTCCGGTTGGAACCGTGACCAACAACTTTCGTTAAGCTTAAGATAAATAATAAAATTGAGAAGTTACTCATCTCTTTCTGATAGAAAAGTGTATCTTGAAGGTTCTTAGAATATAGCATTAGGTGGTGAAATGAAGGACGTTCATGAAAGAGATATCATAATAGGTGGTTGTCAGCTTGAGCAAGCAACAGTGTATAAGATAGGTGAAACCTTCCGCCTTTTTTATCATCATGGAATTATTAACTCATGACAGAAAACTCAAGAGAACACTGTACATTTATCTCATACTTTAATATCATATTCTTCTGTAATGAATATGTCAATTAGAATAACGCATGGAAAGAAAGTGATCCCAAGCCTTTCAACTACAGCGTGTTTAGTTAAAAACAGGCATCAAAGACAGCGCAGTAAAGGAAATAGAAATTTACCAGAGAATTTCAATATATCAATATATCAATTATCAATATATACAATAATATCTTATACACACTAACACAATAATATCTTGATAATTTCGACGGACTCGAACTCGAGTTCGTCGAAATTATCAAGATATTATTGTGTTCTTTTTATGTGTTCTCGTGCTGTGTGTTACTGTCTAAGTTTTTTATTCAACACTTCCGTGTTATTTCGAAGAAATCATAGAAATATATAAAATAATAATTATATATATATCAAGAGATATATATATCAATATATGTATATTATATATATAATCATATATAATCTCCTTCTTATACATATATATTATATATAAGAAGGCACTATATGGACTGATTCGTAGTATCTATAAAGAAGGAATCTGGCCGGAAGATTTTGTGAAATCGGTGTTAGTTCCTATTCCAAAAAAGACAAAGGCTATATCATGTGAGGATTACAGAACAATAATTTTGATATCCCAAGCAGCTAAAGTTATTCTTAGGATCATCTACAAAAGGATAGAGAGTAAGGCAAATGATTACTTAGGGGATGATCAGTTTGGGTTTAGGAAGGGAAGAGGTACGCGTGATGCCATTGCAGTAATGAGATCACTAATTGAGAGGAATATAGAATAAAACCAGGACGTTTTTGCCTGTTTTGTAGATTTCAAAAAAGCGTGTGATAGAGTAAATTGGGAAAAATTAATGCGTGCATTGCAGAAAATAGGACTGGATTGGAGGGACAGGAGAATGATCCGCAACCTGTACATGTCTCAGACTGCTCAGGTGCGAGTGGAGAACGGAGTGTCGGGATGGGCAGTGTTAGGAAGAGGGGTAAGGCAGGGTTGCCCATTGTCACCGGAGCTGTTCAACGTATATGTGGAGGAAATGATTAAAGAGGCATGGGAAGACCTGGAGGTAGGAATGAAAGTCGGAGGGGAATTCGTAAAATCGATTAGGTTTGCTGATGCCCAAGCATTAGTTGCTTAGTCAGCCAAGGGGTGCAAGCATTGCTGAGTGAATTGGAGGTTCAGTGAGATAAATATGGGATGAGAATCAATATTAATACAACAAAGGTTATGCGATTTTCCAGAAAGAAAAAGGCTAAGCTAAATATTAAAATAGGCGGGGAAAAATAGAGCAGATAGAGCAGTTTACATATCTAGGTAGTGTTTTCGACCAATACGGTCAAAGTATTAGGGACGTAAGAAGAAGAATTGCGCTAGGCAAGGAGGTTTTCTCAAGGAGGAGGGAGTTGATGACGGGGACGTTGAGTAGGGATGTTAAGACAAGACTCGTAAAAACTCTGATATGGAGCGTAGCTATGTACGGCGCGGAAACGTGGTCGCTGAAGCAGGAGGATAGACGTAGATTGGAGGCTTTTGAAATGTGGGTGTGGAGAAGAATGGAGAAGGTGAAATGGACCGAAAGGAAAACAAATGAGGAAGTGCTAGAGATGGTGGGTGAGGAGAGGGGTTTGTTGAGAGAAATCCTATGGAGGCAGGAAAAATGGATGAAAGGCGTATTGAGTGGTAGTGGAATGTTGAAGAGGGTAATAGAGGGGAGAATGTTGGGCAAGCGAGGTAAGGGCAGGAACAGGATAGGGATGTTGGACGAGATGATGGGAGGAAAGAATTACACCGAGATGAAGAGGGACCTGATATAGATAAGTTTGCTAGGTGGTGAGTCACAAAATATTTATTTGATGGTTGTGTCCTCCGTCGAAATTATCAAGATATTATTGTGAGTGTTCTTTTTATGTGTTCTCGTGCTGTGTGTTACTGTCTAAGTTTTTTATTCGACACTTCCGTGTTGCTTCGAAGAAATCATATATATATATATATATATATATATATATATATATATATATATATATATATATATATATATATATATATATATATATATTTCAAAAACTAATCTTCCGAAGAAGACGGAGTTCGAATCCGTCGAAATTATTAATAAATAACGTGTGAGTGTTCCTTTTACGTGTTTCTCATGTTGTGTGTTGTTGTCTAAGTTACATATATTATAGATACATACATGCGTACATTATTGGGATCATATTTAAGTCATTAAAGTAATGCACATCTTAACTCTTGAAGGGAATAATGTGGATTATAATGAGAGAGGAAACTTGTAAATATTAGGCCTGAATTTTTACGTGGTAGTAAAGAATTAACGGAAAAGCAAGCATCGAAAAAAATCCCACGCAAGCAATAAAAAGAACAAAGAAAGATAAAAATAAATATAAAAACTTACTTCTTAATTATAATTAAATTCATTTGGCATTTGTTCATCATAAAGTGTGTGTAAGGGATGATCATTAAATGCCAAACGTATTTATTCATCATCCCTTACATAGAGATATCAAAGTTTTCGATTAATTACTCAAATTACCCATGCATTCAATATTTGGCCGGAATTTTTTCTAAAGAATGAAATTGCTAACGCCTAACTATTAAAGATGCAAATATTTAGCGGAGCGTAGATTGTGTAATAGATTTGACTGAAAAAGTTGCGTGAAGCTTACCATTTTCCAAACTAGTTGTTCCAAAATGTACCCTAAATGGAAATTGAGGTCTGTAAGAGAACTTAATTTAGAGCTAATTATTATTTTGGATAGATGAAATAACAAGAATATCTAACCTTGCTCAAATATATTGTAGGGAGGAGAATAAACACCACGGGTCTTTTAATTTTCGTTCTCGTGGTTCTGGAAATTGTTTTGATAGCATGAATGTAAACAAAATGCACTCCATACTATATTGTATTAGAATGTATTACGACAACAATAGACTATGCAAAAGTAGGGAGATAAGGAAGATGGTATTTAGGGATCACCTGGCAGTAATTATATATCATAAGAGCAGATAGGATGCTAAATAAAGTCGGCTAACGGTAACGTTCATCTACATCTACAAAATACCCCGCAAGCCGCCTCAAGGGTGTGGGGCGGGGGGGTTTTAGATCACCACCTATAACAGAGAACTAACATGCAAAATACACACAGCCATCCAAACCTACACCCACAGCGGCGCATACTTTCATGCTAAAATCCCTTCAACCCACACGAATGCAAATGCATATTCCATCAACTAACAAACAATTGCTCCCCAGATAGTAGCAAATATTCACACAATGACATGCAAGCTAGAATTTGTTAAGCAAGATGGTAAATTTTCACCACCAACTTTCAGATGGTCATTGCCATACTTGTTACATAAATATATCTTAGAAATTAAGATGGTGACCGAAAACGTCAATTCTTGAGATTTCTGACTCTTCTAAGTTTTACGAATTATTTGGTCTACTGTCGTTCTTTCCGTCGCCGCTCCCAAAAAATCTATCCCTCTGCCATTCAACCGACCTTTTCACTTCACAACCTGCTCGTCACGTAAGATTATCTACCGAAAGAAAGGGCCATTCAAATAATTCCTAGAGTGAGCGGACGTAGCCCTCTCCTCACGCGAGTGCCTCCATCTGCCCCATTCCATTTTCTACGCACACCCTAATCCGTAAACCTTCAAAGCCCACCTATTAATGCATTTCAAATCTTCTTACTCACTTAAGCTCGGTATATAGAAAGTGACGTGATTATTGACGGTAGTCTTCCGTGTTAAGATACGCGTAAGCTTAAGATGTTCCTGAAAAGCATTTTGTTGTTTTTGTATCAGGCTGATTTTTCATAAAGTCTGAAAACGATTAGCGCATTCTGTGTTCTATCATTTCATTTAATACTTATGCCAAAAAATCTATTATTTGCTTATCTAAAATTATTTTTCTATCACAGCCTTTAAGACCCAAATACTTTTTGTATGAGGGCTACCTATCAGTGTAGCCCTCATACTTTTATGACCTTGAAGAACTTCGTAAACTTTTTTCCTACTCCTACATTTTCCAAAAAACATGATAAACCTTCCTCTTCCCCATGAACCCTTGCGTATATACACGAAATGAAAGTCTAAAATATACCATTTTCCTCTTTCTTCACAGCTCTAATACTTCCATTTCGCTACGCTAAGTTACCATTACGTACACTACGTACGGAGCTGGCGACAAATTCCTTTCATTCTTTTAATTAACATTTTTCTGTATATCTATGAAACATTTTCACATGCCACTCCAAGGACGTGTGTCTAAAGTAGTAACTTCTAATGACATTTCACAGAATCATTAGCTTTGGAGAAAAGGGAAATGAGTATTTTAAGCACACTAGGTTATGAAATGAGAGGGGCGAGGAACACATTTTTGGCGGTATCTACTAAAACTCAATAGCCATGAAATTAAAAAATTTCCACCTAAGAAAGATCTAAAACATTTTCGAATAGTCCTTTTAAGTAAATTTTCAAAATAGCAAGCATTTCTATTAGAAGTCAAGAGAAAAATCTTCATCGACAGCGATCGTCGTCTGCGCCAATACCTAAGCAGCTTTTCGCAATCTCAAAATAGAACACGATTTTATGTACTTCGCAGTGATAAATACAGTGTCACGATAACCAATTATATAAACACTGAGTATGGTTTAGCGTCTTTGAAAACATGAGACAGAACTCTTTTCAGTACATGCGCGCCTGATAGCGAGGTGACAAGGAACAATTTTGGATTAAGTTCCATTTCAAGAAATGAGGCACTTAAATGATAAAATTTTCTCACGGATCCTCTCATTCCTTACCAGCGCGTAGAAGGGGAAAGGAGGGGAAAAATAAAGGGGGAAAGGAATGGGGCGTGATGGAAATAAAATAAAGAAAGATGTGGAGAAGTATAAAGGTAGCGGCGGAAAGGAAAAGAGGGTAAGTTGAATGAAGGGAGGGAACGAGAGAGAGAAAGTCAGGGGACATTGAAGAGGCTATAAAGATGGATAGGACATTAGAAGAAAGGAAGGTAAAAGAGGATGGGATGGAATAGATGCGAAATGGGAACACGTAATGATTACAGGGTAAGTTGGCGTGAAGCGGCTGAGGGGCACAGAGAGATGGAGAATCAGATGACGTGATGTGGAGAGGAAGAGTGAAGAACTGAAGAGGAACTAAAGTAGGGAAAATGAAGGAAGTAAAATGAGGGAAGAGAGAGGAGGGATAGAATAATTATTTTACTGACCCTGGGATAAATCAAGTCCCAAGGGGCATAGGAATGGGTGAACAAATATACGCATATTACACTAAGTAATTTATTATACGATATAACTCGTACACACTTTCTGTCCGGATGTATAAAATTGAAATTTGAATATTTTTCCAAAAAACAAAGAGTATATGAGAAAGAAATATAAAAAGTAATACTATACTGGCAATAATGTGAAATGAAGTGATAGCTAAACAAGAAAAACAGAGTAGTATATTGTACAATGCTGTATCTAAATTCACATAAATGCATTTCAACTACAAATTATTTTATTGTCTTGGTTTTGAATCTGTGTATTTTTTTACTCATTCAACACATTCCAGTATAGATTTACAAAGTTTCCCCGATGAAACAAGAAAAAGACTTTTCAACCACGCTTAGATGGAATACCAAATTATTCAGTCTTTCATGCTAAAGGTTTCTCTAAATTTTATACATACAAGGAATTTTGTTTTGTATACCATAGATAAATATTCCCTTCATTATTAGCAGTCATTAAACTACGTTTGGCAATTAAAAATTGTCAGTAAGGAGAGGCATGGAAAAGAAATGTCTTACGGTCTTCTTACGGTCTCTTCTCTTCACAAACCAATTCAGTCTCTTCCTAGGCAACAAGTAAGTTGTTAAGGTAGTCCAGAGCTGGTACTTAGCGAGGGAAAAATTTCCCCTGATCCACTTTGGGCTAACCAGTGAGACTGGGCATTTGTAAGTTCCCGAATACGGTCCCTGGCGATATCCCTGGTATTAATGTGATAATCTTAATATTTTGGATGCATGTCCGATCACTAACGAGGGATTAACTTCCCCGTAAATTACCGCACCAATTCCCAATATTCTCCTCCTTTTTTACTTTTAGTGTTGTAAAAAATCCTTTAGGGCTTAAGGAAATATTTTTTAATAGTAAGTCTAAGAAAAAGGCATCCTCATAATGAACGATATCAAAGAGAAGGACGCATTTTAAAATCTCCGAAGTTGCAGGTTTAGATTATTTGTTAGAACAGAATACACTATGGAATTGTAGTCAAGGTGCGGAAACAGCATCTTTGCAAGCTTTTCCTTAATGGATCGGGATTGAGGTCCCGGAAATACTTAAACGGTACTCTGAATGGGGGGTGATTGGGAGACAGAGGTTGAAAGGGTAGAAATAATGGAGAGCGCAAAAGAGAGGCGTCTTGAGGTTGATGGAGAATGAGAATAACAGGCCGTTAAAGACGTAGTTGTATAAAGAAGAAGGGTCTAGAGAGGGATAGAAGGTAGAGATGACAGGAGGGTGAGATAAATAGGGAAAGGAAGGGAAAAGGGTTGATGAACTGAAGAGTGTATGATGATGAGTGAATATGATAAAAAATATTCATTTCTCGAAGGTCAAGTGTCATATGGAGCAAGGAAATACTTATTAAGAGCAAAAATGCATTTGTGTTACAAAAAGGTCATTTAAAGTCATTACCACAGAGGATTACCATTTTTCTTTCTGCATAATAAAATTTGACCTTGAATGCCATCATACGTGTTCAGTAATTGTGTCACTTCAAAAAAAACTTTGAAGTTTTACAGTACACGCGAACAAAATGTTATATTCAGTCTCATATATATGAAAGAGCATAATATTTCAATAAATCGGCATGATTAGGATATCTTCTATACTTAATGTGACTTTTTACATATTTAGGTTGATGATCCAGTTAAATAAGTTAATGGTATCCTTCAGACATACATTAGTTTACGAGAAATAGCTCAGTCTCTTAATAGGGGTTGACAATGCGTTATTCTGAGAACTATTCTTTCATTTCTCCAATTACATGGCGTGACAGTAATCTTTATTTTTTGCCGTTGCTAGAGAGTCTTGTAGTTATTATAGTGTCAAAAAATTCCCAGTATACATTTTTGGAAATGAATATGATTATTCAATTTGTGGATTAAGTTTCCGCAAAAATCGTTGCACATACGACATGTGTAATGTCGTCAGTAAATATTATTATGACGCAATAAAATGGTACAAACTGGTTCATTCAGCCAAATAATATACGTGCATTTCATATCAGAAGGTTAGATTAATATTAAATTTTATAGTGCACATTTGATATGAATTAATCATGTTTGGTCCATGTAAGAATAACTCTACTAACTGTGATCATGCACTCAATTTTAACAATTCAAGTCAGCAGCATAAACGGGATATTTTTGATCAGCCCAAGCAATTATGAATAATTATCTACCGAGGGAGAAAACCTTAAGGGGATATAAGGGAGGGCGGGAGGCCGGGTTGGTGAAAGCAGTATGGGAAAAGAAGAAGGAAATAATTTATGGAAAAAAGGAGGAAAATGAGGAAAATTTGATAACCGAAAACAGGGCCAGAAAAATTCCGAGGGTAGAGGTAAAACGATCACGGAAAAGGAGACCTGTAGGAATAGTGGGAGAGAAATAGAAAATTGAAGGAGAGGGAAAGAAAATGGAAAGAAAGACAGGTCGGGGTGCAGTGGAAGGTGATGGCCGGGAGACAGGCAGGAGTAGAGTTGGAAACCAAAAGAAACTTGGAGATGTATTTTCTGAATAAGAAAAAGAAATAATGAAAAAAATGAGAGTGTACGAGAAACCAAGAAAAAGAATGAGGGGGAGAGGTAACAAGAGAGGACTAAAGTTGGCCGGACACAGATGGGAAAACGGAAAAAAATGTTAAGTGGAACAGATGCAGACTGAGAATAGGTCCCTGGGAGGGAAGAAAAAAAGGTGGGAGGAAGAAAGAGAATAACGAAGATATGAGGAGAAAAAAAGATGAAATGGTGGGTGGAAGAGTGAGCAAAAAGTAAAGATCTCATGAGAGGAAAGAGAATTAGAAATGGAGCGAGAAAACCAGAGTGGAGAAAATGGACCGAAAAGGATTGAAAAGAACGTCATGGTATTTAAAGGAGATTATGGGGATCAGGATAACGGGAGGAGAAGGAATAAGAAGAGAAAGAGAAAGGTTAAGGAACACTGAGAGATGAGTCGACGGAATAATGAATGAAAAACAAGAGGTAATGACAAATATAAAAGATAAATAGAGGATCTATTAAATTTAAAAAAACATGTATCGATGAAGATAAAGAAAGGAATAGAGAGATGAGTTATCAATGAGAAAAAAATAGTGAAAATACATTATGTAGCAAGGAGGGTCAGGAGTACGTAAAAGAGGCAATGATGAAGTTTCGTGTGGAGACTAAATGTAAAATGGGTGACGCAATAGAGAGATAGAAAATCACTAAGAGTATAAAGTATAGGTGGATAGAAGATAAATATATAGTGAATGAGGTTAACGGAAGATATGGAGGAAAAAGAGTAAGAGAGAAAGGAGAAAATGATTAAAAGAAGAGTTGGAGAAAGAGGTAGGGAGAGGTAGAGGGAAAGGAAAGATAAGCAAAGAGGTGATGGGAAGATGAGTAGAGAGTGATAGAAAACGTGAGATGGATCATTAGTCAAAGTGGTGAAGAGCATGAGGGTACGTTTTTTGCAGTAGATTATATGTAGAATAAAGTAGGGGAAAGGTGAAATGGATAGAAAGTAAAAGGCACCAATAAATCTGGAAATGGAAAATTTAATTTCTATATTGAGAGCGAGAAGAAGAGAGAGAAAAGGGAGAGTTTGACAGAAATTGAGGAAGAGATTTTTTTTAAATCAGGCAAGAGGGTGACAGAGATATGAGAAATTACTGGTGGCCAGAAAGAGATAAAAGAAAAAACAGATGAGCAGTAGCAATTAAATGAAACTGTGAGGGGGATCAAGATGGAGCGGTGGCTATCGCACAGGCCCGGAGGGCCCGAATTCGAATCCCGGCGACGTCGAATATTTTTCAGTGGTATCTCGAGCCCTATTTGAGGTGCTTTGTGGAGGGCACTTCGAGTGAGCACGCCGTTCGTCGGATGGGCCTGCGGTCCTCTTAGCGCCTTTTGTTAAGAGCAGGCTAATGCCGACGCCGGGTTTCTCTCCACCCTTCATCTTTTCCTGTCCATCCCTAATGGCACAAATGACCTTAGCTGCCGGTCGCCTCGCCTAAATACTGCTATGATACTGTAAGGGGTATTAGAATTCTTGCGGAGGTATTGGTGAAAAGGGGAAGGGGCACCAGGAAAAACTCAGGAGGAAAGGTGAGAGCATTAGAAATAAGGCGAAGTAAGGATGGAAAGGGAGGGAGTTATACGAGAAAGGTAGGAAGTAAGGACAAATGGTGAGACGGTGGAGGAAAAAATATATTTGGAGAGGAGAGGGGGATAAATAAACGAAGGACCTTAACTTAAAGAGAAAAGGGGAGATAGAGAGAAAGTAATAGGTGGGCATAGAGCGAAAAGAGGGAATGGTATAGAAAATAGAAGATGAGATTGAGAATGGGCAAAGTCCAGAGACAGCGGTGTGCGAGGCTGGAATAAAAGTGCAATAAAGACCCGGAGAAATGCACGAGAGTTAGATTGGTCCATTTTGGGTAAAGGACGAGATGCAAGGTGTCACGAAGGCAGCGCGAGACGAGTAAAGTTGGGGAATGGGAGAAAGAGGGAAGCGAAGGGAAAGGAAAAGATAGAGGAAGAAAAATGGTGAGCAATGGAGAGAGATGAGGGGAAGAATACGGCGGAGGGGGTAGCAAAATACAGGAAAGAGTAAGAGAGAAATAGAAAGGGTATTGAGGGATTTAGAGGGGAGAAGTGCGAGCGAGGAAGAAAGAGTGAATTACAGGGGAGTGAGTAGGATAGGGAGTGATGAAGGAGGAAAGGGGTGTACCTGGTGACAGAGGGAAGGAGAAGGAGAAGGAAAATAAATGAGAAGGTTAAGAGAATGTGATGAGGAATGGTGGACTAATTAATGGGAAGGTAAAGAAAGGGGGAGAGTTAAGAGGGAGATATCTGTGGAATGAGGGTAGAAAAAGAAGAGAGAGAGAAAAATCGGGATAAATAGTGGGAGAAGGAAAAGGTAGAAGTAGTTCGAGTGCGAAGTAGGCAGATGGAAGGAGAAGGAGAGAATATGAGATGGAGTGGTAATGGTGAGAGCATTTTCGAAAGGTGAGAAGGGAGGGATACGTAGTGAGGGGGAAAGGGAACGTGCGAAAGGGAGTGTGATGTAGGAAGAAAACGCGAGACATTTGAGGTGAAGATTGAGTGGGAGAGTGTCAAGAGGGGACAGAGAGAGAGAGAGAGAGAGTGAGAGAGAGTGAGAGGAAAAGGAATAGTGCGATACCAATTAAAATCGTCAAGTGGAAACTTGGTGGATTGTATAACTTAGGCGTGTATACCATGGAGATTGTCGAAAATGACGATATACTGAAGTCACTAATAGTGTGGATGATTGGTGATGCTAACTAAGATAAAAATTGAAATATGGATTTGGATGTCATCTTAGTATTTTGCATGATGATCTGAATTTGACGAATTTTTCCTAATGGACAACACAATTTTAACCTTTAGAATCTCAATAGATGTCGGCAAACGTTATGTATTTTTAACACAAATTGCCATAAAAATAGAGAATGTTTTTACAACTTTACAATAGCAATGAAAGCAGCAAAAAATATTAATGTCGATATTTTTCCCCATCAATGGGAAGTTTGTCTACGTCGAATAACTCGACTGCATGCTAAAAACTCTTTTTATATGCATAACATCTCATATTAATATTTGTACATTAATTTACGTTTACCAAAACTTGGTTTCAATTGAATGAATATATTATTTACCTATTTCAATGCAAAGAGCAATAATTTCATACTCTAAATAACACCATATACAACGAAATATTCTAATAATATTTTATAGTAAGTCTTATTTTTGCGTGAATCTAATTGATAAACTATATGAAATTAAACTGACCAATTTAAATTAGCATGCTGATATTATTTCAATATTTACTACAATATTATTTTTATATATCCACTTATAATATCAAAAATTACGTTTCAAAAGAACACTTTAAAGTTAAACACAACTTAGTTCATCGATTAGATTAAAATTATGGAATAATTTTAACAAATATTGAAAATATATTACTTTACACGAACGGCATAAAATATAATTTTACCCCAGTCCATAATTAACATAATCTCTCGCTCATAACATGTTCGCTACATAATCCGTGGTGACAGTGAAACGAGTGAGAATAACCGAACCTTCACTCAGTCATATTGGTAATAAAAAAATGCTACCTCATGAACACTGTTAAAAATGGGAAGCATGTAGGACGGAAATTTAAAATATGCAGTACTGGTGTAACAACGATGGCGGGGCAGGGCATTTAAAAATTAAAGAATAAAGCTTATTCAGTGGATATTAGTGAAAATGCGGGACAGTTATGAAAACTATATATTAGTGATTGTTTACTAATGGGTTGGAGATACAGGAGTGAGTGAGAACCTGAGATTAAGATATGGATTGGGAACTGGTATACGGATAACAGTCTAGATATGCCCTGAAAGAACGTGCATCGAGCTGGATAATGGGAAACGAATCGTTTATTTGCATTAAATCTCCCACGCTCCATTCCACAGTGTTGCCCAAAGGTAAAGGGCTGGAGAGGTAACAAAAAAAATGTTACAATGGTACCATCAAGCGGTGCATCTTACATTGCCGCCCCACAAGGATCAAAGCAAAGTTGAAATAAAACTTGGTTGAAAAACTGGAAAATATAACTCCTTCGGGAAATTAAGCGCAGGAGCACTAGAGATGAGTAACTAGAGTGAGTAGATAAGCTTCTAGAATAAAATATCGCTCCTTGTCAGTGTCAGTTAGAGTAAAGCTTTATATAAAGATTAAAGCTAATATATGTGAACCACAATAAGAAATAGGTATTACATCAATTTATTATGGAAACGCATAGAATGTTATGGTATTTTCTATAATGAAGTGTTTATAATTTCAAAGGAGGCAAATGAATATGCCACCTAAAAATATTATAACGCAAAATTCCAGTGGATATTCAATAAAAACAGAACTCTGTTAGCAAAATAAGGAAACGGAAAAGGTTGGTTGAAATGTTAAAGACGGATATATGAGATTAAAATATAGATGTGCCTATCAATAAATATTACTCTCGAAACTTCTGTATGAGACAGGATTAAATTACAGGACATGTGAAAAGTGGACGTTTTTTTAAAGAAGGCAATTAGAGTTCTGAATTAGCACATTCGGGAAAGTGACACATTCAGAGAAATTGAATGGCAAGAATAAAAAAGCGAATAGGAAAAAAGAAAAAAGTTTTGATGACGAAAGCGAATACAAAATTTTGGCATAAATTTGCCTATTTAGTTGTTTAGTCCTTTTGTTCTTAAGCCTATTTGGTCCTCATTAGTGTACGAAGGGTATATTTTTCAATGATTTGTTACATAATAATTCATTAACTTTAGTTATTGAGACATAACGTAGAATTCTTTTTGCACATTCAAGCAAAACGCCGTTTATTATTGAATTAAAATGTATTAGAATTATTGATATTATAATTCAATCTGAAACAAATAATTATTTAAAATTTTAAAGGAAATTGGCATAGCTAGAGAAATAAAATAACTTATGTTAATATACAGAAATGTAAATATGAAATCTATGAAAGCACTATTGCGTAATCAGTATACGTAACAAAGGTGTTTATAAACTCTAAAGGAAAAATTTAGTCAATGACCATCAATTAAAACAAATTTACAAAAAACTGAAATTAACGTAAGAGCTGCAACATAAAGCTTACTCTATTGATTCTGAGAGAAGAAAATTGGATAGCTCGCGATTTACCACTTATCAATGGATCTTTCCAAGATACCATAAGATTCAAAGACATTGTCATTAAATTTCATATTTCTATAGTGCGTGCCGTTTATGCACAATATTATATTAGCTAAGTTAACTGGATTCGATTTCAGAATTTTAATATGAAGCTGGAGAAATATTTTCTGGATCGTTGAGATTTTTGATAGGGAATAGATTAATAGTGACCATCTTAATAGAATATCTTCCTCTTCAAATTTCAGTTTAGCTATAATCTGAAAATATCCAAATCGTTTCAATGGTATTAAGTAGAGCGTAGGTAAATTAAAGTGGCCTAAACGCTAACGCAAGATATGACTACGATTCCGAAATGATATTCCTTCGAGAAGCGAAATTACATGGACGATAAAAGCACGTAGAATGTGGGAAAAATCATTTAACATTTTATTTCCTCAATATTCATATTTTTCGTGTAAATTTTATCCATAATAAGCCTCGTTTACCAAAAGTGCACGGTGATGTACGCCCGTCAACGAGTAATATCCAATTCAGTGTCCCCATTCCGATGATTTAAGGCGAACTTTGTAGTGGATGATGTTATGTGAATTTTAAAGATGATGATGCATGAGGGAAAATGAATAATTAAAACGGTAGAAGTGTTAAGACATTTAAAATAAAAGAGTTTTTGGCGTAACTTGGTGGAAAATCTTCTCATTGAAACTAAATAAAAAAGTGAGAATAAAAAGTTTATGTGGAAAAGCAAAGTGGTTTTATCTAAAAAAAACGTCAATGTTAAGATATTTGTAAGTTGACAAGGTTCTGCGCAATGAAACGACTCCACCCTGTCGGCACGTTTCAGTTGTGTACGAACGAGGGCAGCGGAGGCCCACTCCGTCTCCAATGGCTTTGGAATCAGTGTCGAGTCGAGATGGAGATTTATGCCACTATTTAAAGGAGGAATTGGTAACGGGAGGAAAATCCGAGTTGGAAAAAAGGAAGAAAGAGATGGGGAGGACGAGTTTAAGGGATTCAGAAGCAGTCACAGAGAGAGAAAGGACAAGAGTTGTGGGGGTTGACTCAAGGTAAATAATTTGCCCACCTCTGGAGCCTAAACCAGGGGCTAAGGCTCAAATTGGATCCCTAAGGTTTGAATTCAACTAGAGGATACAGCTAAGTTGGAGACTAAAATTTATTGTTCGGTGAAAATCACGTTCAAACCAAATTCTTTCAAATATCAATAGCAATGAATATTTATATAAAAAATATAATAAAACAGAAGAAGTCGTAGGAATAAAATCTATCCATGGGCAACTGTCGGCGACTGTTAATGTTGGAAGGCTAACCTATAATCCTCTTGTTATTATTCGGAAAATCTCATAAAAATATCCTTTAAAATACAGCATAAAGAGACGAAATCATAGTCACACTTTTTTGGGGTCAAATACTCCAGAAAGGGCGTAAATAGCCCAATCCACTAAATCATCAAATGAAACTATTGACTTATTACTTTGACTCAGATGCCCGTTCTGTTATTCTAGGAAGTTTACCACCAGTAGGTACGTTAAGACAACAAACGTCTACTTGTATGTTATACTCCTCTATTGAAAACCAAGACAGCGCTCCTGCAAACAATGTGCTTCCTAAACTGCCCTTGCCCATCACAGATCCTTGCCTTCCGCCCACAATCCCACACTCCCCTATGCCTAAACTCCAGCGTCCCGCTTCTACCATCACCTAGCCAACCCACCCCCTCTACCTCATTTCTTCGGGACCTTTCCTGTTTCCCCAACACCTGTCCCCCATCCCGTCTTCAACCTCTCCTTCTTCCCCTTTCACACACACCTCTCTCCCCCTGCTTTCCTTTCACTCAAGGGGTCGCCAGATCTTCGCTCCCGGCATTCCCCAATCCCGGATACAATGATCCCTTGGGGGTGGAGCAAAGGAAAACAAAGGCACGGGCCGTTGATAAACTGGAAAGATGAGGGGGGCGAAGGAAATGAGAGGGAGGATGAGACGAGAAGGGAAATCTATGCGACGGGATGGGAGGGAGGGATGGGAGCAGGGAGCCCAAAGGGGGAGAGAGAGAGAGAGAGAGAGAGACGAGAGGGAAAGGAGGCATGGAAGTAAGAACAGGCGGAGGGGCGTTTCGGACGGGAGGTAGGAGGACATGTGGGGGCGTGGGGTCGGGTCTGGCTCGGCTCAGCTTCAAGACACAGAGGAAGAAAGGCGGGGAATAATATTTTGGGAGAAGGTGGTCTTTCCTGCGACCGCCTTTGAGCGACGGACCTCAAGGCTAATTGCGAACTCTGAAGTCAACATCTCGACAGCGGTGGGGAGGTGGGAAGGGAAATCCCCGCTCACCCTCTCCACCTCACTTTTGCGGAAGCTGAAAGCTCTTTGCTTTTCCAATTTCGGCGGACGAAATGAAATGCGGGGAGGGAGTGGGAGACGGGTGAAGGAGGGGGAGTAGGAAAGGGTGGGAAGTCAGGGCGGTTGGAGGGATAAAGAGTAAAATTTCCAGGCTTTTAGGCCTGACCTGCCGTTCGTTTCAAAGGGAAAAGATTTCGTCCAATCCCGCCCACCTTTCCTACTTTTCTCCCCATAAAAAGAGAGCCCCTTTCTTCCCCGCGAGCTCTCCTCCTCCACCCTCCTCTTTATGCATTTCTCAATCTCCATCTTAATCCCTCTTCTTCTCGAGGACAGAATGTGATTTAAAGCCGACAATTTACGCTGCTAGTTGAAATTCGTTTGAAATTTAATGCGCTGTTTCACTCGGAATAATTACGTTTTAATAATGGGCATTCTCCGGCGGTTATTTCGACTCAGATTAAGACGTAGATAACAGTTTTAAAAATAAATGGAGTGGCCCGCGGTACATTCATTGACTTCTTATGCAAAAATTTCAAATTTTAGCGGATAAGGATTAAAAATAAGTACTAGCTATATTAAATGTCTCACTAAATTAAGATCAATTAACGATTGTTAAAATTTTATCGTATGGAAGTCGAATCATTGAAGTGTACCTGGACGACATTTAAGAAAAATCCTAACATTGAAACTCTAGTGTTTTTACTGTCGTAAAACCTTACCAGAAAAGATCGGTCATTAAGGAATTTTTATGGGCCATACTTTTTGTTATACTGATCTATTTTGGCACTGAATTGTATTAAAACCAACATTCTGGATCATAAAAACTAATATTCTGATATATCGAGTCAGTTCCTGAACAATATGACCATCTCTCTTCTTACAACAAACTACATGAAAATTTCAGTTAATTACTTAGAAATTAATTGACTACTACTACGGCATTATTACTTCAATTAGAAATTCCTTAGAAAAATACTGACAGAAGGTATCAAAGATCATAGTACAGCGAAATGTATAATTTGCATACATCACAGATGTGGTGGAACTGTTCCACAATAACGGCTACGCAAACTATTACAATGTTCCGCTTAACATTATGTGGAGAATTGTAATACAGGGTTCGTCCGGAAGATAAGTGTACTGACTTTTTCCGGATTTTTGACAAAAGGGGAGTCGTCCACTACGAATTTGTACCTGAACGACAAACTATAAATGCCGCATTTTACGTCCAAGTGCTCGACAGGCTTCGAAAACGAGTCGCCCGCGTCCGACCAGCGATCAAAAACATCTGGCGGCTGCATCGCGACAATGCGCCGTCTCACACCGCGCTTGTCGTGTCGGACTTCTTGGCCAAGCACCGCGTGGCAACGCTGCCGCACCCGCCCTACAGCCCGGACTTGGCACCAACGGGCTTCTTTCTGTTCCTGAAGATAAAGAGGAGTTTGAAAGGAACGCGATACGGGACTTTGGACGCCGTCAAAGAGACCGTGACGACGTGTCTTCGAGAGGTTCCCGATGATGCCTTCGCGGGAGCGTTCCAGGAATGGGAACGCCGCTGGAACAAGTGTATCGACTCACAATGGTCCTATTTTGAGGAATATTAGCTTAAGATATGTAAAAGTGTAATAAATTTTTTTCCTGAACTCAGTACACTTATTTTCCGGACGAACCCTGTAGTCTTCATCTCTGTTATTGCATAATTTATCCCTAGTCAACCCTGATTAAAACCTATTAGACCTTTTATTAAGAAGTAAGTATGTACCTTCATGGCTAAAAATAGCATTTATTGGACAGCGAGATCTACCACGCATAAAAACAAAAGGAAATCTTATAGAAAGGATTGTAAACAAATCAATTTTTGCAGCTTCTACTCTGAAATAATTATTATTCAGTTCTTGGGTCTCAGGGGCATAATTGCATTTAAATATAATAGATATAATATATATAATAAATTACATGAATTTAAATGTTAAACAGTATGTATGAATGGAACAATATTTTATTACCTTATTCTAGTCTCCTGAACTCCTTTCATTCTCGGCTTTCTAAATTAATACTTATGTAGCGGCTAATTTCTCTCCTGTTGCGCGGAAAGGAGGCCACATCATTTCCTTCACTGGGATTACTTTGCCTTTGAACACTCGCTCCAATTGTGCATTCATTGAAGCAAAAGAAAATTATACTATACTGCCTGAGAAACATCTCGGGATATCTAGTTGAAACAAATTGCACTTTCAGGAAAATCATTCCAAATATAAAAATTTAATTACCACACCCTTACCCTTTTATACAAGTAATGAGGAATCAATTTTTTTTCTAATTGGTTTACCTTCTCTTTATCATTGTGGGCAAATCATCCATCCTTAGATTCGTGGGAATATAGGCCACGTGAAGCTGTAAGTGCACATAAAATTATTACTTATCGGCTCGAAATTTTTGAACCCCCATTCTCACTAATGACGCTCACGCCGTAATTGGGTGAACACCACATTGATCCCATTAAGAGTGTGACACGAAATTATTACAGGACCACCTGCACCTCAACCGCCGACGAGAGTAAATGCGCTGCAAATGTCCTCGACGTTCGCCTGCCACCACCACCATCACCGGGAAGAGTCTCTCCTCCCTTTACCCTCGACGAACGGGGTGGGTTCCTCGGGGGAAGGGAGAGAACAGGCGGGGAAGAGGACTAGAGGGCGGTAAAACCCGCATTTTGGCACAGTGTGGATGCGGCAGGAGGTGCAAGAGGGAGAGACTTGGTCGGGGAAGGAGGGAGGTCGAGAGGGGAGAGCACGCGGTGAGAAAAATCCATCACCGTAGACACCTAAACGCTCTTTATTGCCTGCGTGGAAGGCAATTTGAGGAGCGGAGATTATTGCAAAAGAGATAGAGAGAGGCGACGGGGGGGCGAGAGTTTTGAGGGAGGGAAAGAGGAAGGGGCGAGAGACGGAAGGGGTGGGTTACGAGTGTGGGGAAGAAGAAAGGAAGCGGAGGATATTGGTCAAACGTAGGGAGTGAGAGGGATGGGGAGCTGTGGGGAGGGAAAAAAGAGTAGTTGGAGTAGTGTGAGAGGGGTGCAGTGGGGAATGTCGGAAAGGGAGTCGATTGATGAGCGGGTGGAGGGAATGATGAGAGTTGAAGGTATAGACAGGGGAAGGGAGGAAGGAGAGGAATAGTCGGGATTGAAGGCAGGGAAGATGCGGTGACCTATACGTGGACTACATGTAAAAGGATGCAGAGCCACGGAATACGCAAAAGGCGAGAGTATCAGAGGCGCGGAATGGGAAAGTATACGGCAGCGCATACCAGAACAAGTTGTAATACCGGAGGATAGTGACATCAGTGACGATGAAATGACGCCGCTATCAACAATTAAGTCTTCCATGCGGCTAGTGAGGGAACGTAAATTGAAGAGAGGCTATGTGAATAATGAAAATAAAATATGAGATAATTACTTGTTTCTGCTCACTAATTCAATAAACCATGACTCTTCTCTGACCAAAATAATCTGGACGTACGTCACTAGTTGAGAGTTGTGTACATTGACAGGGTCTGATCCAATTAATACCATTTATTTATATTAATTTATTTGACAATAATACGTTTGCTGACATAGACACTGCGGTAGGTCCAATTTTATGCTCTATATAGCATGGCTATTTGATTTGAAAGGTTACTTTTGGATAAACAGATTTTCTAAGAGTTTTATGGGCAAATATAATTAGTATGACGCCCAATTATATACTGAATAAATATTATTTTTGGGATTTATGTTTACATTTGGCTTGAAAATAAAATTCACAGACATTTATTTCAAACATTTTAATGTGTATAGTTTTTGCCTTCCAATTTTTCTACATCCATGGAGATGATCACTACAGTATAAAATTCACATTATTACGGAAACTAAACTTTCAAATTTCAAGACGAATTAATCCCAAATGAAAGACTTCATACATAATACAATCATTTTAATTTGAAATATGAACATAATAGGTCGCAATATTTCATTCCTGGTAATAGTTCACTGAGGAAAAATTAATACTTTTCCATTTATATATCCTTACAATTCATAAAATCAAGTTTGAATACTTCAAGTATGGGACAATTTCTATTTCATTTTGCTGCACACCCTTGCTCGAATTATGTCAACAACTACTCCACATAATAAATTGTTGAAACGTGATATCTTAAGCTTTTTTATATTTTTATTTTGTACTCCTACAAAAACAGCCTAAATTTGGATACCTAATTTTACATCAGGTCTTACAGAAATACGGAACTAATGACCGTCCTAGCTAGATGAAAACCCACGTAGGCGAGATTTGATTCCACAACCTCAACCTTAGGATGCAAGAGCGTTACCTCGCTGCTACCAAATTCGAGGTGTTGTTGTGAATCATTACTTACCTAAATTGTTTTGTCTACTGTAAATATAAGTAAATACTAGCATTTTTATACAGTAACAGAACATGTAATAAAAACAAGAAATTGCCTTCTTTGACAATTCAATATATTTTTATTACTGTTTGATATGCATAAATAAATATATGTATGGGTATATATTTTTTTTAGCTTTCGATTGTTGATAATTAGAGGTGGTACTAAAAGTAAATTATCACTGTCATTTTGAATTAATTAGTATCACATCATCATTTGCACTCATTCCTCTCAGTATCTCATAGTTTCCCCCACTACACAAATGTCCAATAAGATTTCTGAAGCGACCTCTTTTCTGCACATTTAAGATTCCACGTTTTTACAAAGCCGTCAACAACCCACAACCATACTACGAATAATCCCACCAAGAATCTGCTCCTATTCTTTCCTATATTATCGAATTTTTCTAGCAATTTTTTCATCCGTAGCCGTCTTTTATGTAGCCCGTGGTTATCTATTTTTCATTTCATTTTTTTTTCCTCTCATGTATCCGAATAACCACCATCGTACTATAATTCTATTTAACTAAAGACATGTGTTTGAGCTCATATTGAAGTCAGTTTGCGCCATCGATTTTTTACCATTACTATGATGAATTCTGGACTCAAGCACCCGATCAACAGCTCCCCTGACGTTGACAATGCTTCCACGTATCCAACGAAATCCCTGTTCCGATATCTATTTTTTGTTCAATATATTGGAATCATATTGAAAATTTCACTTTGATTTCCATCTTCTCCGGCAAAAATAAACAAATGAGTTTTTTGGCCTGATTCATGCTGTAAATGGCCTATGAAAAAGCAGATTTCCAACGTTTTCTAGCATATAAGTCGCATCTACCAACACGTATAAAGACAAAATCATTTTTTTACTGCTTGCCCGCAATATTACAAGTCGCGGCCATAGTGGATAATCATTTATGCTCACCAGTAAATATTTCCTCCAAAATTATTATCCACTCAAATCCCCTACACCTTTAATCAATAACGTCAAGTTAATAATAAAATCTCAAGACAATAATATCTTATGGAATGGTCATTCAAGATTTGTTGTTAAGATTCGTAAAGTCAAGAAAGATATCAAGTATAAAATTAGCAGTGAACGCAAGGTATTAATAGAAAACGAAAGTCCAAATGGATTTCGGAGTTCATTAGAGGCAACTTGGTAATCCGCAATGACAGGAGTAAAATTTTAATTTCACCTGAAAAAGTAAGAAATATAATATTCCGAAGTAAGTGATGTTTTATAGTTGTTTAAATAAAGATGTAAAATATATTGGTTCAATATTTCGATCAACGTTCAGCGCTCGTCGTACTTAACAATTTTTTTCTGAAAAGTGCTGCTCCGAGAAAGAGTAAATAGACATGGAGTTGCTGGCACACCGAAGTCAAAGGCAATTTGCAGGACGTAAATACATGCCAAAAATCATAATATTTGTAACCTTTCGGATAAAAAATACAAAAAAGTAATATCATAGAGGTGGTACCCACTAGAAACTTTGTCAATAGAAAAAAATTGTTAAAAAGTACACTCATTAACTTAATATAAAAGACAAATATTTTAAGTATAACTTCTATGTACATTTATTGTTTTGACTTAAATTGAAATTTATTTATTTTAAAATTTTTGTAAAATAGGATTTCTAGATTTTTTAACCCTGTAAAAAATGTAGCATACAATATAAAATAATTGATGCCACTTTCGAAAGATTCAAATGTTAGTGATATAATTTGGATTATTTTTTTTCTAAAAGCATTCTTACAGGTGTGGAGATATTGATTACTAGTGATGGAACCTGGCACTACGCAATTATTTCCTTCGAATCCTTGAAAAAGTTACATTTCAGTTAGAATAGGACCTTGGAATGTTGGGACAATTTTGAGGACTGGAAAATCAGAGAATACAAATCAAGAGATGTAAAGATGAAATATAGATATTTTAGGTCTATGCAAGGTTAGATAGAAGAATAGCGGGGATTACTGGAGTTATAATTATAGAATAATTTACAGCGGCGGGGAGGAGAGTCATTGGGGGTTGCCATAATATTAAATAAAGAGGGAGGAAAAAGTGTAGTCAACATAGAGCAAGAAACGGATACAATATTACTCGTAGAGATTATAGCAGAACCGACGAACTTGGTCATTTTTCAAGGAGGAAGAAGTCGATGGGATGTACGATGAGTTAGAGGATATAATCGCGTGTGTTCCTGCAGGGAAACATTTTATAGTGATGGGTGATTGGAAAGCGACGGTAGGCGAAGGAAGATATGGTGGTGAGGTGGAGGAATATGGGTTGGGCAGAAGGAATGACCGCGGGAGAAAGCAATTGAATTCTGCAGGAGACAGGGGTGAGCCATCACCAACACTTGATTTAGACACTACAAAAGGCGTAAGTATACATGGATAATGCCAGCTGACTCAGAAAGGTATCAGGTAGATTATTATGGTTAGGCACAGGTTTAGGAACGGGTTAGGAAATGTTATGTAGAAGCATTGAATGGTTTGATATTGAAGGAGTATAAGCAGACTGTAGAGGAAACCAAGAATGCTTGCAAAGAGCTGAGTACTATCGCAGAAAAATGGGAATGTATAAAGAAAGTGATATCGAAAGCCGCAAAATAAACTATAGGAACCTTTAACGGGAAAAGGACAAGGAAGCCTTGGATCACAGATGCGATGATTAGTAAGATAGACGAGAGAAGAAAATGGAAGGATGTAAAAACAGCTAGGCAGAAGGATGTACAAAAAGTTAAATAATAAATTAAGAAAAGTATCCAATGAAGTAAAAGAAGCATGCTGAAACACTCGTTGTGAGGATATGTATATTTTTATAGGTTTCTCCCCACCTTCCCCACATATATAAAAAAACCCAAGTCACTCATCACTCAACCTTTGCTCCTGGTTCTACATCCTCTGCCACACATCTTTTTGGTGGCTCGCAGGGTACTGATGTAGATGAAGTTATAGAAAGTTTGCAGAAGAAGAGTGAAATTGGTGTGCACATCAGAAAGTTTAAAACACTAATGGGAAATATGAAGGAAAGATCTGCGTTAACAGTTAGAGACGACTTGGGTAAGATCATATTTGAAAGAGAATAAACCCAAGAGAAATAGTAGGAATATGTAGAGGAACTGTATGGTAAAGAACTCAGGCTAACAAGGTTAGACATTGAAGAAGAACACTACGTAGAGTAAGATAGCTTAGGTCCAGACATACTCGTCGATGAAATAGAAAAGCAATGACGATGAAACCAAATAAGGCCGTGGGGGTCTAGAAAATTCCTGCAAAACAATATAATAGTTTAGAAAAGTGTGAGAAAAAGAGTTTATGTCTATAAGTTTGATATCCAATGCTGCTAAAGTTGATCTCAGGCATATCAAGAAAACGATAGAGAGTAGGACAAATGGTTACTTAGGGGATAATCAGTTTGGGTTTAGGAAGGGGACAGCCACCCGTGATACCATTGCAGTAATTAGATAATGGATTTCGAAAAGTAGTTTGATAGAATAAATAGGGAAAATAATGAGTATATTACAGAAAATACGGGTTGGTTGGAGGGACAGGAGGCTTATCCGCAACCTGTAGACTCCTCAGGTGCGAATGGGTACGGAGAGTTCGAATGGGCAGCGTTAGGAAAAGGTGTAAGGCATGGTTGCTCATTATCATCATTGTTGTTCAACGTATGTGTGGAGAAAATGATTAAAGAGGCATGGGACGAATTGGAGGTAGGAATGAATGTCGGCGAGGAATTCGTAAAATCAATTAGGTTTACTGATGACCAAGCTTTAGTTTTTCAATCAGCCAAAAGGGGTTGCAAGCATTGCTGAGTGAATTTGAGATTCAGTGCAATAGATATGGGATGAGAATAAATATTAATTAAAAAAAGTTGTGCAATTTGCAATTGCAATTTCATAAAGTAAGAGGCAAAGCTATATATTAAAATAGGAGGGCAGAAACTAGAGCAGGTAGAACAATTCACGTATCTCGGAAATGTTTTGGACCAACATGGTCAAAGTAGTAGAGACGTAAGGAGAAGAATTGCGCTAGGCAAAGCGGCTTTCACAAGGCGGAGCGAGTTGATGACAGGAACGTTGAATAAGGATGCCAAAAAAAGACTCGTAAAAACTTTAATATGGGGTGTGGCTATATACGGCGCGGAAACATGGTCATTGAAGGAGGAGAATAGACACAGATTGGAGGCTTTTAAAATGTGGTTGTGGAGAAGAATGGAGAAGGTAAAATGGACCAAAAGGAAAACAAATGAGGTAGTACTACCTATGGTGGGGCGAGGAGAGGGGTTTGTTGGAGAAATCCTAAGGAGACAAGAGAAATGGACGAAAGGCGAATTGATCGGTAGTGGCATGCTGATGACTGTAATAGGCGGAATAATGTTAGGCAAACGAGGAAGGGGCAGAAACAGGATAGGGATGATATACGGGATGAAGGAAGTACACAGAGATTAAAGGTGACTTGATGTGGAGTCGGTTGCCGCTTTGTGTTTTGTTGGGAGTCACAAAATACTTATTTGGTAGTAGCATTTATAACACAAACAAAAACCTACCTTTACCGTTAGATTACCTTATAATTATAATAATATCCTAAAATCTATTAGAAAAACAATATGTTCTTTATAAATTGAATAACTAATCTTAAATATCGCATAAATTCAACTAAAGCCAGGTAAAGAGGAGACTTTAGGAAATATCAAGCTGATTAGAAACCTTAATACAGTTCCATTTATTCGTCTATTGAATTATTTTGGTAATAAAATATCCAATTAACTCCATGAGATACATATTAACGTGAAACATTACTCCAGGTTATAGGGTCAAAAAGTTAATAATAGCTTAATTAACAAAGTAATAAACATTCAGGTGTTGGTCCCTATTCTTATATAATAATGGTCGTCACTTCTTAAAATTTCATTGATAAATATTTATTACCCAAATACACTTTAAAAATACTTCCAAAATATACCCTCAATTGGTGAGCTATTCATAGTCTTGATAGAAAGAACGCCTTGTAATTTATTTATGCTTCAATGCTGGCCGTTTGTGTAAAAATATTTATCCTACGAATGAAGATTTGTCTCCCATGAAAGCCAGCATTTCAGTATGATATTTTTGTTATTCACTTGATTAATTACATCTTTTCGCCCCGTCCATTTGTATTCTCTGACTGCGTGCGAAAAGTCCTAGAACGGAGAGAACACCAAAAAACTCTTTTCGAGCAGAAACTACTTTTTCAACTACGGACTTCATGGGCGACTCCACTCTCCTAAGCAAAATACAGAAGAATATTTGGTGAGTAATCAAAGGGATAAGCACTGCATGAATAATAAGTGCATTCAAAGAGATGTAGTACGTTGCATATGAAGCGCTATTCTTGCCTTTTGTGCGACTGACTGTGAAAAAATGTATGAAAAACTGTTGTGTCCTTTATTTTTATACGGAATAAAGTTAATATTTTTCATGAAGTTTAGCCAAACAACAATTTAAAAATATTTCCAATTTTTAAAACGGAGATAATATATGCCTGTTTTTTATAAAAATTGAGGTTTTTGGATAAAATTTAAGTATACTTTTCAAGTGTATGCAATTACCCTTAACTTCATAACGTTCATGTTTTCTGCTGTTACTCAAAGAACATAAAGGGATTTCCGAATTCATCGGCCACTCCATGAAAAAATACATATTTAAATCAAATTTCATGGTTCTTTAAAGCAATATTAAAATATTCCATTAATTGAATAATTACGCTTCAATTAAATCAAGAGAAGACAACGTATTAACTAAAATTAGTTTTAAGAAAATATTTAGTACCATTGAAATGTTTAACACTGAAAACATTTTTATTTAATTTTTCAAATATATTTATATTAAAACGTGTAAATATCCATAATTATTAGTTATAGAGAATAAATAAAGTTACTCTTTTGCTCATGATCCAAGATAATTTAAATACTTAAAAGTACTCAATTGCCTAAAGTTCTATTCGAGAAGCTGCGTGACGTATTACAGCGACTTATTTTAACAGTGGTCTATAACAGGAACACCAGTAAATTTCTCCCGTCCTTCAAATATTGGAGGGAAGGCAATGGAGTATTCATTATATGGCGTTAGCCGAAGAAATATATATTCCGTTTAAGAAATGAACCGCTTTGGTTAAGATCCTATTTGGACGGTTTGTTCTCTAAATTATACTCTAAGAATTACATTGTTTATAGTCACCATCATCAGTATTTCATTTCAATCACAGGTGAGCTTCAGCCCTCTACTCTTTTCTTTCTAATTTTAGTCCAAGAATAAGTTCCGTGATAGGACTCCCAACCAAATTTAATTGGGGTAATTACTCCTTGATTTTCTTCTTTATGTATATTCTTATACTATTCTCCAAAATAATTCATATTTTTCTCTAGATTTTCTCTAGTGATAGGACTCCCAACCAAATTTAATTGGGGTAATTACTCCTTGATTTTCTTCTTTATGTATATTCTTATACTATTCTCCAAAATAATTCATATTTTTCTCTAGATTAGCCGAGTCTATCTGGTTCAATCCCATCATAATCTCGTTCTATATTCTCATTACTTCTTATATTTTCTTACATTCCATCCTTCCAACACTTCTAATTTGATTGCCAGTATACCAGCACAAGGTTTCAAAGTATTTGCTCTTTCGCTGGTCTTCTGCTTCAAAACCTCATATATTTTATACATATATTGGCATGTTCCACAAAACAATTCCATATTATGCTTACTGATTTGAAGCCTTATTTTCTTTGGGCGTAGCAGTTGACTGTTTTTTGGTTAACTTCTAACCATAAGTTGATCTTCGAAGGGTAATGATAAAATAAAACATGATAATGCGGTGATATATGCTTGCATTTCAATAGATATACTTTAAAGTAGATCAGAAGCATGCTGGAAATGAAACTGAGAGAATAATTCTTTCAGAGATGAGCGACGGCATACCTCTACGTTTGCCCAAGATATGTTAGGTTTCAGAAGACTTTCCCGTTGTGCCGCCATGAGTTCAGAGATGGCTATTCCCTGGGAATCTGGAAAAAAAATTGTAAAATTAGCACTCAGCAGCTTTGGCATACATTTTACTATAATTAGCTGTGATTAAATAATAAAGTTGACAAGTATTTTTTCAAAATGGCATGTATAAGGCTGCGGCTTCCCATTATTTAGCTGTGTTAGCCTTCAAATTGAAATGAAGTATTCTTCCTCAAATGCGCTAAGAATTAATTTCATTCTAATGTTAAGACGTTTGGCCACTCACTCTTACTTCAATTCCTCTCAAGTGATTGATGAGAGACCCCTTTTCTTTACTCATACTGTCATATTTCGTGACACGCTTTTGATGTTAAACGCTAAGTACACTTCAGCAATCTAGCAACAGCAGTTTCCCTGCTTGGAGTGACTGCCCAAAGAGGAAAAAATTTAAAATACAAAGTGATGAACTATAAACAATTAACAAGTTTTCGAAAACTCCTCCTTTGTTTCAAAACACCCTTTCTCAGTTGATCATCGAGGTAATATGATCATCCTGTAAAACAATGATGGCAAAAGAAGAAAGATTAACTAGTAGGGGGAAACCTCTCCCTTTATTCTAATATCTGAAGAGGCCCGGGCAAAGGGAGGATGGCAGAGGAAAAAAAAATTTGCCCTCAAGGAACGCCATTTCCTTCTCCATTGGATCCCTCTCTTACCCACTGAGAGCTAGAGGCAGCTCCTGCCACTATCCATTTCCCTTCCTGACTCCAACCTACATCCCTGCCGAAAACTCACGTCATTCGCACACCTCAAATTTTCCGATAAAGCGTGGAACAAAGAAAGATCATCTCCTGCGGGCTAAGGAGGGCTAGAGTACCGTGGGTCGAGGGGTTCAGTGGGAGGGAGGGGGGCTTTGCCTGTATCTTCCACATCAGCAGGACAGGTGCATCACAGCGGCGTCTCCGGGGGCTCCCTTACTCCCACGATCGACGGTATCCCTGTTCACCTGCTCACTGATCCACCGGTTCTCTATTTCCTACACGCACTCACACCGCCATCCCTTCTATCCTTCTCTTTCAGTCAACGTCTATCTCCTCAAATTTTTCCCCGCGTCATCATCGTTTAACGAACGACATGAGAGACTTTCCATCCCTTTTGCCGTTATCAGATCCTTGAATTACCCCTCATAATTTATCCTTCCGCCGCTGCCGCTACCCCTCTACCGATTTTATTTCTTCTCCATTTTTATATAGGTAAACTGAATCTTCTTCCCTCTAAGCCGTCATCGACAAAGGTTTCCTTCTCCTAGGCTTCGCTAAAATATAAAAGCGAAAAAAGGGAGAGCTTTAACGAATGAAATAATTGGTCAAACATTTTACCTAGTGAGGTAAAATTACGTTGCCTGATAATTTAACGAATAATGTGATGAGTAGATATTAATACCGTATAAATTTAGGGATCATAATGTATTAAAATAGTTTCTTTAGTAACAGACGTGTGTGATGTAGATCAGACATTAGTAACTGGCTGATTCCAGAGAGTAATTTTCGGGCGGAATCTATACCCAATTGAACCGAGGGAATTTATCCTACACTGTTAGCATACGTGGTGCACTATATGTGGCAGAATGATATTACCGAAGATTTGATCAAAGAAGGCGATGAATTTAAACAAAGCAACAGTTCCGATTTCATTTTTTGCTCAAAATTCAAGAATAAACCGAGGGTATATTGAAATATAACGGAATACCGATGCTAAAAATAATCATAAGCAAAATATCTATAAACTGCAGTACAAGAAGTCACTAATTCTGTACATTCTATATAAGTTTGCAATACAACTAGTAATTTAATATGACATATATGTCTATCTACTAATTAACAAACTAAGTTACCATGTCTAATGGCTTATCGCCTCGGAGATTACGCCAACTTTTTGGAGTGCGTTAATGGCTCCTCACAACGCATTCTTCATCGTCATTGATGAAAAAACTGTCTTTGTTTTTCAATTTTCGTGCAAAGGATCTGATTTTTCTGATACACCGTGAATCACTGTACGCTGTTAAAATCCAAAGGAGGAAAATTGAGTTATGGTTGGGAAAAAACCTACAAAAGTGATAATAATCGAACCTCAGGGACTACAAGAACCACTGGACTTCGTCATTTTATTCGATACCCATCAAGTTGAAAGTTTGAAAATAGACCCCGCTCTTTATAATTAACCCCTATGATCACTATAATTGTATGGCATTACCTCTCTGCGCGATGGCTATGCATTCTCGATCTCCATTTACTTCTCTCAGTCATCTGTTCACAAGAGGGTACGTCTTCTCCATCTCCCCTTCAACTAGGAACTTTTTCACGGACTTCTTCTTTCCGTCCTCGAACGCTTTCTTGCTCCCCCATCGCCCACAACGTGCTCCTTCCCCGTTCCAAACATGCTTTTTCGATTTGCCTCCTTATTCACTTTCTTCCTGACAATTTCCCCTGCAAGCCTTTTGAACTTCCTTAAACTTCACACTCAAGAAGTTTCCCCATTTCCTGTATTTTGAATAATATTAATTCCCTCTTCTAGTCTTCTCAAAATAGCACTCTTTACCCGTTCCATTCCTTGAGCATATTTTGCTATTTTCTCATTCTCTCTAATCAAAATTTTCGAATCGTAAATCTGTGGTGCATTTCATTTGGCCAATTTTAGTACAAATCTATTTTCTACTATCTACCTTTCATCCTTTTCCGCTGCATTTAATAAATATTTACCTCCATCCAAATTCTGAGAAGTCAAAGATACATTTAAAGTGCAATTTGGTTTAGAATTATATTATTTAGTCGATGATTCATTTGTGAACAGCTCTCGTGAGACACGTGCATTTGACTTAGAATCTTCAACCTCTGCGGTCAAGCATAAATCAAACCCTACAAATTGAAAAAATATTTTAACATTGAACAAATATGAAGGTCAATAAAGAAGTGCAAGGAACAATAACAGAATATTCACGGGAAACACTTTAGTATGAACGAGGTGAGAACATAAAACTGCAAATAAGAGCGAAAGAACTTCGATTGGAAGATGCACCCATCTAAAACTCTTATTTGTTTATCATGTAATACAGAGAAATTATGCTAACCAAATTATTAAGACATAACATATGTAAATATGAATTGTACTTTTTCAACACTGCAAGCAGCCAATGAATAACTGAGCTATCCAATCGAATCATATCAAAACTCACTCAAATCTAGAGTATTTTGAGAAATATTTCAGTAAAAGTTTCCCCGAAAGACAATACTTATGTATTTCATATTCTCATATACAAATTGGATCAGCCGTCAATAAAATAAAAATAGGAAACGGAAAGAAATAAAGAAGCAAAAAGAATACTGGCGACATAAAACCTGCTCCTATTCTTCCATGTGAAGTAATACAACACATCGCCTTTCCCATCACGAATCCACTTTTTCCGGGGCCTCGCCTACCCACTTATCCCACGTATCCCTCATTTTACTGCATATTTACCCTATCTATGCCGTTCTCTACGCTCATGGCTCTTCTGCCATCCTTTTCCTTTCGCTCGCCAGCTACGATCCCTCCCCTCCTCTTTCACCCTTATCCCAGGAGAACTATCTTCGCCTCACCACCTCAAAAGTGATTCTTCCGTCACTTCCGCCCGCATATCCTTATCCTGCCACGCACACCACCGCGCCGCCACGCTACCCTCCCACTCCACAGCAGGCCTTTCACCTCCTCTCTCTCTCTCCATCCTTCTCCTCCTTTTCCCCTCTCATCGTCCATAAAGATGTATATAGGGGGAATATTTCGCCTGGAGGCGGAATATCTCCCCAAGTTTCCAACCTAACATTTCTTCCAACCCCACTTCTACTTCCCAACCCAGCTCCCCCGCCCATCCCTGCTCCCCCAATCCCTCTCCGTTTGTTCTTCCGCTTCTCTTCCCTCCCTCCACTCTCGAACCACCGCTCCACCTCCGCCCACTCCTCTTGTGCTCTCCAGAACCTACAATTGGAGCCAAGAGCGCCCGAGATGGGAGGGCCGTAGATCGGTGGCGGCGGCATTGTGCATAGCAAATTAGTCTCGATCGGGCAAGGATACACTCCTTCGTTCGCAAGCCGTGTCCCAACCCAAGGGTTCCAAGCCCTGCCCCCTCCTCCGCCCACTCGGATCTCTAACCCCCCCGCCTCGCTCCTCCCCCGCACCCCGCCCTCCTTAGCCACGTCCTACGGTATCCCATTCCCCGGACCCCCTTCGTCGAACCCCTTTCCAGGCCCCCGACTCATTCTCATCTCCAGGCGCCGTCGATGACTTAGACCCCCGTAAAATGCCTCCTTCGAGGGGTGGCCGTTGGAGGGTTTTCGGGGTTTATGTAAAGGGGAGAAGTGTTGGGGGTGAGAGGGAGAGAGAGGGAGGAGCGGGAAAGAGGAGGCGTGGGTTGGTATTGCGAACCAACTCTCACTTGTCTCTTTACCGACATGTATATGGCCTGGAGGAGTTTCGCTGTTTGCATTTTCGGTACGATCAATTGAAAGACTTGCACGCACGCTTGCAAGGGGTTGGTTTTGTAGTACGCCTTCCGAGTTGATTCCATATACACGTTTGTCAATTGCAAGACATTTGGAATGTATTGACGTTAAATATCGCTAAAGATTGGCTGATGAGACGTTACTGAGTCTGAGATTAACAAATACGTTATTTTTTCTTTTAGTATCAGCAAAATACAAACCTAAAAACGACTATTAAACTAGAAGTTTAATTGATGACTAGTTAAAAACATCTGTATATAATTTTAAAATAGTGAATAGGCATAAGTATCATTTTAAAATAGTAATTATGCATTAAAAACAAGACATATGAATAAGTTAAAAACAATGGATAATATTTTTTTCGGTTTTGCTGCCACAATCGCAAATAAAAAATATTTGAATGCTATAAATAATGAGACTGATTGAAATAAAACATTCATTACTCAATAAAAGTTTAATCAATCTTTGCCTGAGCATGGAAGTAAAAGATTATCAGGCTAATGTCTGAAGCCAGTATCAACAAGATTCCTAAGCGTTTGTTGGACAGTTCCGTGAGAATATCTTACATTACCAAATAATTCATAAGAGGTTAGGCGTTTTACACGGATCCTAGCATATAGCCGTTTAATCCAATTACTTATTTATGTCTGATTTTATCTGAAATTGGGAAAAGAAATGCTCAGCAGTAATGTAGTAGTCAAAATATTTAACTAAAACTTATATTATTACCTACATCTTAAAAAAACCCGAAGGTGGATAAGGTGGGTTGAAGGATATTTTGCACAGGTTACGCAAGCAAAAAATTTTTAATGAAAAATACATCAAGCAATAACGTGATTTAGACAAAGAAAAAAAAAGGATTGCATCAAAATTTGAAGAAATAGTAATACAGAACGAATATTATTTTTCAGTTTTATCATTATAATTAGTACATACGTTTAAAGTAATTTATTCTTAATAAGAGGGAATTGAGTTGAAAGCCTTGATTAAGTACCGTGTGTGCTTGGGTTGGCCGCCGTCAAAAAAGAGTAATAGTGTGGCCCCACATCATTTTCTTTCCAGAAAAAGTTACTTGCATGCATTCCTTTACGCTTGGAGAAGCAAAATTACAATTACAATTGATGAAAAAGACCCAATCTGTGCATGGACTACTCCTCAGCTTACCTTCTTCCACCTTAAAACTTTCAAACTTTGAACCCACCTAATACTCGCAGTGTCCCTTCTTTCAATTTAAACTTTACAGCCCTCGTACTTTGGCTAGTTTCACTTTCGTGTACAGATTTACTTTCCTCTTTTAATTAAGCTATTTTGAAAGGGTCTCTAAATTCAAAAGTGATCTAAGTAAAATATTAGTTGAACTATCTGAGCTTAATTTTCGAATGAGAGAAATGAATTTGATCGGGCAAGGAATTAGGAGGATTCCAGAGGACCAAAGGATGATAAAAATGTGAAACATATAGAAATGGATTATTACATGTACTTTTGTCATGATGGATGACCGTAAAACTCCTTATCTTCACCGAAAAAGCTGTCACAAATCGATTTGATTTAATAGGATCTGTACACACTAATAAATGAGAAAGCCGCATTGTTAGAAATTTGGGTCAAAGATTTTGGGTTAGCAGTGGAACCTTATCAACTAGTAAGTTACCCAGCTTTCCAGGCACTAGGGCTTTTTTACTATACCATTACGCCTTCCATACTTAAATTGTGTTATGCCAAATAATAAAAATAATAAGACTACCATCTCTCCAAGTTACTCCAGTTTTTATTGATTGCAATATTTTCATTGATTTCACCAAATTTATTTTATGAAACTTTCTCAAAATCCACTAAAAGACATTAACGATATATCCTGATTTAATTCCATGTTCCTCTGTATTAGTGAACTCATTACTGCTATTACATTACGTAAGCCTTTCTCATACCTGAAACCAAAGGCCCTTAAGTAATAATTTACCTTACTCCCTGTCCCCTTATTAATGATACTATGTACCCAATTACCTGTAGGTGGAATTCAAATTATTGTATTGTAATTTTCACATACGGCTGGTTTTTAATTTTTTGGAATAGGAACTAACACCAATCTGGTGAAATCATCAGACCATATTTCTCCCTCGTATATTTTACTAATTAGGTCTATCTTTTATCTAAACTGTAGTCCCATACCTCACTACCAACTCTTCCTTCGCCTACCGTTACGTTCCGATCATCCCCGTCCCCATTTTATCAAAACTTGTTACTCTGGAACATCTACATTTGTATCATTTACTGGTCGTATACCTTGTTCACTTACTCCTCCCTAAGATTCTTTAGTGGCATGTAGACCAGAACAAAGATCAAGTTCGTTGGTTTAGCTTTTACTTCTAACAAAAAAATTTATCAGTCACCTGCTCTATTTGGACTAGGCGTCTTCCTATCTTTTTTCAAAACTATTGCCACTTCTAGCTGGTTCTTTTTCTTCCTGCTGCATATTTCTCTAAAATCATCGCTTCGGTAATTCCTGCTATCATTCCAACACACCTAGCACACCCCGTCTCCATTTCCACATTAAATATCTCACTTTCAGTTTTCTGATTTCCCTTTCCTAGACATTTTTCCTGTAATTTTCAGTACCTTTTTTTCCCTCCTCTTTTTTTTAACTGCTGTGGATTTCACTTTGCAAGGATTTGGTTAAATGGCGACCGTGGAAGCCTAGCCTCTTCCGTGTTTCCTGGACTCATTGTGATATACATCATAATGGTCGTGCGATAAACAAATGAGTAGGTTCCCCGTTGCCTTCCTCATAGTTTTTAAATGTGGACCCCTTACTTAAAAACCCACCCCCACTGGAATCAGACTTCTTTGCAGCCGCGTCACTCAGGAGCAGACGTTCTCTGGACTACTTCCCATCTGGTTGTACCCTTCAGACAATCTGGCAAGGATGACCCTACCCGGAGCAGTTACGTATCTTTATTATCGCTCCCGCCAGTATAGCTATAAGGGCCATCAGAACGCACAAGCTCTTCCACCATGTCAAGGTTTTAGTATGTGAGGGAGGAATGTTTTATAATTGAAATGAATTTAGAATTGCAAAAATAAGTGACTCAATCCGCCTACTTATCAATATTATCGTATGCCAAATAACAATAGAAAATGTTTATTTAAAACTTAACGTTATCAGTTTATTTCATTATTTTCTATTATCCTTCCATTTGCGTGACACTATGTAAATCCTGAATGCTACATTCTGTGGCATTATTCAGGATTTTATACTGTTATCATTAGACTCGATCAACCGGAGAACCATTTGCTGAACCCAAGTTGCGCTTCGAACCTGGTAGGCGCAAAATGTTAATTAAGTTAAAAATTAATTTTGAATGCCACGTAATTAGTTTAATTGCATTAAACTTCCTTGTCCTCCAGGATGGCGGTTTGATGGAGGTTCTGCCCACTGCCTTGATAAAAATAATTTTGTAAAGTTTCCCGTAGAAAAGAAGTTCACACGGATTAAACAGGAACGACTTGAAAGCATAAAAGGGCCCTAATTTATAGAGTAGAGAATGTTGGGGGGCTGGCAAGAATGATTAACTTCCTGAAAAGAAGTCGACTTTAGGAAGATAAAAATAACAATACCCCTATATAGAACGAAATTGGAAGTAATAGGGAAATAAAGCCACGATAAACGTACTCCAATTGATAATTAGATAGGCCATTATGGCATCTTAGAAGTAGTAATAATAGTGAAAGAATCAGTGGTACCAAGAATTTTAAGTTACCCAATGGTATGGCCACGATCAAAGAATGAACGAGGAATGATGGTCACGAGGTCAGGTAGAATTGTCAACACTAGGAAGAAAGAAACGTGGACTACCTAGGAAAGCATGGAGAGCATAAATCGTCTTAATGATGAGAGATCGAGAATTGGAAGAGGAATACTGCAACACCCGAGAAGCCTGTAGCATTGGATTATAGAGTATCGACTAAAAAGTGAAAAGGCACTTAAAATTAAAAATTATAATACTAATTATCGTGATATCGTTTATCGTAGCTCTTAAAACTATTAACTATATTGACACAAACATAATTTAATAAAGGTATTAATTACAGTTGAAAAACTTCTAACAAATCAAAGTCACTACAACTGAACAGCTATGAATTATTGTAAGCATAAGTTTACTGTCAAGAAAAGAACTTATTTCATTATGGTATTAGAACTCGCTACGAAATCATTTGCGTTCATTATGTTATGAGTAATGATCGGCTGCCGTTATTGAATCAAAGGGATTAACATTAAAGCTATCGCTCACCAAATCCCTAGGGCATATGAAATTCAATCATGGTAAATGTTATCAGAGCGCTTTATTCTTTCGCTGTGCTTCTTGCGGTTTGCTAACAAAATTCGGGCACAGTATTCAGAGATATCATCAGGGTTTTAATCTTGGCCTTTTCAATAGAACCTAAGCGCTTGGTCTACTCATCTCTCTGCTACGCCGAAATAATATTGTGTGCGTAGTAAAAATGTACTGTAAAAATGTATCTTTAAAATAGCACCGGACATACTCGATTCCTCCAGCATAAATCAAGACTCCGACAAACAAATAATATTGGTATTTATGATTTCGTGCTCTCAAAAGAGTTGAGAGTATGCATAATAAAATATGTGTTTATTGATGATGCGAAAAAAGTAGCAAAATAATAAAAAAATTGACACTGTATGAAATAAGATAATAAACTCACTTAAGGAAGGATATACATAGTTATTCATACATAGTTATAGTTATTCGATCAAACCTAATGAATTCAGTAATATTTTTATTTTGGGCGACTGAATTTATGCTTACAAAATCAAAAAGATCAATATTCTCGATTTGGAAAGTCATGGCATTCCTCAGTTTGTGACTCTCTAATGCCAAAAAATGGTCACTTTAAATTTTCAACTGTATGAAGTATTTTATGAATATTTTGAAAGGTTTTGATCCCGTTTAACTTTAATTGTAAAAAGACACTACGCTATTTATGCAACGGTTTATCTTAATGCATTGTGATCTCCATCACTCTTCGTCCTGTTAAGCTTCACCTTTACCATCTATGCCAAGTATTATATACTTACAATATAGTGTTACATCCATTACCACCCCATACGAGACGCGGATGATATCACACTTACTCATCTGAAAGGTTATACAATATATTATAAATTTAAATCTTCGATAGTAAATATTCTTCAAAAAGGTGAAGAAAAACCATATAAAAAATAGTTTCCCCAGTTTTAAAAGGAAAACGGTCCAGATAAAAAATCTATCAGCCTCTCGTATCTTCAAGGAATATGCAACGGAACTTGAATATTATTCAGGTGTCCCAGTCGACCACATATGAAAATGATCCATTGAAAAAAGTCACATGTAAAAACAATCTAGGGAAGCCATTACCGCGATCGCACATACTTTGAATGACCCCCTCATTCCGCAACCTTTAATTAGACTAAAGCAGGGGTCGTCAGCCTTTTCGTGCAGATCGGATCCGGTTTCGACCTGGTCTAATAACTGTAGACCTATGTCCCCAAAATTACCAATTCTGATTTAACAGTGGTCAGTAACATAAAGAAAAATAATGCCCATCCTCGCTCAAGAGTATTTTAGAAAGAAAGGCTAGCGAACCCAGCAACACCGCTAGCTATTCAATTTCATGATGCAACACGCATTTGCAACCGTATGGAAGAGCAAATGCGCACGAAAAAGAAAGCTTCCTTGGGATAATCCGAGAAAGTCCAGGCCGTGGTCACTGAATACGAATCCCGCAGGCTTGGCAGAATTGCGCGTATAAAAACTGCACACCGACAGAATACCGCACCGCGTCGGACATCAAACCAATTGCCAGGCGTCTGTAGACAGTCCAATCCAGTCCACGGAACCCTGCTCAAACAGGCCACCATAAGTTTCATCGATTGTACAAATTCGTTTTGGACTTGCTTATACACATTTAGCATGTATGTAAGCGAGTGCCATGACTGCTATTTCCACCAATAAAATTTATTATCCGCAATCCACGATTCTCATAAAACTTTCAAAAACATTTCCCCACCAAATAAAGATGCTAAGAAAATTTATGAAAAAAGTAATTTCAGGACACCATTCCTGCTTTGAACACAAATACTCTCTCTTTTAAAGATATGTAGGCACTGAAAAATGACCAAAACTCCTAATGTTCAGGAAATCTTAGACATCAGGTTCAAATGAGTTTAAAAATAATTTGACCCCTCCATTGCAAATGATAACAGGTTGAAGACTTAGGCTTTCCACAATTTCTTCTTAGATCATCCACTGCGTCATATTTGCGGTATCATTTTCTCTCATTTATGTACGCTTTAATAAAAACTAATTTTATAAGATTTTTACTTGATAGTGCATCTATTCGTGATTCTAATATCCTCCCCGACGAAAGACCACGTTGAACCACTACACAAAAGTGGAGTATACAAACTCCGCTGCAAAGACTGCAACCGGATATACATAGGCCAGACGGGGAGGAGATTTGAAACAAGAATAAAGGAACACCGAGCTTGTTTTAAAAATAACATCTCCGCATCACTATTCGCCAAGCACTTGAGAGATTGTGGCCACACCAGCGATTTCACTCCCGAATTTTTACACTTTGAGAAGAAAGGGTACCGTCTTGATGCGCTGGAGCAGTTGGAAATCCTTCAACACGAATTACGGGGAAGATGTTTTGACCAACGATTTTCTCTACCCTTCACATTCCCCGTTATTGTTTTTTCCCTCACCCCCTGCCAGCTCACCTGAAGCCAAGTGAGACTTTTTCTACAATGTAGCGACTCCTCCCAGCCCGCTACTGAGTCACCTAACTAATTACTAAGTGCCGTTCTCCCAGTTCAAATACTCATTTCCCTAATCCTCTGCCAACTAATCTGATGTCAGGTGGGCTTTGTGCAACATTGTATTGACCATATCCTTCCAGCCTGCTAATTATCAAATTGGTTTTTATCTAATCTAATTATCCAATTATTGCTAATTTGTCAATATTACCAATCCTCCTTCTCCGCCTCGAACCATAGACTTTTAGCCTCCTCTTCCTAGCTCAACCAATTCTATCTTTCCTCGCTCCTCTTCTCCTCCGCCCAGAGATATGTATATAAACGGTGCTTGACTTGTATTTTTACCTGATTTCCCCCCAATCCCGGGAATCACACCTCAAGAACTTTTTTCTATAATCTCCCACTCCAAAACCAAGTCATCACCCGGCCCCGATCAAATCTCCTACAATCACCTCAAAAAGCTTCCATCAAACACCTACTTTCCATCCTTAATGCCTGCCTTACCCAATCGTACTTCCCAAAGGCGTGGAAAACGGCCAAAATTATTCTCTTTCCAAAACCTGATAAAAACCCTTCTGATATCCTTAACTACAGACCCATTAGCCTGCTCCCCTGCATGGGAAAACTTCTAGAAAAATGTATTTTAAACAGGCTGCAAGAAGATATCTCGGCCTTAGACCTGATCAGACCTGAGCAAACTGGTTTCCGTCGTCACCGTTCCACGACCCAGCAAATTACAAGAATGGTTGAACAGATCACTTTCGGCTTCAACATTCACAAGCACACCCAAGTAGCCTTCCTTGATCCCCAAAGAGCCTTTGACAAGATCTGGCACGCTGGCCTGATACATAAACTGCTCAAAACTGATATATCAATATATCTAACTAAGATCATCCACTCTTTTATTACTAACCGCACGTTCTTTGTAGCTGTTAACAATGCCAGATCACCTACCCGATCCATCACAGTAGGCGTCCCTCAAGAAGCCATTCTATCACCCGCTCTTTTTAACTTTTTCATTAACGATCTCCCCTCACACCCAAAAACTGAAAGCTACCTCTATGTGGATGACACTGCTATAGCATCAACTTCCTTCGACCAAAATCATGCTGCAGAAAATATCCAAGAACACTTAGCATAGAAAACTGGATGAGCGAGTGGAAACTCACCTTAAACCCAACAAAATGCATCAACGTCAATTTCGCCAGAAAATGGAAGAATCCTAACAACAACCCCATTTACTAAGGCAAGGAAAAGATCCCCCAGGCATCATCTGCCAAATTTCTTGGTGTACAACTGGACAAGAAACTCACTTGGCAAGCACACACACAATATGCACTTAACAAGGCCAACGGGGCCTTTTTCTCAATCTATCCCCTCATAAAGCGCACGAGTCCCCTCCGTCTTCTTACTTAGGTACTTCTGTTCAAATCCATGATACGACCTATCTTAACCTACGGTTATCCAGCCTGGGGATCAGTAGCTGCAAAAAACCTGAACAAACTGACAAGCTTTCAAAATAAAATCTTGCGAACTCTTACTAACGCCCCTTGGTTCGTCCGAAACTCAGACATTCACAAGGACCTCAAAATACCGAACCTACTAACCTATCTAAGAGACCTAGCCCTGTCATTTCAGCAAGCAATAGGAAATACTGGTAACCCTCTCATAGAACCTTTATGGGACTATTCTGATAATCCCCATTTTAAATACAAACTTGCAAAAACGAGTCTAAATGAACCCTAATAATCACCAAATAGTATACTCGTTAGCTTATTTTCGCCCTTAAGCCACTTATATCACACAACCGTTTATCAGCATAGCTGGGTATCAGTATAAAATGCGCAAAACGGCGCAGTACTTAAGCATCAGTCAGTCAGTCATTTTTACCTGATGATGTAATACTATAACGAAACCTGGGTTGTAAAAATTAAAAAGTTTATGTGCAAAAGTAAAGTGGTTTGATTATTAAAAGTCAGTATGAAGATTTTCCACCAAGTTACGCCAGAAACTGTTTTATTGATAGTGCAATTTTTTCATCTCACTTCCAAGGAGCAAAGGATAAATGAGGTTATGGTTTTAAGTACCGACTTGTGGTTTACATTTTGTTGAAAAGTTAACTGATTAATGCTTCATATTTTTTAATTTCAACAAATTGTTAATCGAAAATTACCAAAAAGGACAAAAATAAAATTGAATTAATTTCTAGATTACAGCTTATTAAATTGTAAAAATTTACAATTTAAAATAATTAGTTTATAAATAATGTCATAGAGTAAAACATAAATTTTTAAGCTTTATTTTCGGTACTTTAAAACGGATTATATAACTGTAAGCATAAGTAAAAGAATAAAAGAGCGTAGGTAGAGTAGCATTTGCATAGATGTTCCGTATGGAAGCATATTAGTCATTTCAACTGTAAGGTACAATGGTATTCTATGCAATAATTTAAGACATTAAGCAAAAGCTCCACAGATAATGACATTAATCGTTTAGAAAGACTAAATTTAACTAAAACAAACTATCATGTCGTAACATTTTTTACAAATAACATAATATACCAGAGGACACTTAATATGTATCGATTATTTGATTCTTTTTCTTACCCAATCTACATAATTTAAAATAACCGATGTCAAAGTGTCCATGAAATGACGCTTATAAAATTAATATCTCCAAAATAAAGTGGATCAGGGGGAAATTGGAATTAAAACGAAGCCATTCTCCGTAGTGAGCACATGTTATTTCTACAAATAAATTACAAGAGTTGAACTTAATGGCCAGCGTTAATGGGGCTCTTATGGGAAGAGTATTCGTTGATGAAGGCAAAAAAACCTCTATTCCCGGCCGTCCCCAGTTTAGCACTTTCACGGTGCACCCTTCGGCAGTCAAATATTCATTGGCAGTGGGAGCATTCCCAGCATGTTCGGCCGAATCCGCACTTTCATCCACCCTCCCGTGAGAGCCACCCGGTAACTCGTGAATCTCAAGAACTTTCCCTTTCTCCCTGTGCACATCCCCCTCCCACATCTCTCTTTCAAGTCCACAGCGTCTCCTCCCCTCGCCCGAACATCCTTACCTCTTGTATATCCCGCTACTTTAACACTTGGGCTCGTCACAGACTTACCTATACTGCCTACTACCTCGCTCACTTTTCCGAAATAGCCCGCAAAACCCGACCCCGTGGCCTCACTCCCCTTCACCCCCTCGGCGCCCCGACCACACCACACTGTTCTCATATTCCCGCCTACTCGGCTTCCCGAACACTTTTCTATTCCCTCGCTCGCTCCTCCCCTATAACGCTCCGCTCTTTTCCACCCAAAACCTCACCCGTCCCCCATTCTGAGTTTCTCAAATCGAACGCGAATTCCCACGACGGTGGTTCGCTCAGTGGCTTAGTGAAGTAGCCGCACTTCAACTCCTGGGACCTAATTTTCGCGAGGGTAGGATGATTACCTGCTCTCCTGCTGGCAACATTTCAATGCCATAGGTAGGAAAGCAAGGTTATCTTAAACTCAAGTTGAAGCCAGTGAATGCGTATTTGAAATGACCCTAATAAGTAAAGAAATATTTCACAGACCTCTTAACGTATTTTGGTTTTTGGTATTCCTCTTTCTACGCTTTTTGGACGTTTTATGCATTTTTAAACTTCTGTGGTTACCTAATATACTCTGTGTTCTTCATTCTCTATTTATTGAGTGTGAAAATGGTTGTTACTGAGCGCATAACATTTAGAAACCTAATTTTCATCCCATTTTACTTGTTTATGCCTAATAATGAATCCTAAATCACTAGCTTACAGCCCTCGTGGTAAACTCTGCAATTTTTTTTATAAAATTTTACTTTCACTTTAAGAAAATTTCACAGTTACATGTAGACATTCTTCGGGTGCTTCTTTGTTAGCAAATAATAATTGCTATCAGTAAAACTCTTTTTCCCTTGTGAACAAAACAAATTCATTAACATTAACATCTAAGGAACTTGAGGTAAGTCAACGTTAAATTGATTCCATTAGATCCTTGTCTTTTTTCATAATTTTAAAACTCTTAGTACTTCAAACTATAGCGAGTTATTAAAATCTCCACCTGTTATTATTATTGCTAAAATTGTTCCTCGTACAGACATTTTCATGTGGTACACAAGTTACTAGAATTGATTTTACCCAGTAAAAAATGAGACATTGAGTTAATAATTTTGAGCTGCTTTTCTAGTTATAATGTTGAAATCTACCATCAGTTAGTCTATGATGTTATTAAACTTAAACTCCTTAAAATATAGGTTTATTTGAATACTCTGTCATGTTCTTACCAAATATATTTTCAGCATTATACCTATCCCATCTTCCTAGAAAGGTATGTGTGCTCCTACGGGATCAGGGCCAAAACAATGTCTCACTCCTTCGGTTAAGAGTTACTGAACCTATTTGGAAACACGAAAACAAAGCTCATACTTAATCGTAACTTGCCTTGATCGAAGTCTACAAAGGAACTTGGGTGAAATAATTTCGAATTCAGCGCTAACTTTATGATTTATCTTATGGGTATACTCGTAGTGAAATGGGCACACCTTCTAACAACGGCGCCATTGCTCTCTTATCCCATTCATGAACGCTGCTGGATTGTAAATATTTTAACGCCAGTGGTTCAGCCTAAGGTGCATTGTCGAATATTTGAAATCTTATTATGGCCGCAATGAATAGGTATCAGAGCCTTCGATAATATCCAGCAATGAAACAAAGCCTGCAATATGACTCACACCTAATTTCTGCCCTTTGAGAATATTCGATCGCAAACTTCTTAAGGGCTGCCAGAGCTTTGTTTTGTGAATATTCAGACAATAAAATACGAAGTATTCTACGTTAACCTGAACAAAATAAATCTTAAAATTAAATCAACGTCTCGAAGAATTTCTTCCCGTTAAGAAATTAAGGGTTTAAGATTAGAAAAGGAATAATATGACTAATTCCTAAAATACAAATAGGACATGGATAAGATACTTAAAAAAACGCGGGATGAGCGAAGAAGTACAGCAGCAGGACAAACCTCAAGGATTAATTTTTCTATCATTCATGAAATATCACTAATTAATCAAGTATCACTATCAATAATAATCAAGTATTTTCAGTTTCGAGCTATCTGAACGAATGGTATGTAAAATGGTTTCTCAAAATTCTAAAAATTGAATGTTCACACAGGTAGAGGCATATTAAAGATGAGTAAATTCTTATTAGTTCCTTTTGATGCATAGGTACTATGCTTATAAACATTCTAGAATATTTAAATAAAATTCAAGAAAACATATTTTTGCTGCAGAGTGCCTAATTAAATGAGAATGCATATATTCTTAGGCCGTTTAATTATTTTTTTGACGAGAATTGTATGCAAATGAGTTGCTAACGGAATTATGTTTCCTCAGGTATAAGCAGATGATGGTTTCCATTTGATCTATTTCCGGAGCTATTAATTACTCTGAATGACAACCCAATAATTGTTTTAAATATCGGAAGTCTATTGAGTTGTCTCTATCTCTAAGATCTATTCTTAAATCTCCTAGTTGCCACTATCCCTAACGACACAATTAGAAATATACTTTAAACGCCCTCCTACTAACATCAAGCAAGCAAAACTACCAATCAAACTACCGTTATGGATACCCTGGGATACTGGGATGTCATCCGCAACCCGGAGCATGTTGATTTCTTTTCCATTTACTTTGACTCCTTTGAAACCCAAATCTAGTGTTTCTTTTTTTGCCTCTTCCAGATATGCATTGAATATTGCTGGTGAGAAGTTTCATCCTTGTTTATTTTGGCTTCTATTTTTCTTCCATGTTTCGTTTGCATTGTTGTAACCTGATTCTTGTAGAGGTTATGGATAATTCTTCTGTAGTTGTAGTCCAATCCAAGCGCTTCTAATATCTTGAACATCTTGTTTCATTCAATGTTATCGAAGGCCTTCTCCAAGTCGTTGAATACTACATTTAATGGTTTATTTACGTGTCTCATTTTTTCGGCCAGAACTCTCATGCTGAGAATTCCCTCTCTTCCTTCGCGGTTTTTCCTGAAACCGAATTGCTTTTCTGAAAGGTTTCCTTCTATCCTTCCTTTTATTCTTCATTTAATTATCTGAGTAAGGATTTATGATGTTTCAGTCACAAGGCTCAATGTTGTGTGTTCTTCGCATTCATCTGTTTTCGGTCTCTTCGGTATTGCAATCATTATACTTTTCTCGAAGTCTTCTGGCATCTTTCCGCTGTCGTAGCTATCTTTGATTATTCCATAGAGGACATTCTTTGCTTTGAGCCCTAGTGCCTTGATTATTTCTCCATTTATTTTGTCAACTCCTGGTGCCTTATTGTTTCTCAGGTCTGTCATTGGTCTCTCGGATTGGCTTCTTAATATTTGCGGACCCCGATTGTTTTCCCTATCATGCTTTTACCTTTAATTAAGCCTTCTTCTAGTGGTTTGGGAGCTTGACAGAGTACTTTGATGCATTCTTTCCATCTATTCCCAATTTCGTCATCATCTATTAGCAGTCTTCCATTAGCGGCTTGGATGTTTTGGGATTTTGCTTTTCTTTCCCCGAATTGCCTCTTCACTAGTTTATAAGTCATCTCGCTATTTTCCTTTTTCATGTTGTCATTAATTTCCTCGCAGCAGCTTTCTATCCATCCTTCCTTTGCCTTCTTGTTCTCTCGTATGTCCTGTTTCGCAACGGTTTAAAGAGGTCTTCTCACTCTCATTTCTTGGATTCTTGTATTTTCTTTTTTTGTCTATGACACCTTATATTTTGATTTGCTGTTTCATTCATGGTGTCTTAGATATTCCCGCCTTACTCACAAGGAGCTCATCTGAAGCATTGGTGTTTATATTCTTCAATAAACATTATATGATAAATACCAAACCATAGTAAGGTTTAATTTTGCAAAATATAGACTTGACGGATTTCTTCAAAATAAGTATTTTCATATTAAAAAATGTATAGTGTCGAATGAAAATGCAGAGAATCTCCCTTGGTTAGGATTTTACGAGTGTACTAAGTTTTAGCCTATACACATCCAGTGCTTGTAATTCGTGAAAAAAATCACTCTAATGATTATTATTTTTGCCATAGAAATCTTCAGTACCTATAATAACGCACCATTGAGATGAAGAAACTCACTTTATAAATTGAATAGAGAAGAAGAAACATTCACTTATCAAAGAAAGTGAATCCGTGTATCATTTGCTGGAAAAAATGTAATGTTCAGGTGAAAAATAAGTGAAAGCAAAACTGTCATGTATACCCCCTGCCGTAAAATGTATCACTAAGCAAGATGCAAGGTTATACTTCCTACTCTCTGCTGGTGCAAATTGAAATTTTTTGCCCAAAGTATAGTCTAAAGATTTTACAATCTCATCTAAAATTCATATTGCTTGCATTGATGGTGTCTAAATTATTTTACATAACCCCATACCCCCATGCCCCATAAACCCATAACCAACAATATATGTATTTAGATAACCTCTGTAGTCAATACTATTTTAAGCTTCATGGGTAAAACAAACCAATTTCATAGTCTATTAACTATGTGGATACATTTTCACTTGGGTTGAAAAATACATAAATCAATCAAATATACGAGATCGCATGCTACTGGAATACATAAATTTCAATGTTTCATTACTTGCTATTCCAGAGGTGGGAAAATTCTTGTCCTAAAGAGTTCAAAATTCAGGGCTTGTTTTGAAATTTGAGAACATTTAATTCAAAAGGCATGTAAAACCATCTTTCAGGGTCAAATGTTACAATAGACTGCAATATGACTTTAAAATGTAGATGGCAACGCTGTTTACTTTTTTTTGCGTCTGGCTCCACAATGGTTGATCTCGTTTAACTGAAAAGCGGTCTCCCAGAACTCCTTTAGTTCAAGCTGTATTTCAAGTCTACGTAAGTCGCTTACTCAATCCATTATTTCTCCAGTTTCGACGTGCAATTATTCGCTCAATTCTATTTCTTATCTTTCTCCCTTGCTCAGTAAGAGTCAACTACTCCCGTAAATGTACGCAGTGAACCAGTTTCAAAGTGCGAAATAAATAATAGTTCCATGATAAAAAAACTCCATCTTGATCCCGAGGATTAGCGAGTTTCCTTATTTTTTATTATTAAGACTTTGCTCCTTAACCACATATCGTCTCTCTTTCCTCTCCTTCTTTTTCTCCTGCAACTCTCACGGCATTTTTCTCCATTTAGTACCCGCAACTCCCACCAGCAGCCAGCCCACATTCACCTTCCCGCCATTACTTTAAAACCTCGGGACACCCCTCCATCCTTATCCCCCGGCCAACCCACCCAACTTTCTCTCCTCCGAGAGCCAGGCGCATTCCTCGCCCTGCTCTCCAAGGCCCAGACTCGCCCACCTTCCTTCCTGCTCTCAACCACCTTACCTCCCTGGTACCCACCCCCTTCCGGCCTTCTTTCTTCCTCAACCTCCTCCCACACAGTCTTTTCCCCCCCGGCGACGATCTCCTCCTCCCTTGGATCCCCTCAACCAACCTCGGCCCTCGGCCCTACCCCCTCACCGCCTTCTTCTCCACAGCCCTTGCCTCCAACCGTCCCGATGCCCCCCTCAATTATTCAGACTTAATCCCGTAACCTCAGCATGGTTTCCCCCAACCCCCCTCCTCCCGCCACCCTCCAAAGACACGTACGCACACATGCACACGTATACGCTGACGCTCTCACCCCCGACCAACATACATACACATGCAAACACATACACGGCCACTATACTCGGGCCTCTTCCTCCAAGTTTGCCCTATGAGTTTGCCGGCCTATTTTATTTTCCTCCACCCTTGATTCTAGTTTCGTACGACCCCTACTCTCTTTCATTCTCTCCCTCCCTCGCACACTAATTGTTATTTCTCTTGCTGCTGTCCCTCGCTTTTTTGCGGTGACCTTTTTCTACCTGCGTGCCTACCTAACCGATTACTAAGTGTAATTTCCAAAAGTCAATAATTGCATGCCAATAATATGATGAAATGAAGTAAATATCCTTATTTTGACGCTCAATGGCGGAGAAGTACTGAGAGCCACGTCAGATTATCCCGTTACAAGGGTCGTCTGGATAGTGAATGAGGACATTATGAACGTTTTTAAGTTACTCTAATTCTTATCTTGACTATCTACCTGCAGACTTCAGGCAATGATAGCGCCTGCATAGATGCCCACCGTTTCCTGCCATCATCACGTTTTACTTCACCTTCTTAATCAGTCCTTTCACTTTGAGGAAGGATCCACCGGCCTGATAAACTGACTTCATCTGCGGGCCGGCCGAGCCTCGCAAGTTGAGTGGCTAAGTCATCGTTATGACTCGCCCCGCCTTCAGCTGGGTGGCAAGAGTTTTGGGGGGACTACAGAGAGGAATGGCTTTAACCGTCGCCGTTCCCTTTGCAAAGACAAAAGCAAGCGGTAAAAATGGAAATGTTTAGAGAGCCTTGAAATCCGTATACTAGTTCACAAAGGGAACGGGAATGATAAACAAATAAGAATTCCTGGCAATAGTTGTCATTTAGATATTCGCCTGGGGAAATAAGTTTGTTGGAAAAAAAATCCCAACGTTTTCAAAGGGAAAACAAATTTTTGGGCTTGAAATGTAGAACTTTTAGCTTTTAAAATCGTGTGAACCAAATATTTTGGAAAAATTCCATTAAAATATAATGGAATGTCATGTCATGCTGCGTATTTAACTTATATTCTGCTACATTGCAATATAGTTTTCCGTCGCCGCTCAATTTAGCATACACATTCAGATTCAATCAAATTTTTTAGAAGTCGGTTAACAAAGGAAAATGTGAATGCAATTTTATTCAATTTAAAACTAGCGTGGAATTAGGTCAAATAATTAAAAAAATATGCATATGCTTAGGACATGGTAGTCTAGGGGTAGACGGATTGGACTACTAACCGGAGGGCCCAGGTCTTGATTCCCGGGCACGCCTCTGAGCACCTTCAGCTTCAACCAACCTATGTGATTTTTTACAATCCTATAATAATTTCCTATGTGACCTATGTGAAGATGGAACAAGAACTCCTACCCTAATGTGTCAATTACAAGCGTAGGTGGTCTTAGTATTGTGAACTATATAGTCACCCATCAAATCGTCCTCCGGGTTGATAACTGTCTTTTTATGGATGTACTTTTGCTTCTATTCGTAGCCATTCGTAGCCAATGCATAGTGTGAAATTATCCATTCCTCAAGTGAGGAGGTGGTCTCTTAGATGGCCTAGGCCTACCCTTTAAAACTCAAACCTTTTAAACAGTTGTTTATCTCAGAGCAACCTACTAAGTTACCAAAGCATCTTATCCCATTCCATTTATTTTGGACTTAGGGCAATATTAACAATATTTAATATAAATTTTAAAATTCAAATTCATTTTATTGGAGAAATTATCAATGAGAAATGGAGAACCAAAAAAGGAAAATGGAGATATCTAAAGTGAACACACAAATCATTTGCTGCATATACGAGTATGTCTTTAAATTTATTTTAATCTTCTTCTATCATTAATATCTTGATGAAATTTCTCTAATCATCACATAATTCCATAGAAGAGCATTTACACCCAACGTTCTTCTCTAGATGAATATAGTATTTACACCCACGTCTCCCATTCCCCCTTACAATTATTTTAGGAAAATAAAGAAACAAATATTATTATTTCGATAATGTAGTATTTAAAATTATTATGATTTATTGACTAATAGCACATATTTTTGTTTCTGCACTGGTGCCTTCGATCCAACTTAAACTTTTTGTTCATGATCTCTTGGGTTTGGAAGAAAATTCATTTCTCGTATACGATATCTTTCTAGAATTTAGGTTACGACAAAATAACACGTATAAAGTTACCACGAAATTATTAAACCTGTGGATTACATACAAATACCATATTCTGGATTATAACCAGATAATGTATAACATTGTAACCATATATTGTATGACCGCATACAAAAGTTTGTTTTAGATACTCGCTTCATCAGGTCCCATTATTACTTCTCTATATTGATTAAATTAACATAATGGATAATAGTTGACTTCGATTATATGCCATTTTTTCTCTTATTGACGTAAAAACCTTGTGCATTTTTACCAAAAAGAAGAAGTTGAACTGTGTAATAGGAAATATGTAAAAGAAGGCATATTCTAATCATAACAAATGAATATTCTCATTTGAAAGTGGAGCAAAAATTCACCTTATAGTAAAAAAATCGAACCTGCTAATGATGGAGAATAGAAAAAAACTAGAAAATTTTGTACCTTTGAAAGAATGCTTCTGTACCACAGGCATTCGTTATACGAAGTGTTTTGCAAATTCATGACCTAGTAGGTCCTTGTATTTACCTCTCGGGATATTCACGTGTAGGTTTTTCTTTTCCATGGGAACTGATATGCTCCACGAGAATTATTGTTTTGGTACGTTTTTGCTTATTTATATTTCTGCGTACGGGATGGAAAGTAACGATAAATGAGTATTTTATATAAAAACCGGAACAAAAAGCCTGGAATTAGAAATATTCGGGGAGGTGGGGAACAATTGAACATCGCTCTTGTCCCCCATGCACTGCAATTAGCCATAGAACTCCAGCCAGAGTAAATATGAATGACATGGTTAAGAGCAAGATTATAGTACAGGTTCACCTTTAAAAATCTTTTCTATGGAGAGCTTTCCACCTATCCCACGCGAGTGGTTGAATCTCAAGCATATAAGTGGTTTGTTATTATGTATTATTAGGAACATTAGAAGTCTTGAAAATCATAAACAAATGAGAATCCGAGACGATATAAGACAAAATTTACGTAATTAGATATTTCACTGGCATTCATAAAGTAATTGCATATAAGTATTGGCATTCAACCGTTGAATTTTAATACTCAGGCATTATAAAAATATCGGAAATCTAGTGCTTAGAAAACAAAATATATAATTTGTTATTTCACTTCCGTTCATAACGTAAATATTTACTAGCATGTACGCTTGGTATCCTATCGTTTATGATAAGTTTTGGACGGTCAATGAGTTAAATGTCTAGCCTCTACTAACAAAACATCACTTGACTACTGATACTTCTGACATTTAATTACTATTGCAGTTTTAAAATTGTTTTTATGAAGTTTTGCTTAAAGAGTGAAATAATTGAAATATAACCTTCTATAACCTACTTTACGTATTTTCTATAAGAATATAGCAACTACGTATAGGTAATAGGTATGTGTATAAAAAGACAGTACCTTATTTCAACAATAGCTATGTATATTCTCCCCAGAAAAACATGTGATTCACTGTCATATTCTTTAAAAACCTGGCTTTTATCCAAGACAACCCGCTTGCGAAATTGAATGGAAATGGTGAGCCTTAGTGGAACAATAAGATGCAGGAATAAGTAGAATACATCTTGTTGGGTCACGTATCTTCAATCGATTACGCGTTCTCTTCAAAAATAACATGTTTCCTGAGAAACTTTTCTTTCTTATGGAAATAGGAAGGACTGAAAAAAGTAATATATCAACCCAAAAAGGATATTCTAGGGAATTCTAGGCATATATAATGGTTATGCACCATCCATATGAATCTCTGTTTGCGTATCACTTGAATATTTTCATAAAATGAGAGTAATGCTCCCAGTAGTCACCTATATTTAAAGGAAAACAGCGATTCTCAAGCAACCATTAAAAACGCTTTGATCCACGGTGCCAACACTAGGCAAAGTTTTAGGCCGAAGAGCACTTATTTTAATATAATTCGAATATTACAGCTCACAAGAAATAACTGCATAAAAACCAAATTTTTGACCGGCGAAGTTTATCAATGAAATGAAAATTAAATATCGGTATATTTTCATTCAAGGGGAATTTTTTCTTTGGTGTTACCTTTTTATACCAGTGTTATAACATTTTCTACGCAGTGGAGCATTAAGGAATACCTTTTTCACTTTAAGTGATACACTATAATTTACCTATAATAAACACTTAGGCTAGTTTTAAAGTTCCTTTACTCAATTTCTCCAACAATGCAATGTTTTAAGTGCTCAAAGAAGCATCAATGATTTCAGTTTGTAAAACTTTTATCGTCTAAAAATTAAAATGTATTACGACAGTTTTATTTTCCCACAAATTTATCAAAAAGGTATTTCCAGTAAGTATGTGTATAATTCAACACATATATTATTTCAACTTCCTCAGATTTCGGTATATTCTATATATTTTTTATTATTTTTACAAAAATAAACTTTCAATAACGTCCGGAATATACATTTTCAGATAAATATATTCAGTACTGCTAATTTAATGGAATTTCCCTATAAAAATATTGAGCATACAGATACAAAAGAAGGATTATTATAATTCGTCACGATACAAAATGAGCTATATTATACGATTATTCATCTAATGTGTATTTTCTTCTTTGATAAACTCATCAAATATGTCATTTGGCTTAGGCCTACATACAGTCATAGAGTCGTCACTTAAAATAAAATTAAATAAAAAACATAAAGCAATAAAGGAGTTTCTCTTATTTATCCATTAAATTACATTAAAGCAGTCGTTGGTATGAACTGAGGTTTGTAAATTGGCTCTGAGAAAAAAATAGCTCAGTGAAGCGAGAAAAATCGATCGCGTTGCTTCCTTCTCCAATCGTGTCATCAAACCTTGTTTTTTTACGAAAAAAACACAAGAAAAGCAAAGAATTCTTATTTTCTAAAGGAGGCTCCAGTTGATATTTTATAGCACGGTGAAATGCATTTGTCCAGGCTCCCGAGCCCTATTAACTGAAAGACGACGCGGGAATTGCGTTTTTCACTTCCGGCTGTGAATCCTGAAGAAGATGGCTCAGTTTCGCTACCGTCTGATATTCGTATCCCGAATCTCTCCCGCGTCTCTTCCCCCGATGCTTTTCTTTGCCTTTTTCTCTATCAGCCTCACATCCAGCCTCTCTCCCACTATTCCGTCCTCCCTATACCGTCGGTACCCTTAAACTCTGCTCATACTTCCTTCCTCACCGACGAGCGAGGAATATCGGTATCTCCCGGAACAAATAGGTATTTCCCGGTCAGCGTACGTGACTTTTACTTATTCGAGGGAACATCTTTGAACGCTATAATATAGTATACTATTTAGAGTTTCAGGATAAGATGTGGATTCGAAAAACTTAGGGATAAAATGGATCAATCCTATAAAATACACATTTTTGGTGTCAATATAGCCATGGGAGATATGCTAGTGAGTTTGGTAATTAAGGTAAATTAAAACACAAAATCTTAGAGTACCATTATTATGTGCACATAGAAGACGGTGAGAGTCTAAGGATGATACCACAAAGACTATGATATCATACAGATTGCGTATTATACAAGTAAATATCACTTATTATCTTTACTCTAGAACGTATTATGTTTAGAAAAAACCCACTCTCGCATACGATGATAATGTTACTTCAATTTTTTAAATCTTAAAACAATTAATCTTAAATCATTCAAAATCTCATTTAAAATATTATCTGGAACTTTATCATAATTAAGAGAATAGGAAACTTATAAAATCCGTTGATACTTCGTTTTCCAGAGTTATACAAGATGGAGGTAATCACTCACGCAGTAAGACATGGTACAGAATATACTTCTGTACAAGTTATAGAGAATATACCATAAGAACAGTATTCAACCCGAAGGTCGGCTTGGTAGGTGATTGTAGTAGAGTTCACCTAGTACTAAGCCTGATGGCGTGTGAAATTCACACATCAGGGTTTGGGGGGCAGTACCTTTCCCTGTGCCGGTTATGGTTTCCCAGGAAGAACTGTTACCCGGAAAATCACATTGCTTTGGTGGGGATGAAGGTGCCCGGAGAGACTTACCCGGGAATCGAACCCGGGCTTTCGGATCAGCAGTCCAACGCTCTACCCCCTGGACTATCGCGACCCACTTAGAGAGTATTTATACTTCTTTATCTTTTTATATATATCCTACCCATCATATGTGGTGTTTTGTTTAATGATGTTCACGTTCAAACAAGCAGAATCATTTTATATGCCCTACAAGTCAGTACTGATAAGGGCAATGATATTACATTAAACTGGAAGAAAGCAAGTTTCATTCGTTTCTAAAAGAGTCCAAAGCACACAAACAAGCGCTTAGCTATTTTTATAATAGGGATTTTTGGAGATATCGGAATGAAAATTGGATACTTTTTGTAAGAAAGAAATGTTTTCCTCCCTGTTGAAATTAAATAGCCATTCTATATTTAAATGTATTCCACTGCTCAAACTTCATACTTACGATTTCTCTTGGGAACATACATTTTCAACAGTTTATCAATATTTAATATGGACGTATATTTCTTAATTATTCATATATACTCAAAACGCATATTCCTTGAATCCTACCTAATCTGCAGTGTCTATGTCCACCATCCTCAATAGACATATGGAGTTAAAAACATGCAGTCCAGCAAGTAATATGCTATTCGTGTGAGAAGTGAAAATGTCTCTTGTAGTAGAGACGACAATGAGAAAAGATTCATCAGGCATAACTTGAAACGGATTATCTAATAAACATAATGGAAAAAAATTGATGGAAAATATTCGAAATAATAAGCACAAAGAAAAGAAGTTTTTAAAGAAAATGTTTTCAATGCGTTATAGAATTCTAGGTAAAATAGTAAAACGTAGTCAATAATTTCCGTTTTCGAATAGGAGTGAAAGAATTAGAATTATCACGACGGACCTAGCAAGTAAAAAGGTATCTATAAGTTTGTTTCTGATTTTGACTTACACAATTGGACAACAATCTCCTATTTTTACATTACCTATATAAATGCACACCGGCAAACACGCACTTCTTTGGAAGAACGAAAACGAACTAGGCTACTACAGCACCTGTTATTGACATATTATAATCATAAAGTGGAGAGAATGGACTCGAATTATATATAACTGAAGCATATTTTATCATAGGAGTCAATATATTATTTTCGTAATTGCATTTCAGTATTCAGTTATAATTGAAACACATGTTTATTCATATTCCAAAGATCATTACGCAAAAAACTAATAAATAACATCAAAATAATTATGAATACATAAATACATCCTTTTATATGGCAATCTTATAACATAATTGTATTCACGAGGGAGTATTTTTACTTCATAGGTTTATTAACAAGTTTAGGCATCCGATTAAAGAAATACTTGTAAGATGAGGTATACAAATCAAATGAATGCTAGGGTTAGGGTAATGGCGAAGTATTATTTTTAGTAGTATTTTACCGGCTTAGGGTATGTTTTTGGTGCACCCTATATACATGAACTGAACCCCGTGTACAAAATGTTGTAATTCTAAGTTATAACAAATACGATAGGAAATATCCTTAAACCCCGTGTTAAAATCAATTAACCTCTTTCTGAATGTCTTCCACTTTAGTTAATTCTATTCAAAATGTCTATCATTGTCCTGAGTCTACCTCTCTTACCCATTTTCCGGTCTATAACTCTCTTCAGCATTCAATCAGCATCTTCTGTACTCACTTGTCCGGACTTCGAATTTCTCCTAACAGCTGTTTCCCTTCCACTACTATGCCTAGAATTTCTTGGCTGGTTTTCTTTCCGTCAATATTTTTGAATTCCCCTTTACATCCACATTTCAAGGACCTCAAACTTACGCTTATTTTCCTGCTTAAATAACCAAGAGCCTGAACCATATAAAACTGCGCTCCATACGAAAGTTTTACTTGCCTTTCCTTTGCATCATTGTATAAGGTTCTTGCCATTAACTTCATCTTCTTTGTCAGCGAGTGGTGAAGACTACAAATCAAAATATTTTTCAAAGCCAAATCCAATCAAGTTCAGCAAGTTATGAACAAACATATATATTCCATTACGATACAAGGTTTTATCCATCTAGAGTTTCATTAACATTACCAGAAATTAAGATTTCATACCAACAAACACAACTTCGGGGCTAACCAATACGTAGGAGCAGTAATTAACTTTCAGACCAAGTTTCAGATATGTATTAAAGCCGCACAATGCTCGTTTTCTCACTTCCGGAAAGGATGAATGATGCCTCAGGCTTTCCTTTCATCCATTTTTACCACTCCCATGAAGGCGCTCGTGGATTCCACCATTTGGTTTACCTTTAACAGTAATACCAATTATATTTCAGTCAAATTCTCACAATCTCAGGGAAATATGGATAACCCACACTACCCCCATTTAAACGACTCATACTTTAAATTTTTCAAACATCAAAGCGCCTCAGTTTGATCATAGAAATTCCATAAAAATCAAAACTTGCCGTATCCTGCCTAAATTCCAACTATTGGAAACTGGCCTAAAGTGAGACGCACTCCGTGATAACCTCGCCGAAGAAATTTATAAAACCTCGCGGAAAGTATTTCCACCATGCTGAATCCGATTTTTTCATGAGAATTATTTATGTATGAAACTATTTTTTCACATTCTGGCACGCCTCCGAAAATTGAACAAATTCTACAAGTGGGCAAGCTATAAAACATCACCCGCTTTGGTAAAGATCGTTATTTTTAAGATATACCGATAAATTTATATTATTTTTAAGATTATATAATCAGTAATATTCCTATTATAAAGATCGAATATTCCCATACGGAATGAAAACGTTGATTGATGGAGCTCTCTTCTCCAAGAAATAGAATGTGTTCAAGGTTTTTATAAAAAGTATCTGTAAAAATTTCAGAAAAATAGATTTATTTCAGATATTGCTACAGTCCTCAATATTCTTCACAGTCTTTGAGCATCTTACACCCTTTTCAGCGGCTTTTTAAAAACTCTTTTTCTTAAAGGTACACTTACAAGCTTCTTTGACGGCATTTACGAAGGGGGCGTCCTTTGAGGAAGAATTTAGCTTTTAGGAATAGAAAATAGTTCGCTGGTGCCGATTCGGGAGCATAAGGGGGTTCGAGAATCGTTGCAATGACGTTTCTCGGCTGGTAGTCTAACCGACTTGGAGCCTCAAGCGCTCAAGACCTTCGGGACGAATTTAGCGTAGATATTTCGCATTTCCAAATTTTCAGTTACAATGGTGTGCAGTCATTTTATCTATTAAAATATGATCTGTGATCTTGCGCAGACTTAACCGATGTCTAAATTCAGTCTGTTGAGATTTGCGAGACCCCATAATTACTTCTACCTTCGACATCATTATTTTTGTGAATTTCCCTAAACTTGAAATGTAAATCATGACATGACTACATAAGTCGTCATACGAGTCCATAAATCAAAATTCATTTTCCTAGTGCATCCAAATGCACGCAACCAGCAAAACAAATTACCATTTACGGCTGCTAAAAACACTCTCAGGACACTCCCTTTATTTTCTGGTTTTTGTTAGGTGTATACAACTTATTTTTGGAAAAAAACGATCTGATGTCAATATTAATTAAGTCGAGTGACAGTGAAAGTTGATTGAAAAAAGCTAATCGATTAGATTTTTATTGGTAGAAAATTATTATTAATTACTCGTATTTTGGGTAGTACTTATTATTATTTAATTGATTTTCTCTGACTTCAATAGCTAATAGGACATATCATCATCCATCGAGGTGTGATGATCTTCTGGCTACCTCATTTTTCCCACACGGCATGGTACACATTCTCCGAGTATGGTGAAATGTATCCTCTATTTTCAATATACTAGTTCTGTTTGAATTCTATGTTATAGTGTGCGATTTGGCGTCTCTCAGTTTAATTCGCGATATTTGACGTAATGTTGTTCAACCCTTCAACTTTAAATTCGAATTTCCTCGTATGAGACTAGCCTCACATATTACGTACATGAATGGCCAAATGTTAATTACAGCGATAGTAGATTTAAATATAAGGGCTTTGGTGTGAGAGGATTTGAGCACATGCCTGTAGTTGCTCACGGAAATACAACGAAATGGTAAATGTATCTCCACTTAAAATGAACAAAATCAGGAATTTCTTGAATTACGTCGAATAAGAAGCTTGCAATTTGGGAATCTAAAGCTACCAAACCCATTATTTCTTCATTAATGGTAGTCAGTCACTTTGTTGTCAGCGACACTCTTTAATGGAATGAAATTCGAACAAGGATAACCGAAGTTTAAAACTGCAAACACGAGATGTCGGATTCTGGTCAATATTTAAAATCTTGCAGAAGACATGTCTATATCCATGAGGGACATGGCAACGCAGAGGAGTATGCAGCGAAAGAAAATGCCAATGAAACACAACCACAAAAATTTTCTTTTTAAGTTTTCCGATACATTAAAAAAAATTCCGTATTCGAGACAGGCAAATATGAGCGTACACAGGAGTGCCTCTCCCGAACACATTCGTATTGTTTTTTTTCTCCCTCTTTCGCCCCTGCCATCGTTCTCCGGCGTGACATCGCTTCCGATTCTCATCTCTCTCGCTCCTAATTTCAACTCCTCCTTTGCGACCCCTCCTCCCCTTTCGCTCCTCCTTTTCCCAGAAAATAAACATTTCATGGTTCCCTTTTCTTCTCGCGGCAGCGGCAAGCATCATTCGCCGGCCTTGCTATCGCCAAACATCCGAAGCTTGGCATTTGCTTCCATATGCACGCGGCGCCAACTTCATGTTTAAGCCCCGAGGCCTCAGAAGCGTCGGAAGTCACAATGGAAAAGCAGCACGAGCACAAACACTCTCGGCTCACACACACATGCATACACACGTACACGATCGCGGGGTATTCGCTGTGAGCTATGTAATGCTCCGGTCTCTCTTTCTCACTCTCAGGTTCGTGTACTGGAAACGCAGAAAGGGGTTAGGACACCTAGAATGGTCTCCGTCATTTTGAAAAGAAAACTGAAGACGGTATAAACGAAAGAAAATTGACCCTCAAGCACACCTAACATAAGTTTTGAATTTTTAAAATCTTTTTTAATGGGTTTTATTTTTCAAACAGCATCAAGAAAATTGAATAAAAATCTATTCGACAAATATTTTCTCTTTTATTTTCCTTCTATTTATCTTTTATCTTCTTTTTTACCAGGTTATATTTATGTTTGATAGAGTGGTATTCCCCATTATCGAGTTAATTCTTTAAACATTTTTTTCAAATTTATTTCAGTATATTCTATTTAAATTAATAGCAAACTTCAAACTTGAATCGAGGTCACCGTGCGGTTATATCTTTGTCAAATGGTACTAAGTGGTGAGATATAGATTATTTGCGTACATATTAGGTGTCCTATTTAAGTATTAATTCTGACGTGGATTCTATTCAAGTTAGCTATTTTTTTTAAATGAACACCGAACACACAATGAGGTGGCGGAGTTTGGAAAACTAGAGTTTAATTGATGTACTCTGTATCACATCCGAGTTTTAACATTTAGGTGAAATAAATTGATGGCTATTAAATAAATGGTTACTCTCTTCATTAATCGATCATTTACATATCCGAGTAACAGGTTTTAAAAAACATAATTATCGATTTTTGCTAAGGTTGAAAACATAATATATTTTGAATCATTTCTCAAATATTCCAGGTTTCCTTAAATTTTATAGCGGTTTGCGGTTAAAATAATATATTACTTGATGATAAAAATTGTTTAGCTAATGATAAAACATAATTGCCTCTTGGCCGTTATGTTACTATTTTTTCCGCAGTGTTTTAATTGTTAGCATTATCCAGAGAAGGCAATTATGAAAGGTATTGTTATAATTGTAAATGAAAAAATGAATTTTCAAATTAAACAAGCATATAAATCAAGACGTGCATTAAATAAAGGAATAAATAATATTTCACTGACATAAGTTGCATTAGAATAAATGTTCAGTCACCAATACTCCAACGCTCTACGCCGCATAATGACTCTTTTAACATTATGCATGACATTTGAAAATATTCTATTTGGCAAAGATTTTATCTTTTAAGGAATTTTTTCTACTATTAATATCCCATTTAAATATTTAAATTCCTATATTAAATTTAAAAGTGGAAATATGCGAAAATAATTATTTATAAACTTATTTCCTTGAGTGCACCGAAAATTACTAAAACATGTGCAACAGTTAAGTGCGATTAAATTCCAGGAATTATCAAATTGCCATACTTAGGGAGAAGGTCTTTATTGAAAGGACTTCTATGTGGAATGAAGTTCTCATGTCGATCAATAACTCGAGATTAAACGAAGTGACTGCAATGTTGGATGCTCACACGTTAAAACTGATCGTTCATTTTTAACGCCCATCAACACGACTGACCCCGGATTGGCCCCTATCAAACTAACCATTTTGCACCTCGAAACGCTCCTCGTCTCTTCACAAGAGCATAGAGCACTCAACCCTGTTTATATATCTGGAAAGAAATTGGTAGCTCCTTCTCCGAGAATCAAGGACGACGGAAGGAGAGATGCACTTTGGCAAAGCATTCGAGTTCGATTATCGGAAACAATATGCAGTCTAGCCGAAGGAACATATACACTGGTGATAAGGGCCGTAGGGTGATCGGGGAGTGAGAGTGGGCGGGGATGGAAAGAGGTCTCTGGATGGGCTGGTGAGACAGAGACGAGATGCGGCCGATGGAGTCGATTGGGGAATGGGGACTTTGGAGGCAGTAGCAGGACGGGAATGGATAAATGTGGAATGAGACGGAAAAGAAGAGTTCCCGAATCCCCTGGGAATAGAAATGCAGTGCTGGTAAGGAGTCTGTGAGAGGAAATGAAAGGGTGGAGTGGGGAGGGGAAGTCAAGCTAAACTGCAAGAGAGCTATTGTTGTGATTTCTGCAAAAGAATCCAACGACGAGACGTCGGATATCATAACATGCTCTCAGAATGGCGTGTAAACTGCTTCCTCATTCTGCCACCCTCAGCTCCCACCCCGCCCACCTCCCGCTCCTTCTCTCTCTCACCCTTCTCTTCCCTTCCCCTTTCTCGACATTTCATTTCTCACTCCACTACCGACCACTCATCCTCATCCTCCCTCTTCGCCTCAAATAACCCTCATTCCTCTATCCATCCCTTCCCCCATAAAGCTATCTCCGTCCTCACTCTCTATCTACTCACTCGCTCTATCTCACTTTACGCCCTCACTCCCTACCTCCCTCCATCTCTTTCTCTCTCTCACTCCGAAGCACTCTTTTAAAACTTGGCTCGTTTTGTCTGAGGTAAGACCAACGAAAACAAATGCCTCTGAATCATAGAAATTTCATTATGTTCCATTTGCACTGCAATGTCTGCTTACGTGTATTCTACACGATTCGTATTTTGACGTGGCCTTTAAGATTTCTGCTCTCAAATGCGCGTACTCTGTGGCACGTGACAAGGCATAATTTCATTCTTTCATTTCGCTGAGAGTTTTGCAAAATGAAACGTTTTCGATAAGGAATCATCAAGGCTCGTCGCTGAATCAAGTAACGAATCAGTATCACGGAGATGAGTCCACTCGGATGTGGCAAAGGATATTATTTTACCGGAGTTAGGCTGCGTCATGGCTTCAAAACCTTCCCTTTTCCTCTTATAAATATGCATATTGACTCACGGACTGCCTCCAAAGAGGTGAGAATTTTTGACCTCGTGGTTACAGAACTAGCTTCGGGTTATTTGATCGAGAGAAACTACGCGGCATATGAACATGGTCATATTTCCCAGAAGTGAAATTTTAATTGTTTTTATCAAAAGATATTTTTAAGTCCATAAAGGAAACTATCTTTACATTCGTATTTAGAGCCGCTTTCCATGGAAATTTGAATCCATTCACCGGGGTACACAAACACTCATTGTTTTCACAGAGCTGCCAAAGGCATGTTATTTGTCCTCGTGTAGTTATCTGAAGAGCGGAGAGAGAAATAATCCCTGCCAGTTGAATTTTTCAGTCCGCGGGTACAACTTTATGGATGGAAAACTGCTTCTTAGCAGTTTTCAACAAAATGGAAAAAGTTTTCCTTTTTAAACGGAGTTTCCCATTGGACCCTGTTACTCTTCCGGAAGGAGGATGAGGATGGGCAGACAAGGTAAAAGAGCGAAAAAATACTTCCTGTTCAATCAAGAGTAGCTGAAGGAGGTCTGAGGAGCCCTTTATTTTCACGCACTATTTGATTCCTTCCCGCAAAACCAAGCCGACCGACACTCAATCTCTCCGTCAACATTTCAGACGGCCGAAAAGAATTAAGAAGCAGCGAGAAAAAAATTGGGGCGGAGGGCGAAAAAATATTTCTGGGTGTGTCAAAAGGGGACAGAGGAAAGGGCCTGGCTGGAAGGATACTGGATGATACACGAAAATGACCGAATCTTTAGTAGTGGTTCGAAAAGTAAGTGTCGCAGGGGCATTCACCAACTCTTTAACTAGATTCATCCATTTTATTTTTAAAACATAAAAACAGTACAAACATTTGTTTATACAAATTAATTTTTAAAATCATAAACAAAGTTAAAATAGGACGATGGCAAATACTATGAGGGTTCGTACTTAGAAGATGCAGAGATTTGCCCCTGATAAGGGCGCCGGGCCTAGTGGAAAGGAAAAATGATCGTTTGAAGAAACATTTGTCCGAATATATTCGATAGTTTATTTCCAATATTTTTCTATACGGGTATCCATAACCTGTCAATTTCTTTTTTACAGTGAATTTAGTGACAATGTACCCGTATATATTACATATATTACTCAGGTAGGAGTAACGTTATTATAGAATTCGGCCATAGTTATGTTAAATTATACAGTAAAGCTTCTTCTTGGATTTATTTTGTCTTCTGTTAGTTGGATTATATATCAATCTCAAAACATTTTGCTAAGATTAATGATAGAAAATAACTCCGTTACGGCAAGCTCGCCTCTATCAAATTTAATAACAAATGTTTCTCACGAATGTATCCCTAGAACCTCATTTGCCTCGAGTGAATCGGTTTTTACGAATAATTTCTTTTTAAATAATGTGAATCAGGAGATATCTCAACTTTAGCCGGTACGTTCTACGTTTGCAAATATATGCGTACAAATTATTACTAAAATAACATTTATGAAAAAAAACTCCCGATAAAAATTAAAGCATTTCAGCCCTCTAATGTTGATATTTTTCCTATCTAAGGCATGTTTAATAATATGAAATTTGATGAAGTGAATGAATTTCTCTCATTTGAAGTAAGTAAAGTAAAATTTTAGTGAAATTTTAGAAATATAATTAGTATCTGGAGGCGGTAGTTCAAGGATAGAACGTTAGTCTTGGCGTAGACGGGAGGGTCCGGGTTCGAATCCCGAGCAAGCCTCTCATGGCTGTTCCACCCTAGCTATGTAAGCTTCCAGGGAAACCATAGGGAGAGGAACTGGCCCCCCTGCCCTTATGTGTGAATTTCCCACGACATCGGGCTTGGTATTGGGTGAACTCTACCATTACCTATCAAGCCGACCTTCGGGTTGATTACTGTATTTCTGGTTTTTATTGGTAGTAATTGTATGATTTTCTTTCACATTTGTCGATAAATGACTTTGAGTTAAGTCCTTACAATATATGTTCGCTATTTTAAGAAAAAAATTTTTTTTAAATTGATTGTTTACATTTAAAATAATTGTATATCATCGATTACATATCGAACACTTACATTTATACGTTTTAATTGAACCCTTTTGTATCCAATATTCATTTTCGAACTGTTTTCACAATTCTACTTTGAGCATATTTATTATAAAAATAGTTTTTCCATTGGAAAATGAAATTTTATGCAAATAAAGATGCTCGGAATAAAATTTAACTCAATGGATTAACATATTGTAATACCGTGCGATATTTTGTTCTAATGAAATCAATCAAGTTCGTTTGGGGGCGGCAGTGATTTTGAAGCACTAATTTAGGAAAAAGTGTTTAATGTAATAAGTTTTAAAATTTTGAAACAGTCGCAAATATATATTTTTATTATAGTTATTTCTTAATTTGCCTTTTATTTCCTATTCTTAATTTCTAAATATGTACAACTACTTAAGTTTATAATTCCGATGTCAAATATTGGTGAGTGAAAATGCGAAGCGGCCAAGGGTAGCACAAATTACCTCCTTGTATGCTGTTAAGACGAATTACTTTTTGCTCATCATTTTCAAAACTTAATGTGAATAGAAGCTGCTGTGCGAGCATATTTATTACCTAACAAAGCAATTAGTGAACAAGAAGAATAGCTACCTTATATTAACATATATTTAAAAGCATGAAAATAAAACAGAAACGCAAATCGACTTAATGTCTCTAATTTCATTTAAAAAAACGTAAAAACCCTGCACTTTATTTTTTTAATTTATATTAAAAATTAAATAAAGTTAAATAAAATTAAAAAGATTAAAATTTATGTCTGTACTTTTTTTAAATATAAGAGTCTTAAGGATATGATTAGTTAAATAATATGTGTGTTGCACCATACAAACCAGTAGACAAATGAAAATTCCACAATCAAATATCTTTTAATATTTATCCTCCCGAAATTCAAGTTTCAATGATGTCACAAAGGGTGATCGTTTGAGTTTGAGAAAACGTTACTGTTTATACTGAATCAATTGAGGAACATAACATTTATACCTTCTTTAAATATCCACAGCGACACCACCAAGCTCCACCAACGACGCGCTATAAAGTCAAAGAAGTATTGCCATTCTTCAGTATTGAAATAATGATTGTCATTTATGTTATTGGCCAACATTTAGAAATTTCATAAAACATACGTGTGTATGAAATTTCAATAAAATGAGAAATATTTGGATGATAAATGCATGCATTTAAACAATACATTAAATATATTATTCACTCTGAAGAAATGTGATTGTTTTTGTGATTTTTAATATTTTAATGTGAATATTCGTAAAGAAGAATTCCCTGCGTAATATCGCGCATATGAACGGAAATCAGAGGGTGCAAAACCCGCTATAGATAAATGCAAATTACTACAATGAAAATTTAAAGTTGGGCTCTTTTAATATGTGATATTATCCCCCTAATTCTAGACGGAATCAAAAATAAAGCAATTATAACACCCCAACTATTATAAAATTTACTAACATAGTGCAAAATTGGGATTCATTTTCTAAAGACTTAGTTTTTGTTCGCTAATGCTAACTTCGTGTACATTAATATTCATAATCGTGAGACTTTCACAGAAGTGATATGTATATAAAAAATATACATATACATATGTGTGTATGCGTATATATATATATATATATATATATATATATATATATATATATATATATATATATATATATATATATATGTATAGAGATAATTATATTTTTTAAAATTATTATACATATTTTTTACGAATTTCTTAATTAGGGCGAGATTGAGACTTATTTGTTCTCTCTTCCACCTAACCCCTAAATAAGTCAAGAGAAGAAGGATAATAAGGATAGAAGAAATTGCTTTACGATTCGGTTATTTTTGTTTTAGCACATGTATTGGCAGAGGGCTAGATTAAGGAAGTGAAGAATATTTGGTGTAGGAAGCTGTTGGTAAGGAGGTTGCGGAGACAAGAGTACGGCGTGGTTGTGGTTGTAAGAGTGGGCAGTGCGAGGGTGATGTGTGTACTCTGGCGTCCCCTACTTCCTCTTTCCACTTCCACATCCCGTTCCATCAACTCCGCAGGAAATGTCCTCCCACAAAGCCAACTAACGGGCAATCTAGCGCCGGTGACACAATTCCTTATCCGCCTGAGCAAACCCTTTACTGCCGAGCTTTATCCATTCTTCTCGAAATACTTTGGACACACCCTTCTCCTCACCTCACGGCAGCAATGTCGTCCACTGCCTCCGTTGATACATTTTGCTGTCATCCTTGGGGAAGAGGAAGCTTTTGGGTCGCTTCCCCGGCAAGGGGCAGCCCCGTTACTCCTCCGTCGCCTTCCGTTTTCCGTGCGCTTTTGAAAACTAATCCTCCTGGACTGAGTCGAGATTCACGGTAAACGCGTCTTTTCCTTACGTTTACAGATTTTGATTAAGAATGGGAAAATATTTCAAAAGTTCCCGCTCCTTCTCCATCTCCTTCTCTCTACATCCCCAAAACGATCGCAACATGAAATTGGTTGGAGAGTCCGGAAAATAGGTATCAAAGAAAAGAAAAATCTTCTTTGACAAACAACCCCCACCCCACACATAACCTTTCCGTCCCCTAAAATAAAAATGGAGACCACGTCGATGCATTTTCTCATTGTTTCAAAAGTTAGATCTGTTCCTTCCCTTAAAATTGCGATGAAAATCTATTATCATAACCTATGAGGTCAGGTTCGGAGCACTTTCGCCCGAAAGAACAGACCATTTTCTTCCTTCTCGTGGCCCAGGCGGGCTAGCGGACCCTCCCAAACTTCTCTCTTCCTCTACTTTCCCCTCAGACACTCTAGCTCCTCACCCAGAATTCGTTTTCCCGTCCTCCTGTTGACTTTTTCTCCATTCTCTCTCTCCTAGCAGGATCCACTCCTTCCCGTGGCCACCGAAAATCCCCCCATACCTCGTCCGCCTCCATCGCCCCACACTCCTCTCCCCCGCTACACCCCCGCCCTCTCCCCACGAAGCTCAACTTCCTTCCAATCTAACTTTCCTTGTTTTTTGTCCAATCTATCTTCCACCTCAGGGTTGTCAAAACCTCTCCCGCTGTATCATACTCATACTTGGGTCCACCAAGTAAAAAAATTGCAGGCTTTTGCCTTTTGAATAGGAGCGTTAATCAGAATTTTTGATTGATTGCTCAGACACACCGAAGAGAGTTTATTCCCCCCATGAACTTTGCTTGCCGAGCTATTTTGCCACCATGATGCCCTCCATTACAAAGATAAACAAAAACGTCGGCAAAGTGTTACACTTGATAGTTGTAAACAAGCAAGGAGTTGAATCACAAGATTTGAAAAATATATTTAAGGGAAATGGCGGAAGCTAGATCGTTTGCTTCACAAACAGCAATGCAAATCATTTTAAGCAAGTTAGTTCTCAAGAGTTAACTGGATGAAAAACATTTAAAAAGAATTTGAATGCTGTAAACAACGGTTCTTACAACATAATTTTATACCAAGGGGAATGAATACCAACAGTAATATAAAATGCAAACTAAAATTACTCATACAACTTGCGGTCATTTCAACAGTCATTTCCAGCCTTTTTCAAGGTATTCAACTTAGTTTTGAGTCCAAATAAATTTTTCACTGAAAAACAAACATGATGGCCCAAAGCGTATTACCGATGGAAAAAAATGTGTAACGCCAAGCATCCATATTAGCTAAAATTTAAACCACAACCATGGTTTCGTCAAGCGTAACCCCCTCAGTTAAAGGACATGCCGCTAAGAACGTCCCAAAGGAATGTATTTTGACGAAGGATTTTTTCCAAGCCGAGCTGGAATTATTTTCTTTAATCTCTAATAATCGTGAAACACACTAGAAACATATCTTTCATCTGAAGGGTAGGGGAATCGGATGTTCATATATTTACGCTAGTGCTGAAATTACAAATGTTTGTAAAACTTGATTTGTAGAGGTATCTTTGCTATGACCTCCGCTCTTGTAAATATCAAGAATTTTTTTTCGGTATCTGTGTGAATAAAACGGTCTGTTTATAACCTACTGTTTTATTTAAAAGAGGTAATGTTTTAATATGGTGGAGGCATATTGCAAGGCATGTAAAGACCACGTGGGCTGCGTAGGTTATGAATATGGACCAAATTTTTTTTCATTTTTAAAATTCTGAATTCTGTTGAATTGAAGCGAGTATATTTTGGTTCAAAAGGAGGAAAATCGCGCTATACGTATCAGACACCAAACAGATTTTCGTGACCGTCTACGTATTTCCTACCTTTGATAGGTAGATTACTTTTTAAAGACTTACCTACCAATTTTCTGTGTTATTTATGATGTATTAAAATATTAGATACTTAAAATGTACATCTATGACAAAAATGAAAGAAAACTTCTTTTAGAGTAAATTATGAAGTGGTTCTAAATATTATCTCTCAACATTTAACACAAGAGGCGTTAAAGAAATAAATATTTCCTATGGAGTCATTACATTCCGGACTTTAGGATTTGGGATTTCAATATTTTACTCCTTCATTGAATATATCATTATTTAGCGTGTTATGAGGAAATAGAATTAGCTTACGGCTTATGAGGTTGCTATTTAAAAGGAAGACCGATTTATGGATATGCCTTAGTTGAAACTTGTAAGGTTAGTGTTTTTTCAGATTCTAGAAACTTTTTAAGGGTTAATTCACAGTAATTTAATTTTATAAATATGAGCAATACTTCAATATATACTTAAAACATGTAAGCACTAAACATAAATAGGCAATATGGCCAAGCCATGCGCTAGGGGTATTTAGCGTTTCTCTCCTCATTAATTAAGTATTTTAAAAATCTCTTGGGACATTTTCTTCTTTAGGTGTAGTTACTGTAAAACTCAGACATGCTTTTTGGAAAAAGGTCAAAAAACCATATTATCTAAAAAGGAAGCTTTTTTTGTAAAAATCCGTAAATGTAAATGTACTTGTTCACGTAAACATAAATGTAAAAACCGTATTTTTCCAGCATGAGTTACTGCAAGAATTACAAGTTTTTCCTCCACGTTTTACGTCTTTGATCAACTACGTAACTCCTGAGCACTGTATACCTAGAAGTCACATGCAAACTGTACATCGTAGGTTCAGCTCCAATTCATAAGTAAAATGTACATAACACTTAAAATAGCTATTTGAATAACTCCTAATGAAAGTTGAAAAAAATTTTAATTGGAACTTAACCAATGTATAAACCTTCATTTGTATCTCTCTTAGCATTCTATGAGCATTAGGCCAGGTATTTAATTCAAGGTTTAAAGGGTCAAAAACTTCTATAAATAATGTATATTGAAAATATTGTTTCAATTTAAAATTATTAAAAAGAATATAAAATGTTGTAAATGATGAAAAAAATCTAAAGAAACCAGGGAGATTAGCTACCGAAGTAAAAGAATTTCGGCACAAAATTGTGAATTAAATGAATAGCTCGGAACATACTATTTACTATTTCTAGTTTAGCATTCATAAGTACCCGCATTACTATTTTATCGTTTCTTACAGCTACATAATGCAAGATTCTTGGATTAAGTACTATTACCATCACTCATGTGGTCACTCTAATTGTAATCCAATGATAGATCAATAAACTGAACTTGTTATTATAATCATTAAGAACTGTTTTTATTTTTACAAAATCATGAAAACCTTGCTATTCGCGAAAGGAATACTGTAGTGTGTGAATGCTGAAGGTACGCATGCAAGTCTTTAACATTGTTATCTAATTTAGAATCCTCTATTTCTATTAAAAATATAACCGATCAAAACTCACTTTATGACTCCTAAATTATCTGTAAGAAATCTTTATATTGTGACGCTGCTGTTAAATTATAATCGAGAACTTAAAACGTTTGAAGCTAAAATACCTCATTATTTGCGTAACTCACGCAATAAGCCTATCAATATTCTCATACTCACACTGAAAAACTATTTATTCACATTTGCCTATTTTATCGCACATTATGCGATATCTATCCTATCCTATCTTCGGCACATCATTTCAGGAATTTAAACGGTGTAGGACGTTTTATACTTGAATCAAATGATTTACGCTTCGTCAGTACCTTGTCATCTGAACATTTTTCGTTTTCAAACTTATCCAGTATTGAGTCTTTCTTCCACAAATTTTAATTAAGCTTTGTTATTATTATGCATCTGACTGGCCAAAGTTGATACGTTTTTATGGGTGTTCGAGTTTTCATTTTTTGACCTTATTTATATTGAATTATATTGTGGCCTGCAAAAAAAAAGAAATTATTCATTTTAAAATGCATGGACATGCATAATAATCAATTACAGTTGAAACCAAGAGCTGAAAAGACTGGCATAAAAATGTAATTGTATTTGAAAGCCGATTGTATTTATCCATTACTTTAACCTGATGGAGGTTGCTTTGAGGAAAATAAATTCTAAAAGTTGATTATTCCTTTTCGCAGAACCATTTTCTAGTAATATTGCGATGCACAGAAGTTCATACTAAATAATTTAAATATCAATGATGCACGAAGCTCTACAAAATAAGTCTTGACACAAAGACTTCATAAACTATATCGTAAAAAGCATTTCGACATGAAAAATAGGGAACCAACTACCTTTTAACACATTGAATCTCTCATTCCAAGTTAAATATCTCTTACGAGAGGTCTCATAATGATGAAGTTGCGTGTTGACGTTTGTGAGACTAACTGGGTGCGTGAATGGTGAATGTTAACTCATTTAATCTGCAACCCGTCCCAGTGAGACACTTATTTTATTTGCTAATGCATTTACTCTTCATTAGACCAGATTTAATGGCACATTTTATCTATTATTAATAAAACCACGATTAAATACACTGCGTGACGCGGTTGGTAATTTTGTAATAACCTTGTAACGGGATGTCCAAAAGTTCGGCTGGATGTTGTTTTCAAGTTTTGAGCACGGGGTTAAGTGATAAAACCAATTATACTATGTCACGATTTTTTCTGCCAATTGAAGGGATTTTAAATAACTCTCTTTAAAATGTCTGCATTTAATTTTGACTTATGACGTTGTAATTTATTTCATATATTTTGCAGCTTTGATGTGTTTCGAATAATCTGCTCATTTCAATAATTTCTATCAATCATTTATTGCTTTGATTTTAATTGTTTTACCTGACTATCCATACTTTAGATATCCATTTTTTTTTAATTAGATTTTGGGGCCTTCCGTGGATTAAATGAGTAGCCATTCTCTTAAGTACAAAATGAAATATGATAGTGAAAATATTGCAGTTTAAATAGCTCATCTGGAATTTGGATCAGATGAGAGAGGTTTTCTGTTTAGACTTCGAAAACAAGGGTCATTAAGGAAAGCATCCTTGTGCAATGAAATTTTTGACACCTGTTATAGTTGACTTTTGACTGATTTGATAACGCTATATCTTACGAGCTTTCATATGCCTATGTAATCGTTCAATACATTATGTTGATTTGGAACTGTGTTGATCGTATTTCCTGTTTTTTACCTTCTTACTACCTTCTTAATTTTGCGATAAATCTGCATTTTAATTTTTATTGACCATCGTATTTTTTTTTTCCAGAAGAAAAATGTGTATTAAATAATTTGAGAAAGATTTATTGAGTTTCATAATGAAAATTGGCCATGAAGTCGATATCAGACAAACTGTACCTTCGAGCCGTCACTCCAGACCGTCATTGCTACTCAATGGAAACTCTTCCTTAAGCCTATTTGCCGGAAACACCTCAGGTCCTTAGTTTTAGTCTTGTAAATTAGCCAATTAAAATGCTTTCACCTTTTCGATTGATTTTACAGAAATTAGTTTCAGGCAAACTTCTTTCCCCGGCGTCCTCGTTCAAAAGCAAAATTCATATAATATACACAGTCTCTGATCTCTCTTTCCTCCGCAGCCATGAAGTGGATTTCCATTAAAATGAAAAGATTTAGAACATTTCTCCTATTGTATAAAAAAGTTTTCTAAAAAGGATTTCAGTTAATAATCAAATTAATTTATGATTAGCCTTTCATGTCCACCCACTTCCAAATCTCGTATTTATCTTTTTAGACTATACTCTTTGGAGATAAAAAAATAATTTTGGTGTTTTAGCAATTAATATAGATTTTTAATGGGCATAGTTTTATATTATGGTACAAGAGTACATTTACTTGCCTATCCTAATAAACCACAATTTGACATCCGGCATTAAAATGAGCCACATTCAATTCAGTCCACTTCCTTCCTACATTCATTCCGATAAACATGCTTATCCTATTATTACCCGTGGCTCGATTGTTACCCGTTCTACCCTCTATCACAGGTTTAAACATCCATTTGCCAATCAAAACGCTCTGAATCCAGCTTTCCTTCTCCTTTGGATTTCTCCCCAAAATTTCCCCTCCTCCGCCATCATGCCTAATCTCTTCTCGTTTACTATCTTCGCTATCCATTTCACTTTTTCCATTCTCATCCACACGACATTTCAAAAGCATCCAATCTGCACCTATCACCTTCCTTCAATGTCATGTTTCATCGTCGTATAAAACCACGCTTCTAAACAGAAATTTGACGGGTGGTTTCTTAATATCTTTACTCAACGTCCCTATCATCAATTTTTCTCCTCCTTGTGAAAGCTTATTTGCCTAACACAATTCATCCTCTTATGCTCCAAATAAGTCGTTCAGAACACAACTATTCGAGATTGGTGTTCCTTTCAACGATTCCTTTCAACCTTTCCTCAACAAAAACGTTGAAAGGAACGGGTTACAATAGTCATCTCCCTATTGCCCCTCCCTTACACACTATCCACCCCGACTTTCGATCCTCCAATCCAATGTCAGCAGTCTGAGCCATGTGCAGGAATCAGATTAGTCAACTATCCCTCCGATCTACTCCAATTTCAAACGTATTCCCGATATCTACGAAACAAACGAAGACATCCCAACTGCAGTCTATGTTTCTTTCGATTAGTGACCTCAATTCTGGTATTTACCTCTCCCCAACTTGAACCCAAACTGGTCATCTCTTAAATAATCATTTGCCTTGCTCTCCATCTGTCCATCCATCCATCTCTAGTCCGCAAATACGCTCCATGTATATGATTTTCTCTAGAGCCTACTATTACTCTTTTCTTGCCTTTTCGGGTACTACTACAGCGTTCCCTTTCCTTAGCCTTTTTTTCCTTCCGAATCTCACGTTCACTTCATTATTACAAAATTTTTATCTGAATCTGCCTCCACTCCTTGGGAAACTGTAATTAAACACGCTAGTCCCTAATCAATTTAGCCTAACTGTTATCTTTCTGAATCTTCGGTAATTTCTGTATACGAGCATACTTACCTTATGCATGTCGTGGTGTTAAAACCAAGTGTTCGTTATGATTGAGCCCTATCTTCTGAAAAAAATCTACTGTTTTCTCCTCGTAGTTATTCCTAACTCCTGAGCTATAGTTCTCTATCGCACCACCATATTTTCCTTCGCTTACAATACCCCATCACAACTAAATGTGAAAAGGGAACCTTTAATAGGTCCAGGAACACCAGTAATTATGTCCTTTAAATGATCGTATACCTCGTCGACTCCTCCTCCCCCTATGATTGATTGATGGCACGTAAACCGTAACGATTACAAAGTACAAGTACGTTGGTGCAGCTTTTACTTCTATAACAATACTATATCAGTCACTTTCTCTATGTTGGCTATGCTTCTTCCTACCTTTTAGTTCAAAATTATTGCCACCCTATCTCTTTTCCTTCGCCGTGTACACTCGCTTCAGTAATCCCCGTTATCCTTACATCTAAACTTTCACAGCCATAATATATTTCTTTCCCCTCTCTATCTCCTGATTTTTAATTTCTTATTTCCCTATCCTTTATTATTTGCTTATTCCCTAGCATCGCCCTGTATTCCAAAAACCTACTTTAAGTGGTTTGACCTCTTCTGTGCTGCTCTTACCGAGTTCGAGGATTTTCAAGGATTTCGTAATATGACTACTGCGGAGCCCTTGCCTGTCGGGCGCGCCAAACTGATGACTGGGTCGAATCTTGTAGTTGCCAGGACTCATTGTCATTATAATTTCCATTATAACAGTCTTAAGATTAATGGAACTAGTTTCCCGCTACCATTCTCAATAGCATTTTTAATGTTATACCATTGCTCAAAACGCTGCCCCAGTGGAGTCCATCTTTGCAGTCTTCCTACTGAGCAACAGATGCGATGCGTAGACAACCTTTTGTTTGACTCTTCTATCTATTTGGAATGGGCGACCCTTCCAGAAGAAATTATCATTGCTCCCGCCAGCACAGCTCTAGAGATCATCATGAGGTGGTGAGGGGTCACGGTCGTAGTACATACGAAGAGTGTTAAAATATACAAGGTTAATAAGATTAATTTTAAATAAATACATTTATAATTCCTGAAATGTTTCATCTTACTAATTAAAATGTTTCTCATTTTACCTAGATCTTTTTTTGTCACCATAATGAACCTCTTTTCTAACTATACATCACATTTTTACTCAGTTAATGATATACTCGTATATGAAAATAGTCCCAATCAATTCGATTTTGATTGATTGATGGTTATTTTAAGTGTCTTCTGTTGAACATTGCCACGTATCTTATAATCTAAAGTTTTCTTAAATTGTATAAAATTATATTCTCAGAATATTAACGTTAATCACTTTCAATTGTTGGATAATCTGATAAACTTCTGTCAAAAACAAAGCGAAAACTTATCCAAATCTAGATAATATTATGTTAGTAGCTAAGATCAATAACGCCTATACTTAAATTAAAAATAATAGAAACCGATTTTTTCTGAATGTATAACACAGTAATCAATCTTAGAGATTTTCTGAAGGAACGTTCAACTAATTCAAAAGGCTCGTCAAGACGGTCAGCGAAGAAAAATTGAATAATTTTTTAAGTGTTTGAACACTTCAGCGTTGACTACACGGGTTGACTTTTATCCAATGAGCAATTTATTGAATTCAAGTCATTATTCACGAAAACCATAACCTCGTTTTCTTTTATGAAGTTTATTAAAACTGGACGATTATTAGACAACGGATTCCTGAGTTAACATTCCACATTTTTTGGACACGAGCTGTTAATACCGCCCGACTTCTATCACCGGCATAATCCAAGTTTTCTGCCAATTACCTCAAAAGTTCTCTACGGGGTTCAAAAGTGAGGTAGTTGTAAAGCAGGATGACGATTTGCGAATATTTTTCAAAAACGTATTTGTATTTGTATCGTACTTGTGCCGTATTGTGTTCCTGCCAATTACCCTGGAGCTGCCGCACTCCTTAAAAACTAATATTATAATGTCTGGAGTAGTTTGCTTGGATTCTGTGATTCAGTTTGTTCTGTTAAGTACTGTAAATATACACATCTAAAACCTGAACTCTCGTAGCTTGTTCCAGCTGGACGCGGCTGCAGTAATATTTCTCCGTACTTTCGAAAAGGAAAAATATCAACACAAGTCGCATCTACAAAACCCTGTACTAAAAAATAATTTTCAAAAGGACTTTGCAGATTGAAACTGAAATAAAGATTAAATGTAATTATAATTGCCAGTCGCCATGATCAATGCCCAATCTGTGCTCGAGTTAAATCGTGATACGTACTTAGAAAGAGCAAAAAACGCCGCTCCGTTTTGCCCTATATTTTTCTGTTTACCTGTTGCTGTATATTTGGGCTTTAAAAAATCATTTGACTACAACTTAATTCAAATCTGCATCTCCTAATAGCCAAGAAAAACGTCCAGCCACACGGATAACCACGTTTCAGTAAAGCCAAGTAATTTTCCTAGACTACCTACCACACTCAAATGTGTTAGTTTAGACCATTAAAAATAGAAGCCTACAAAATTATTTTCTGGCTACTGTAAAAATCAATTGGCGGCAAAATTTAATTTGTTGATAGACGCCACCAAAATTAGCAGTCAAAGTAGTACGAGTATAACATCTGCGTTTCACTTGTTTTTCCCTAACCCAACTCCAAATAATACATGAGGGAAAATCCGAAAGCTGGGAAACAATTGGTCGAAAACCTCCTGGAATAATGTTGAAAAATATCTCTTTAAAGAAGAGAGTTTTTTTACAACCCAGCTGAAAATAGAGGCAGCATCAGCGGTGTATTTATAGGGTATTTGTGCAAGACGCTCTGTCCGAAGGCACGAAAAATGGGGAAGGCACCCTCCGCTTTCCATCAGTTTCCCCAACCTCAAAAGCGCTTTGAAAGGGGGAGAGGTCAAACCCATTGCCTGACCACCCCTAGGACCGTGATTCAATTTGGAAAACCCGATTTCCGGAAGAAAGGTTGGATCTTGAGACGCGGGTGGATGGCGGGGTTGGTTCAAAGGAACGGATGGTTTGGGGGAGGAGGGGGAGGTTAGTGGGAGAGAAAGGGGCGGATCGAGCAGGGGAGAAAAGAATCCAAAAATATAGAAGGGGATTGTTAACGGGACTAGTTTGAGGGGTGACCAGGACGTCCCCACAGCATATAGTCCTGCATAATTGCATTCTGTAAGGGATGCGTTAGTATGAAGAGATGAAATACTCATTCCCGTCATTGTGATTTGAAGGATTTTCAATATAACTGAAAATTATTTAAGCGTAAACGACTTCCTTCCGTGAACTGTATTCAGGATGGAAAATTAAAAAACAATTTTCAACACAGGTGGTTTGGTGGTAACAATCTAGTTTAAATGCATATCACAATCGTAATTGTTTATCACTGTCCCTATTTCACATGGATTTTCAACAACATTAATCTATGCAAAAGACAACGAAATAAAATATTATGAATAAAAAGTCATTCCAAATGATTATTAAAACTACCTACACTGGAAATAAATACCAATACTTTATCAAGTATATTGTTCGAGATAGAATTATTTACATGCGGCTGCAATTACTCCTTTTTTATTTTCGGGGATCGCGCTGTTATTTAGTAATACCAGGTGACAGAATGCTTCAAGTTCGGCTTTTCACAAAAATGTCTTAAGAGTTTATGATTTAATTGGAAATTGCTCTTTTAAAATGAAATGCGAATCCATTGAATTTCACTTTGCGCATCCATTACAATGATATGTAACTATTTCAATATATTATGTCAGAATCTGTTAACATTTAATAACATAATGTATTAAGTGATGAAACCAGTATGCATTTTACAAAGTCAGAAATGTTTCAATACTTGCCGTGCCTCAGGAACTTCTCCAATGTTGACTAACTTCTAATACAAATAAATGGCAAGGTTTGGATTACAGGCTTCACGTGCTTGCCTCCTCCTCCCTACGATCAACTTTTCCAACTGGGCCACATAATAAGAGATGGAAGCTTTCCCCAAACTTAGCAGGAATTGGTTCTCATTCCGCAAGACGACTTGTCACTTAGCCCGGATGGACCACCGATCGATCGATGGCAGTCGCGCCGTCAAAATCGAAATAGTTTCCTCAAAAAAAAAGAGGAAAAAAGAAAGACGGAATGAGGGAGCGAGAAAGGTGCCCTCGACGTCTCTCGTCATATGCCCTGCACTTAACGCAAATGGATCAAATAGCATTTCCATGTACTCCTCCACGTTCCGTGGCAGAGGGCGTGCTTTCGCTCACATTAATGAGTGACCTCTTTTTCGTTTTCCTTCAGTCTGCCTCTATCCCTCCTACTCATTCTTCCCTCCCCCCATTATCTCCCCTTCCTCCCACTCCCCTTCTATCCTTTATTCCTTCACCCCACTACCCTCTTATCCTCATCTCACTCGGCGCGAACTCTCACCGAGGCAATTGTCTCCACGAGACGCACCGAGTCTCCACTGACTCCTGGGACCTCTCACCACCGAACTCTTGACCAATCTACAAAATTCGGGCCAACGTGCTTCTCTCCCCTAATTTTCTCTCCACTCCTTGTCACCGACTCACTCGCCCCATACTTCACCGGGCCAATTAGTCTGCCTAAAGGTTCCGTTCTTCTGCCCTCGAAATCTGCACGTGCCGTTTGGGGCCAAAATCGAGGTAAAGGTGTATACAGGGTCTCCGTCTTCCGGTAAGTGTTCGCTACCTTGTGTTCATTCCATAATCAATGCAAAACACTCATTTTAGGTGCTAAATTTGGGATTTATATTGGAACAGTGTATGCATGCCAAACCTCTGAAAGAGGTCTGCTATTTACCGCGAATAATTTGTCACATTAACTATTTGAATTATGCGTGTTGTGCGGAACTATTCGGACTTAAATTAAAGAATTCATTCACCATATAAACAGCGGATCCCGCGGAACTAAAGGCCATCCGAGGCGTAGAAAGTGTTCTACATAAGGACAGCCGAATTTGATTATAATTGCCAAGGGAAAATGAATATTGTTTGCATTGATATTGCATCCTCAGACTGAATCATTGGGAAGAAGATTGAATGCTGAAATTAAATGAAAGAAAAGGTTTAGAGATGGAAAAATTACTATAATTCGTAACAGCAATACAAATATTCACTTATTTATAAAACACATTTTATTATCTATCATTCATTCAGGGTTCGTTTACTGCTGAGAATGAGTGGACGAAAGGAAAGACCTCTAGAAATATTTTAACCTAAAAAAAAACTTTACTTCATTTCTTCCTTCATCTTCCTACCGCGGGCCATTGGGTTTCCACAGCATACCAAAATGTACGTACACGTATTTCTTGAGTGTAGAAAGATGTAAAATGATGTTTATAAGTCAGGTCAATGAAAAAATTTCTTTCGCAAGAGTATTTAGCAGTGATATTCCCGCAAAAGCGAATGAATACCATGTAAAAATACGAATTTATCAACATAAAATAAATTTAGTTAAGGGATCCGGTCAATATTTATTTATTTATATGACAGTGTATACGTTATTTTACCTTAATTGCTTAGTCAAGAGAGTAAAATGAGCGAGTTATAAATACATTGAAAATATGTCTGAAGGACCCAGCATCAATTTATTGTGATAATATATAGTCCGCAATTAACTAATATTTAAAACTACTTAACTGCACATCTGAGAGTATGATATTACTGTCACTGTATCTCAAGGATTAAGGATAATTGAAACATTATTTCGTTGGATTCGTGCATGGAATAATGACTTTGAATAAATAGGTATTAGGTGCTCCAATGCTAATGAAGTAACCGATGCTTTTACTTGTTTCTGTTTGCTTTGCGTTAAATTTGTGAATAAATATATCTCCTTCAATCTAATAATTTTAGAACACTCCTGCTTTGTCACCGATTTCCCTCTTGTCTGGTAATTTCAGAGAATTTCTGTCCTGCATGATGTGGACGAGTCCTCAGTAATTAAGCTTGATTCCAAGTGTGTACATATAGTATGTCTTCAAATTTCCTTTGACAATCACTGAACTGTTTCTCGTCACTCTGACAACGGCTATAAACGTCCGAAGCATTACGAGACAATATGCGCTAAAAAGCGTCAATTTAATGGAATTAATGGAAATTTTGACGAACCAACTCCCTGAAAAGCGTTTTATTCTCAAACTATTAGATTTGAAAGCAATAATATATCAAATATTAATGGCATTTAAATATATCTTCCCTAAACTTCCAAAGTACACCACTGTTAAGGAATCTACCCTTGGGAACAATAGGAATTCATCTCTAGGAATTTCAGAATCCGGGATATGGAGGAAGTGGGGAGTTTTGGAAAATGTACATTGAAGCGCTTTTAATGATGATAACTATTAAGTATTTATCTACGAGATACTGGCTTTCAAAGAGTATGGAAATTGTAAGTCGCTTGGAGCAAAGGGAAGTTTTATATCCGCCAAATATACTTGATGAACACCGAATGCAACATTTTTCCTCATTCGAGAACCGAAAGATTTATTTTTTTAAAGTTTGATCACAAATCATTAATTGAAAAGATGCCCTGATGACTTGCATTTGGAAAATTCCCAGAGTAATTTCTATCTCCTATCCTTTTCTTAAGAGCTTCGAATAACTGTATTTATTAGAATTGGAAAAAACGCTAAGTGAAACTATATTCCCTCCCCCGACTCACATATAAACCACGGCAAGAGCATTCATCCATCTTTACAGATTCAAACACAAGGACCTTGTCGACGGAGTAGGCCACAGCATGATGAAATGTGCTGACATCCTTGCATACGTTATTGCGTTCATGCTGTACGATCTGCTTTGCGCATGTTAAACTTAGTGTTAAGGGGGTGAAAGCAGTGTATCACATCGGTCCCGGGGAAGAGAGAACGTGGCCTCCTGCAATGTGGGTGTCCGGTGCGGTACCCCAATCTTCGACGACCGGTATATGTAAACCCCACCATTCCTGGTCCGGGTGCGGACGGGGGTGAGGGGAATCACCTAAAATTGTACCATCTGCAATCGGAGAGCGGAGCACCTCATCTGGCCTGTTGCTGAACAACACTCGGATCTGCACGCCGTCCCGGCAACTGTCACTCACCGCTTTCAATTGCCGTCCATCCACCCACCTCCCCAATCCGCGAAGCTTTTCCCCCACCATCATTTCCCTCTCCGTTAGTCCCCTGGAGCCTAAACTCTCTCATCCTCCCGTGAGCGCCCCCACTCGGAGACCCCCCCTTGCGGATCCACTGTCCAAATGGATATCATGCCATCCCATTGTTGGCCCTATCGCTCCGCTCTTCCCGCGGGAGGGCCCTCTTCGTGCGCCCCACTGCCCTGGCACACTTCCTTTTTTGCCCTCTTCCCGATGCCAGACGTCCGATCCGCCGCCGGCTTCCCCGATCCCCACCCTACTCTTTGAGCCCCCTCCACGATAAATCCGACTCTTCACCGCCGCGCAAAAATGCCCAGTCCCGAAATATCTCCCTCTCCCACCCCATATCCCTCCCTCTCGGACGGCACAACTGTCAACTCTTTCAGGGGTGGAAAAAAATAATCTTTTCATCTGGCCGTCAACGACGCAGGAGCCCATTCCGTGGCTTTCACGAGTGGCCTTTTTCATCTCTTCCTACCCCCTTCAACCTCTCCTCCATCTCTCTCTCTCTCGGACCCTATCTCCCCCACCCCCTTCACGATGACATGGCAAAGGGCGGAAACGGTACGTATGGGAGGGGGGGCATCGAGAGGCCTGGAGGGTGGTGCGAGGGATGCGTCGAAAGTTGGTGAATGGAAGAGACGGGAGACCTTTGCCGGGGTGAAGGGAGCGACGGGAGGGGGTTGAAAAACCTGTTAAGGGACGGAATTGTTGGGAAGGAGGGTAGGGAGGGACCCCGTGCGTATCTCTCTCTCCCAACCCTCCACTGCGTTTTTGTTGCGCGGGAGGCATGATCCCTTGCCGGAGAGGATGGGCGATGGCTGAATGGGGGGGATGGAATGACAACCGCAGCCTCCCCATAACGGAGTGACTGCAGATTGTTTTGGAATAGCAAAAATGAGTGTGGGCAAACAATTGGTATTTGATGGCGGGCCTGCCGTACCGCTCCAAATAATTGGAAGCACTTCGCTGTCCTGCGCCGTCACTGGGAGGAGCAACATTTTGGGGGCCGGACGACACCCGGGAAACGTGGAGGAGAAAGAAGAGGGCGCGCGGACTCGCCGGCGAAAAGAGTGGGGGAATTTCGGCGCAGTGCCGAGCGATTTAATTTCGCGAAATCGCTGTGGGCGCAAAAGCCATCGGGGCTAGAGTTGCGTAATGTCCTCCACCCAATAATAACTCCAGAAACCAGCCTTGGTACATCAAAAGTTATTTGCCCCCGATTATTCCATGACGCGCCAAAAACGTCCCTAATGCTCGTTTTATGGTTTCAACGGCAGGAGTGTCTGAAATTAATATTATTTCCCCTCATCCGGTGAATTCATAAAACAAGTTTGCAAAATCAAACAATTACAGACCCTTACCAAAATCATTTAGTTTGCACTGTTTTCCGTTAAATCTCAAAACGACTGATATTTAATCGCTTATTTTCACAATATGATTAGGTATTAGTTCCCTTTTACTGACTTATAATTAAAATTTGGTCTCAATGAAAACCTATATGTTCAATGTTTATTTAAAATGGCACATGGATGAAAATAGCCTTTATGTTTATTGGGAATTATAATTAATAAATAATACAATAGACAATAAAATTTTTATCTCACGACTTAAATGTTCGTCAAAAGTTTTTGAATGATAATGTACTATAATTGCTAGAGTTGTACCCATAAACAGACAGCTAGTTTACTCGTTGTGCGAAGCCAATAGAGGTAGCGTGTTCTGTTTTGTCCTTTGATATTGCAATTTCATTGCATAAATGTTCTATTCTCTGAGTTACTTTCCCTAATTGGTCGGATGAGCTCCTCGTTGTAAAGGCCACCTATATGAAAACCAAGCGGTAACCCATGTAGTGAGTGGATTTCCGCGGAGGATGGCAATCTTCAGCCATCATTAAAATATTTTATCTAGTTTAAATTGGCACATAAATTGTTGTCAGAGTTCATATAATTAAAATAAGCATATTTGTTCTGCTACTGTGGAAAAAAAAATAAAATATTGGTGGTAATTAGTTGCCGCAAAATTAAATCGTACGAATTTTAGTTTTAAAAATTAGGCCGCATTTATTTTCAATTTATAACTCAAATTCATCGGAAGTTGCCATTTTTCGGGTATTACCAGCTCATTCCGGTAAAGCTGGCAACAATGATGACTCAGTGAAAAGAACTGGCACCCCCACCCTAATGTGAGAATTGTGCTCTTCGTGAGTTCTACATTCACCTATCCAACCAACTTCCCGGCTAACCTTAGCCATTGTAGTGTTTACGCTTATTGGGTAGTTGACGCTATTCGTCCTTCATTGCTACAAATACATATTATAATCACACATCCAATAAAAATAAAGACTTCCAGTGTTATTTAAAAAATAACATAGTTCGAAAACAAATTAAATTTTGTTCCTTCAATGTCAACGCAACTACATTTTTGTTTCCTCAGACATCTAGCATTAATACTTGGTGTATTCCAACTTAGAATCACTCGGATTCTCATGATTTTCTTTAGTAGTTTTAGTAATAACGTCTAGGATAACGATATAATGTAGCTTTTAACACAATTATGGTAATTGAAGTACATAGTCTTTCACCAAATACTATAGCACCTTTTTTTTAAAATCAAATGTAGCACCAATTTCTCCATCAAAATATACGCAATTATCTCAAAATGTGAATAAGTTCAAATTTTGCTAATAGTATTTAAAATGGTAATCGTAAAATACATCCAAGAATAATATAATTTGTGCTCTGAGATATTTAGAATATTTAATAGTTTTCAAATTGTATTATTTTTAACTTTGGTGGGGAAGATAATAATTCATAGCAGGAAAGGGTGACTCCACGGAATGAAAAAGTCGCACAATTGGTATTTCAAAGTACGAAATCACGCCCTGGTGGGCATAACATGTGGGCTCACTGAGAATTGACCTCGGTCCGTGTCGAGGAAACTTTTCACGGTTTCAAAATTTTCTCTCTGAAAATCACTCCACAAAATGTTCTCGAATCATAATTACAATGCCTTTTGCTTTAAATTTGTTTTCGGGGGGTTCACGACTTTAGGAATTTCACGCATCGAAACATTCGTTCCACATCTCGGCCCGGATCCCACTTGGGCTGCATCATGGAGCTTCGGGGAGGGGCGCATCACTCGGGCCATCTGCCGCTGTATGCCGCCTAATCACTCCATATCGCCATATCTCTCTCTCTCGCTCTCTACCCTATTCTCCCTCCAAAACCCCATTCTTCCCCCACCAACACACAGAGACATATACACTCACTCAGTCCCTGAAACACGTCCTAAACCCATTCGATTCTCCTCCAACAGCACACTTCTAATCCGGCCTTTCCGACGCCCCAGCAAGCCGTCCCCTTACCCTCACCCTCCCCACCCCTGCCACGGATTCCCCCTTCCATTCCACGCTTCGCACAACTTCGTCGTCCAGTCTCTTTAGGCAGCCCCTCAACACCCCTTTCCCCATCCCTACACACCCTCTGCCACACTCCGCCTGGCACCGTGATCTCAACCCACGCCCACCTTCGTAAACTTGTCCCCACGCCACCGCCGCCTCTCTCTCCCGCCTTCCCTGCATAATGCGTATTCGTGCGCGGGAGGAGGGCATCCGTGCGTCCAGGGCGTCTTGCTTCAGCGAGGGCAGGGGCAGGAGCCGTGGAGGGTGGCATGAGGGACCTTCGTAGTGGGGGAGGGATGGTAGGAGGCGGATTTGGAGGTTGGCGATGATGTGGGGACGGAGTGGAGATAGTGGATGCGGGCGTGATTTCAAGGGGAATATGTGGAAAGGTGTATGTAGATGCTCGCTTCACCTTCCACTGAACATTTACTTTATGATTGTGAATCAAAGAGTGAATATAGTGAAGAGTGGATCAGTGGAGAGTGAATATAGTGGAGTAGAGTGAATCAAAGAGTGAGATACAGTGAATTAAGCAGTTACGATAATTTTCAAATTAGTACTTCTTTCCTGGGCTTAAAAAAATGTCAGAACATAAAAGTGCACTCACTATTTATTGAATGAATCTTTGACATTTAAGGAAATCTTTGTCACATAAATGTGAAATAAAACAGTTTCTGGCGCAACTTGGTGGAAAATCTTCATATTGACTTTTTTCAATTGAACCACTTTGATTTTCCATACATGATTTTTATTCTCACGACCCAGATTTCGTTATAGTGTATACCGGATGATGTTATACTATAACGAAACCTGGGTCGTGAGAATAAAAATTTTATGTGGAAAAGCAAAGTGGTTCAATTGAAAAACGTCAACATAAATGTCAAATAAAATGCTGTGGTTTCAGGATAAATGAAGTTTGTGCAACTATGTTATATGCAAATATATGGAAGAAATATAGCCATTGATAAGTAAGTGTTGAGATATGTTGATTGGATCCAATTCACAGATAATAGAAAAGTAAAAAGTAAATAGTAAATAAAAAGTAAATACGTTGCCTACCGCGGTATGAATGTATATTATTTCGAACGACATACCGATCAGAGGTTTGTTATTAATCAACCCAGGATATCAGACTACAATCTTAGGGATTTTATCCTTCTCAAACTTTATTCAGTCCTACTAAGCGTGGATTAGTAGGACTGAATCACATTAAAAATACCAACCGTTAGCAACAAATTATTTTATTACTTTTGCTCCTATTCGATAATATTTCATCACTGAAAATGCCTTCATCTTCCGAAGCTAAATCTCAGAATCCTTCCAGGATGCCGAAAATTTCCCTTGAAGGTTTTTATCTTTGTCCTAGTAGTTGGAATAAAACATAAGAGTGTTAAGGTGGTTCAGTATTTTACAAAAAATACACTTTCCCGGAGCATCTTGGAAGCTCATCGCTGCCCTTCAATTTATCCTTTTCCAGATTCATCAAGTAATCACTTTAAATCATTTGGATTAACCAAATCTATTATTTTCATATTCTTTAATTATTACCCTTCCTTATGTTAAAGAGCTGCACATGTTATAGCATATATATTTAGTCTCATATTCAATCAAAAGCTTGGGACTTATATAACGTTGGAAAAGAGGTGGGTAATTTGAATGTTCTAAAACCACTTAATGGTAAAAGAATATTGGAGAGATAATTCTTTGGTCGATTTTAACGAACCATTCTTGATCGACCTTAGTATTTGAAGAAAGAAACCACTGAAATGATGTTTCATTTCCTATGTTATTTACATCAATAAGTTTTACAAGTAATTTTTCAATTTCAATTAAAGTTCAATTATATTAAAAAGTTGAATTCTTTGATATTAAACACTAAACAAGGGTTGAGAAAGCCTAATGAAAGTAATTAGCAAGATATTCAATAAGGTTATTTATATGATTGCCTCAGGCCGCCCTTTGAGGAAAGGTTCCATAGCAAAACTAAAACGATCACCTCTTATTTAAGAGTAGCACGTAGCCTTTATTGTTTCGTTACGGAAAATACCGTTGTCGGTTTACTTTAATGGTAATTTTCAATTTGAATTGATCGAAATTTAACACAAAATCTCAATTCAAGATTTCGCAATGAAATATGAGCCTTTGTTTTTTATCCTCTGCGCAAATGACTAAAATAGAACCATAAGATATTTCTTTAACTTGGCCACTCAAAAATGAGACATTGTAGCGTTAAAACTCCGAGTAGGTAGATATGAAAATGAAGTATTTGGAAAGGAATTCTGTTCCATATTTTTTAAATAAAATTCCTGTTAAATTATTCTTATTGACTATTTGAACAGAAATCATTTTCATATTAGGAGACCAACAAACGGCAGATTACTACAAATCAACAGAACGTTTTGAATCTTTGATTGTGGCATTGATCCAGAAAGGGCTCCATGCATTAGAAGATAACTGTGATTCATTTTTAATAATAGATCGCCCAACAGCCAAATCTAAAAATCCCTTAAAACTTTATGTTTTAAAAGCATTTCCACTTCACATCGCGTAAAATATCTTATTTTTGTCGGTAATTTTTATTAACATTGATTGATAGAGTAGATATTTTACTGTAAGTTGCATCGAGTGAGACATTACTGTCAAACAAACAAATATAACTTTTTGCTTTCTTGAGAATAGAAATTTTATGCGGTTTATAGTCTGTAGAAATTTTCGTGAATATACAACAGCCTACGTCTGCGATTCTTGGGGACAGCAGTTTAAAACATTTCGAAAACTCAATCGAAAGATGAGTGTGTGAGCTTGCATAAGTGAACTTCTCTCAGCAAAAGCGCAGAGATTTTGGCTAGAGTTTGGCAAAATTTGATAGTCCTTAGTCAAAGAAATGTCATTAAACTCAGAATTTAGAACTTATGAAATGAACTGAACTGGGACGCGTTAGAAAATGCAACATTTTTTCAATGAAAACGTTGAACCTAGTTAGGATATACCTCGGACTAGGAGATTCATTCATCTGTAAATGTTTCTTCTATATTTATGTTCTGTTCCTAATTCCTCTTGAGAAAGGTGGTTACACCACCAAAAATTCGAGAACTAGTGAGTCCCTCTTTTATATGTTTTAGTTTCTGTGTTTGCTATGACTATTTAGTGAATTTTATTGTGCACGTTCGTGGCTTTTCCAAGAAAGTGACTATATATTTCTTCTATATTTACGTATATAGGAGAATGGACCTCATCGCGCTGTACTCCAGTCTCGTCTCGTCACATTAATGTGAAGTTTTCATATAATCCACACCTGTGTGAGTTTAAATTTCAACAACTGTGTGCATCATTGAAATACATTTTAAACTTTCGTTGTAAATTCCCTGCGATAGTTAACTAGTTGAATTATTATCTTGAATTGAAGTAAGAATATCACAGGGCGTTATTTTCTGTAAAATCATGCAGTACCTAGGTCGTAATAGCCTAGAACTTCCACACTTGAAATCTATTCTCACCCTTAATAATTAATACTCTGATGCCACCCAAAAAGATGCTGCTACTGCGACGAAAACTCAGGAAAATTTGACGCTAATGAACACGGAACATCAACCTCTAAGTTTTTGGACTGAATACTTTGTGTCTATTAAGTCATTCTGAGTCCACACCTGCAGCAATCGGGCATCGGCTGGGGCACGAGAGTACGCGGCCAATGAAATCGCAGTCATCAGAATTCTGTCCGCGGACATCCTCACGGAGAACGAAAGAGCGAGGCGGACAGAGGCATACGGCCTTGAATGGCCAGGGCAAAGAAAACAAGGCGGGTCGGACCCGAGGGCCATCATCGTGAATGTGCAGGTTGGAATGGGGGACACAATGCCCACCCGTGAATAAGAAATTGCGCGCGGTGAAGTAACAGCAGAGGCGTACTACGTATTTGTGTCTGGGGACCGCGGTTAAGATGGGGTGTGTCGGAGTGGGACGATTGAAAGGGAATGGGTTTCGGGTTCTCCCGTGTTCATTCAGCTCTGCTAAGCTATTCACCTGTCCTCGGCCCGTTCAACTGCTCTCCCACCTTCACCTGCTTCCCCTCTAACCTCGCTAGAGAGAAACCTCCTTTCGTCCTCTCAGTCCCCGTATACGTCCCTCGGACGTCCTAACCTTCCATTTTCATCGCCAAAATTGCGGATGCGTAGGCTGGTCCGCAAACCTACACCACTCACCGTCGCGTAGTCCCGCCACCTCACGCCGTCATCCCCTCCCAATTCGTCGAACTCTCCCTCCCTAAATAACCATTCCTCGTAAACCTTTCGGGAGGAATCGTGAATACGGGGTTGTGGGGGTAAATGGAAAATGGGATCCTTACGAAAGAGTCAATCGTTGTAACGCGGTCTCCGGCGGGTGGAGGGCAGCACTTGCTCTCTCGCGGCATCGCCGTCTACGTTGATCGTGTGGAGCTCTCATGATTTGATTACGCGAATTTTGGGTCCTTTTAAGCGGCATGGGAAAATTCCATCCAGCCATTTTGGTCGCCCGGACACTCGAACAACTACCCCCCTCGTTTCGCCACATTGCCTCGCCACGCCCACCCCCCTCCGCCGACTCAATCACCCCCAACGATGCTATTCTCTCAGTTCCGAAGACCGCACTCCGAAGGCAGTTCAAGTTTTTACCGTGGTTTCGGATCGGGAGATCGAAGGAGGGCTGGGCAAACGACTGAAGAGGACTGGAATTGAATTGAGACGTAAATTTTTTTGAGCGAAGTACTTACCCCATTCGATGAAGGTCCATAAATTTTGCCCTGCGTGCATGAAAAAATTGTTACGAGAGCCAACTTCCAAGATCTAGTTAGAGTAAGATTTTTTACACTGTGGTTGAATTTTTTCCTAATTACATAAAAATAAATAATTCTAATAAACTATTGAACTGTGGAATTATGTTAAAAATATTTACGTTATATTGTTTTTTAAATCGTTTTATTTCGAAAAGTAATCCATTTCATGTAATATGAATTTCAAAATGAATATTTTGAACTGCCTAGGAAGCCGAAAAAAAGAAATCTCGCCTGTTGAAATAATGAAGTTTCCAAACCAACCTATGCTAGTTTAATCAAACAAATCTACACATGTTAGCCTACTTGTAAAAATTTTTCTTAGGTAATCGAAAAAAAAATTAGATCTTTAAATAACCGTTCGCTCAGGGCTATAATGTACGAGTTGTGTTCAAAACATAACGAGATTTTTTTCATTTCTCGGGCAAGGAGAGTCCGATTGTCAAACTTTTTTTATTATGTTGATACACATACCCCTAAAGTATGATAAAACTTTCAGTGGTTTTCCAACCACTAAGGTTAGACTTGTTTTATGATCTCGGCGATTTTCGTTTGTTAAAAGAAATGGATCAAAGAATTTGTTTCAAATTTTGCGTAAAAATTTAAAATAAAGAGTAAAAAAGTGTGTGAAATGTTAACAAAGGCCTATGGTGAGTCTGCTATCAGTAAATCAAGAGATTACGAGTGGTATAATCGTTTCAAAGAGGGCCGTAAAGACCTTGAAGATGACGAACGCCCTGGACTCCCCAGCATATCAACAATCGATGAAAACGTGGAAAAAGTGATAGAAATTGTTATGAACGATCACCGAATCACAACTTGAGAGCTCGCTGATGATGTTGGCATATCTATTGGATCATCTTATGACATTTTTTGGGTATGAAATGCATGTCAGCAAAATTCTTTCCAAAATGGCTTTTGCACCGCGATAATGCAACAGCTCACACTTAATTTGAATGTGTGTGAGTGAATTTTTTGCCAAAAACAATAGTGTAACGATGCCTCAGCCTCCATATTCCTCAGATATGGCTCCATGTAACTTTTTCCTATTTCCAAAAAATTAAGAGATCCTTGAAGGTCCGTCGTTTTACAGCCGCAGATGACTTTAAAAGCTCATAGCAAGTGCATAATCTCCAAAGGGGACTATTTTGAAGGTGACAACATCGATGTATTAGAATAAAAAAATATTATTGTCCGAAAAATTAAAATTCCCGTTAATTTTTGAACGCACCTCGTATATATCACATTGGTGTCATTGCAATTGCAACACTTTTTTGAATGTTTTCCGGGATCTAGTTGGTACCTTTAACCGCGTTGATACCCTATCATAGCGAGTGTACAATTTATAAGCACCTCATAGTTCCACCTGAACCATTGTATTTCTCTGCTTGATGACATTTGGGGTTAAAGATTATTTTACTTTTAGTATTTAAAATTCAGTATTTCTCAAAGTGGCAATTTTTATAAAATAAAGTACATGTATTTTTGTAATTAACAATTACGTGTATGAACGAATTATTTAGTAGAAACCATGCCCCATGTTTTTTTTCCTTAAACACTGCGAAGGTAGCTATCAATTTTAAATAGATGATTTTTCATATAATATCGATTTGTATGAAATAATAACTCCCCTCTTAGTCAATAAAATATGCTTTCCACTGATACTATGCGTACCAGGAAATATGAAGTTGTCCCAGTATTTGAGTTTATCATACGGAAAAGGTTTTATAGAAATAAAAAACATTATAATATAATGATGTTTGTAATGACGTGGATCAATGTGAAAATTCAAAATTTACTGGCAGATAGTCAATAGTTTTTAGCTGACTTTAAAAATTAGCGAACGCTTCTTAAATTGACGCTATTATTTATGAACGCAGAGCCCCAAGGTGTGATTAATATTACATCACTCATATCTGTCGTTAACTACTCATCCAGCTGCATTTGTGGAAAAATAAAATCAACTTCGTAAATAAAGTACGTGCCTTTGCATTAACTATACCTATTTCACTCAAAATGTGTTACCATAAAACAACAATTACACGTTCGTAGAAATATAATATATTATTTTAAAACTTTTGTTTTTGTGAAAAAATAATATTTAATTCATATGACCTACAAAAGGCGGTCGGTATTGTGTGTAGCAAATTACATTTCCTCCGACATATTTTTCGTAAGTTTGCAATGAAATTTGTACAAAATGGCCTCCTGTGATTTTAAAGATATCATGTAAACTATTAATCTTGGGTTAAAACCACTTAAATAAATATTTTATGTGTGAAGTTAAGCTTTTTATAAGTAAAAGTGGCCGAATATTTAATTGAGAAAAACGTTTCGATTTTATGCTGATTAAGACTCAGTGGATACTTAGGCAAATAGTTTACGTCCATTCCGGAAGTTCAGCTTATCTTGGACTTTTATTTCCCAACCAAGTTTCAAAAACAAAAAATGCCGCCCTAATGTGAGCGAATTTGACTCTGCCCCCGAGGCCGCAATAATGAAATTCCTTCTCGATACGCTAACCCCGGACTCTCTTCGCTCTCACCCCTTTTCTACCTCGCTCTCTTAACTCTCTTGTCCCCTGGCCAAATATAATCTTCCCCTTTGCCCTCAAATCCCTAGGTTCACTTTAAATCTCTCCCCAGCATCTTATCTTCCCGAAAACCCTTCTCAGCCTTTTCTTCGACCGCTTGCACTTATCCATTCACCTCTTCCTGACCACACTCTCCTCTCTCTCAACTTGCGCGCCGCCACCATCCATTCCCTCCTTCCGACCCCATCCCTATCATCCCCGATCCTGTCGCGTCCCAAAACCCTCCTCTAACAGCTTGTACTCCGGCGGAGGAGCAAACTGGTTCCATACTTGAGCGCATTGGGAGGAGCGACGAGGCACGTCCCAGAGTCCTCGCCAACCGAACACTCCTCGCCACACTACCGCATGCTATTCTCCCGCCATCCCTCCCATACACCATCCTTACACTGTGCCTCCCTCTCCTCCATTCCATATGCCCATACCATTACCTTACAGACCTCCCTTCCTCCGCAACTCCGCGCCTCTCACTCTCTCTCGCTCTTCACTTCCCCTCACTATTCCCCGGCGCAGGGGACGGAAGAGACACCCGGAAATCGGCGGCTAAGAGACCCATCTTCTCACGGAAGGCCCCCTTAACCGCGCTCCCCTTGTCTATCCTCTCTCTTCACAGCTCTTACTTTCATCCTTCTCCGCCCCTTCCTTCTCCACTTTGCTCCCATTTGGAATGGAGGGGGAGGCTGCCGCTGCCACTTCACGCGGGACCACCAAGCACCCGTGCCACCGCATCCAGTGTCGCCTCCCTTACTTCCCCTCTCCCTTTTCCTATCCCCCCCCAGTCGCCGTTTTCCATTCTCCATTTACAGCCAGATCCCCGTTTATAGCCATTGCATGTATTTCGTCCGAACCACCTCACACCCTCCCCCTTTCACTCCCCACCCCAACCCCAACCCCACTCTCTTCGTCTTCCCTCCCCATTCGGTGCGCCAAAATCTCCTCTCCCGGCTCTCCCTCTCCCTCTCTCACCCGCTACCTCTTTCTCGCATCCCCTCACCTCATGGCCTCACGTCCGAATTCTCGCAGACGTTCATAATCAGGGTGGGGCAATAGTTGGGCGGGAGGTACCCGGAGTAGGAGGCGATGCATAAATAACCTCTCTCTCTCCATCCACGAGTTCGTTCCCTGAATACTGAAACCGCCGCGGCAAGGGAGAACGGGTCGTGAGTGGGATGGGTTGAGTAGGGAAGGAGGGGGTTCGTACGGGGCGGGTAGGTGGTTGGCGAGTTGCGCGCGGCGAGGCGAACGGTGGGACGCCTGAAGGGGGGAGGGGAGTCCACTGGTTGCGGGTCCGAGGGAGCGAGCGGCAAGGGATGCCACCCCGGAGCCTGCGGAGGCGGAAGGGGGAGGAGAAATAAGAAATGGGTTTCCGGAACGGTTCCCGGGAATATTCTTGATAAGGAGACCCGATGCGCCCACGGAGACGACCCTCGATGTTTCACATAGCAACGGGGAAGAGAGGTGGGTGAGCTGAGAGGGGTAGGGTGGATCGGCACAGCCCTCGGACCCCTTAGCATTACGCTGACATTACCTTCCGCGACCATATTCTACAGGATTTAGGGGTTGGGGGTCTCCGACTGCAAAAGGGTGATCATGGATCCGGGTGTTTGTAATCTTTCACCAACGGTGCTGACTTCTGTCGGAGGGATTTCAGCAATTAAATCCCAGGACCATGTTCCAGAATAATTACACTAATTTACATATATGCATTTAGGGTACGCATGCATTATATGCAAATTAGCTGGCATAATGAAATGGAGAAATTATACAACTTACATTTATTATTTCTGATTTTCTCTTCCCTGTTTAACATCTATTTCATCTAATTAGTAGCAAAAAATCCAAGTTTTAATAAGATGGGCGACCTCATTCCAAATAAACAAATGTTTTTAGAGGGTTATTCGAATTGTTAAAGAGATAAATTCTCCCATCAACTCATGAATTCTTCATTTAATTAAATTAATCGTGTTTTAAGTAGCTTAAGGTCTTTTCAAGATTTGGAAAAGTATATCCAAACATTGTGCATATTTTGATATTGATACTCAAAAAGGTCTAAAAAGGAGATCGAGGAATACGTAAACGTTATGGGTAAGAGAAAAAATCCTTAGGAACTAAGCGATTGTTTTCTGCACTCACCATTGTTAACTGCATTAGAGAATCTTCGTACCAATTGTCACCAGTGGCAGTTGATTCTTATTCTGATTCACATGAGCGATATTTACGCTCGATGAGGATAAAGCTTTTCCACTTTATTTCTCAACTCGAATAAAAATTAATGCAATTTTACCCTGGTCCTATGCCGATGGACTAACAAATAGATTTATGACAACAAAATTCGCTATTCGTTTCTCAGGATGAATTGCTCATAGCTTAGGCCGTTTGCTCATAAGGTGACTTCCATCGGCCAAAACAACAGTACATCTGCTTCTCCCACTTAACATCGATGTATATATGTCCTGACTTTTAATGCATGTAAGAGTAGATACACGAGTTAGAGGAGATAAATGGCAAATATAGTATCCTTGTAATTATTATTATAACCAGGCAAAAATGAATGAAAATTTAAAAAAGTGAATGTAGTTTCAATTTTATGCAAAATATTACAGTGTTCTTTAAATTAACCTAGCTAAGACGTACTCAGCATTTACTAAAATAAATAAATAATATCTTCTTGCAGGAAGTAATTCTTATATTAGTTTGAACCGAGACCTCTATTTGGAGCCTACCTTTTATTTTTTATATTAGCTATTTTCCCCATGTCTTTATGTATATGCGCCAAATATATAGCCTTCGGCATGGGTGAATTAAAGGAGCAAAGACAGAGAAAATTACCCAGCTAGAATTTCTAATGATTTAAAAAAATATCATTTCACTTATTTGTGTTGAGAGAATTGATTTTTAGTTCAAATATTCATAGAGAATTCAATATAAAAATTGAAAAACTGCTTTCTTTTATAAATTCGTAGAGTATATTATTTCTATTCCGATTTAATAGATTTCTGTATTTTTGGATGTGTTTCTGTATTTTTGGTTGTGCTCTAACTCTTGCTATATTACCAATATTTCCTTTTAAAACTAATTATTAAACTGGAATTGTCACACCAAGAGCCCGCTTTACGACGTATCTCTAGTTTTTTCTTTTACGTTCTAAGAAGTGAGACTTAACACCGGCAAAATTTAAGCCTTCAGCTGTAGCTAAGATTTGGAATTTAAGACACACCATTCGCGAGACTTTATCTACAGGACTGCAGACATAAAACTAAAGAAACATTATATGGCCTTGCTATTATTACTCACCACAAAACATCTTCCATTTGGGGCTGTAATTTTCACTCATTGTTACAAATCCTCCTGATGTAATGCTAGTGAGTCACACGTTCTCATTTGTACTTCATTTTGCCTAGCTCTGTGTTTACATATTTCCATCTTCTTCTCTCATCCATCTTTGCAATCATCTCATCCGTTACCCATGGTTTCCTTATTCTTTTCCCGTTAACGGTACCTATAGTGTCTTTAGCGGCTTCCAATATGCCTTTCTTGATACATTCCCACTTTTTCCTCGATAGTACTCAGTTCATTACAGTCATCCATCATTTTCTCTACAGCCTGCTGATACTCCTTCCTCGTTAATCCATTTACTGCTTCTAAATTCCATTTCCTAACCCGCCACCCTTGCCTTATCTTTTTGAAACGGACGTTACATTTCATAACAACTAAATTGTGATCAGTGTCCACATTTGCTCCAGGGAAACTGTGTGAATTGATCACACTGTTCCTAAACCTGTGCCTAACCATAATATAATCTAACTGGTACCTTTCTGAGTCACCTGGCATTTTCCATGTATACCTACGCCTTTTGTGGTTTCTAAACCATGTGTTAGTGATGACTAACCCCTGTCTCCTGCAGAATTCAATTGCTTTCTCCCCGCGTTCATTCCTCGTGCCTAACCCATAGTCCCCCACCTCACCACAATCTCTTCCTTCGCCTACCGTCGCATTCCAATCCCCCATCACTATCAAATGTTTCCTTGCAGGAACACTCGCGATGATATCCTCTAACTCATCATACATCCTATCGACTTCTTCCTCCTTGTGGTTGCTCGGTGGCATGTATACCTGAACAATGACCAAGTTCTTCGGCTCTGCTTTAATCTCTACGAGTAAAATTCTATCTGTCGCTTGCTCTATGTTGACTACGCTTCTTCCTACCACTTTATTTAAAATTACGGCAACCCCTCGTTGGCTCTCGTCCCCGCCGCTGTATATTACTCTATAATTGTCACTCCAGTAATCCCCGCTATCCTTCCATCTCACCTCGCAGAGGCCTAAAACACCTATATTACCTCTTTCCATCTCTCGCTTAATATTTTCTAATTTGCCTCTTCTCAACATTGTCCTGACGTTCCAGGTTCCTATTCTAACTACTTTCGCCTTCTTCTGAGTCTTCTGTCCTGCTGCAGTTATTTCTTCCCTGCAAGGGTTTCGTGGGATGACGACCGTGGAAGCCTTGCCTCTCCCGCTGCCGGGCACGACACATGGCCTCTTGGGCCGAGTCCCGTAGTTGTCAGGACTCATATTATCTATAGTGTCCATCATTATATTCTTGGGAATCATAATTGAGGTGGTTTCCCGTTGCCTTCCTCAATAGTGTTTTTAACGTGACACCATCACTTAATGGCCGCCCCACTGGGGTCAGACGCCATTGCAGCCGCCTCACTGAGGAACAGACGCTGCGTGGACTAACTTTCGTCTGGCTCCTAACCTTTGACCTATCTGGCATGGGTGACCCTTCCAGGAGTAATTATTAATACTCCCGCCAGCCCAGCTCTAGGGGTCATCGGAACACACAAGCCCTTCCACCACGACAAGGTTGTAGTCCATGGGAGGGATATATATATATATATATATATATATATACACATACATATATATGTATATATATTTGCATAAAAATACATAAAAGACGAACACAGGAGAGGTGGGGAAGGCGGATTTTAGCAGATCACAAGCGAAAAAATATTTCCCTAACCGGCACTTAAACACTGGATCTTCTACTCGCCGGGCGGTTGCTCTACCTTTTGAACTCTCAATGAAACCTAATTTGCACTAAGATCTGCGATGTTTTAAAGCGCCCAGGTGCTCCGATTAGTTGGCCAAGAGATGGCGTTATATTATATATATATATATATATATATATATATATATATATATATATTATTTTATTTATTTTCTCGATTGTTCAAGTGGTTTGAGCATCCGCCCGGCAAGTGGAGAGATCCAGTGCTCAAGTCCCGGCCGAGGAAAATTTTTTTTATATTTGTGATCTGCTCACATCCGCCTTCCCCACCTCTCTTGTGTTCGTCCTTTATGTGTGTTCCTTTCCCATTTCCTTTTCTCTGTATCTATGTGAATGTATATTTATATTTATACATATATAGACATATAAACAACTTGACGTTCTCTGACACTTTTTCATGTCATAAATTTCTAATAATACTTTTACTAATGCATGGATTGCTCAAACGTAATGCATGAGAAACAAAGTCAGTGTTATTTTAATTTACTCACAGGAGAAATTGAATTATGTAGAAATTATCCCAAAGTTAGCCTTTCATTGCGACTGTATGTCTCAAACTTATTGAAAACATACATACCGAATACCAACGATGATTTTAAACAACCCTACCTTATCCCTTATCCTTTCTATATTTTAGCTTCTTTCCCTCATTTAGTGCACCTAATCACTACATGCTATAGAGAGCGTGTAGCAATCTCCTTTTTCTTTAGAGTATTTCAATTTACTTTGGAGCTATATGTTTCAACAAAGAACGTTTGGGTTGAGTCCGTCCGTCTGTGTCCTCTTACCTACGAGAAATCAGAGATGTTCTCTCGTTCTTTCGCTTCCATACAATTCAAATTAGTTTTCATTTATACACTTATTCACATGTCAACTCTTTGGTATATTATTCTGATCCAAACCTTATTTGTATAGAATGTGTAGTCAGAAGTTCATAAATGTTCACATTTTTCAGTACTTTTCTTTTCGGTGTAGGGATGATTGAATTCTTGAATTCCACCGTTTTTCCTCTTCCCATACATATATTACATATTAGGTTGTAAGTCTGAGTCTAAAACTCTTTTCCTGATTTTTTTTATTAGCTCCAACGGTGTGTTGACTCATGGTGCCTTGTTTGCTCAACATTACTTTACTGCTACGTCAAATTTAGTCCTGAGGATGTAGTCTCCTTTCTCATCATCATTCGAAGGCGACCTTTTTTTCCAGTGTTCTAGCATGCAATCCTTTCCGTCATAAAGATTCACCTAATAAAGTTCCGAGTCTCCGCTTTTTATATATCTTAGGCAAGAATCTCACCTTGTTTATCCCAAATAGAATTGATGTTTGCCCTGCATTCACTGAAATCGTGTCTCACAGTCATGTAAGCTACTTCAACTTTTCCTTGTTCCGGGTTATGCTGCCATTTTTTCGTCCATTCTTCTCTGGTATTTTAGCCCGCTTTTCGGTTGATCTCATTTCTCAAACTTCTGCATTATACCTGTCATTTGTCAGTTCTTATGTTTTATTGCTTTCTTCTCTCTTTTATTTGGTTTTGAACTTCTCGATTCTTTCCAGATGACTTCCTTTGACCTATAGTTTCCTTTGCTGCTTCTACTAATTCGTACTTGAGTTTTGTCATTCTACTTCAAGTGATCTTTTGGTGTAACAATTTTCATTTCCCTTCCTAAATTCATTGATTTAGTTTCTTCCAACTTGTCTAACTACAATTCATCAACAATCTCTTATTCAGTTTCTTGATTTCGAGATGGGACTTCATTACCGCTAAATTGTGGGCTAAGTTGATATCCCAGGGTAGCAATCGAGATCCCTTATTTGATTTCTTATTCTTGGCTAAAGGACTTTATTTGATATTTCATTACATCTCCTGGTATCTTCCGAGTGTATCGTTTGTACTGATGGCTCTAAAAGAGTGTGTTATTACCAATAATTTGCCTTTTTCATAACACTCTAGTGGCTTTTCTACTATTTCATCTCGTTTCCCTAGAATATATCTTCCTAAAGGTTTTCCTTAGTGGCCTTCAATGGACCTTATGTTGAGGTCAAGTTTTAATGCATTATTTGGATTTGGTTTATTAACCAATTCCAAACATTTTTTAAGACTTCGACAATTCCAAAAACACAAATATCCCAGACATATCCACCTGGCCATCATCGTAGTCTCTCGTCAGTATCCATCTGCTACGTAGTATCAAAGCAAACAAATCACCTAGTTCGGAAGAAATACCTGCTAGAATATTTAAGGAATTATCCGAAGAAATGGTCCCATTTTTAGAAATTGTCTTCGTAAAATCGATAGAAGATGGCTCAGTACCACGCGACTGGAAGCTAGCCCATAAAACTCCCATTTAGAAAGGCGGGGATAAGGATAAACCAACCAATTACCGACCCATTTCTTTGACATCGATCTCATGTAAAAAGTATTAGAACACATTATTTTCAGTAACATAATGAGGTTTTATGATAGTAGGAAAATACTAAGTCACAACCTGCACGGATTTAGGAAGAACAGATCTCGCGAAACACAGCTCTTTTCATTCACGATATACTATATTTAGATCGGGAGAAAAAAAACACAGAAGTCGACGCAGTATTCCTAGATTTCAAAAAAGCCCTTGATAGAGTCCCACACAATAAATTGTTAAACAAACTTAGATGCTATGGAATCAATAAGAAAATTATAATTTCGATTTGAGACTTCTGATAAAATCGCAAACAAATAGTAGTCATCGATGGGTTGTGCTCAACGGAAAAAGATGTAACTTCGGGCGTCCCCTAGGGAAGTGTAATAGGGTTTCTTGTTTTCTTAACATATATTAATGATTTAAGCGCACACGTTAGTAGCAATCTCAGGCTGTTTGCCGATGACACAGTGGTACACAGGGAAATAAGGAGTCAACTAGATCGCGAGCTACTCTCTAAAGACTTAGACACAATCTCGGATTGGTGCGAGAAATGGGGATTGATGCTTAACATAGATAAATGCGCAGTTTTGAAATTGTGGAACAAAGAAAGTGGTGAACAGCAAGTAAACTACGAAATAAAGGGTTCAGTACTAACAACTGCCAATCAAGTAAAATATATGGGGGTAGTTCTAACACCACACCTTTCATGGGGAGCACATATCAGGACAATATACGGATCCGCTTTAAAGAAACTGGGCTTCATTAAACGAGTGGTGGGGAAATGTAATGAGAAAGTTAAAGAGAGTTGTTCTTTAGCTCTATCTTCACCACATTTGGAATATTCCACAAGCATTTGGGATCCTTGGGAGAAAATCTGGCAGAAAGAATAAGATAAAGTCTAGAGAAAATCCGCCAGATTCGTTAAAAATATTTATAATAAGATTAGAAGTGTAACAGCTCTCTTAGGGGATTTAGGCTGGGAGCCCCTTGAAATACGAAGAGAACAAGCGAGACTTAGTTTTTTAGAAAGATCCAGAACCAGCGAGTTTAGCGATGACACTAAAGGAATTATAATGGCTCTAAATTATGAGGTAGATTAGACCACAAAGATAAAATAAGGGAGATAGATTCCAATACAGATAGATTCAAATACCCATTCTTTCCCAGAACAATCAGAAATCATAACAGTAAGAATCCCAAGTCCATTTAGAAACATTAAAAAAATTTAAGTTACAAGTCGGAACAAAATTAAATATTCAAAGATATTACGTTTAAATATAGGTGCATGTGTATGTTTGTTTGTGGTTTGTGGGTTTGTATGTGTGTGGGGTGAAAGGGCTCTTGCATGAATGTTTACCATGCTTGGTTTGTGGTCTATAAATTTGTGGCTTCTGCATGCGGTTTTTTCTTTCTAAATTACGGGTGGTGCCCTAACACCCCCCCACGCTACACGCCCTTGCGGCGGCTTGCGGGGTGTTGAGTAGATGTAGATGTAAACGTAATCGTAGGTGTACGTTATCTCTGGGTTTCGCTGCTATTTTCCCCATTATAATTCTTTCGTTGTATTGTATATTTAAAATAACATAAATGATTAATGCTGTGAAACAAAACGACAGAATAATATTCCATCATTCCGTATTAACTCCATCTAAACATGTGACATAGAACCGATGTCAGCCATTGCAAATATCATCCGTCATTAGCTTTGGAAAATGATGTCTTGCGGGAAGATGTTATTTCGTCGATTGTCAAACAAAAATTAATTCATATATTCATGTAAATCTAAATTCATTTCGTCATATGTTCTCGTAAAGCAGAACTAAAAAATACCGGCAAACGCATAAATGCTTTTAAGTTGGCGTTTGACTGACGAGCTTAGTAGTGATCCATATTAACGGAATCTTTGGAATTTAATTTATTTGCTATAATAATCCACTTAATTTATCTATTTTTATATGTGGTTCAGTACCTAACAACTGCAAAGCACAATCGGTTGGTTGGTCAAGAAGAAGTTCATAATGCCTTGCCAAATTAAGCAATGTACTCGTATTAACATTTTTTTGAAGGCTTTCAAAGCTTTTATTTCCATTTTCCTTATGGTTCAGGTATTTCACTAGTTTAAGGTACCAAAAAATGTAATTGATTTTATCCTAAAATCTTCGATAATACTTTTTGCTCTGAGATATTTTTGTCTGACCTAAGGTCCTTTAAGCCATCGATATTACTTTGAAATTACTCTTCATCATTATCGGTTGATTTTATTGTCCCAAAGATTATACATTTCTTAAGCACCTGTACGTGTTCACCTTTTACACTTCCTTCACAAAAATCATATTTTCTCCAAATTATTAGGTTTTTTGTCTATTTCAGTGTTTACATTTAATTTGTATCTCATCGTGTCATTTATAGTTTTCTTTATACTCTGTCAATATCTGCTATCACAACTGTACCACAGACAATCTCCAAGGTCTTTTTTCCCGTATATTTACACTACCTCCAAAAATAAATTTTAATTAATTATTAACATTTATGGTTACTACCTAGGAAGATAAGCTTTTAAACCAAAATATTTCACTACAAAATAAATGATCATCACTTGTCATGAACCACCGCTTTGGTTTGAATCAGCTATCCAGGCTATTCTCCCATAAGTAATTTTTATGCCAACATATTTCTTTGAGTAGCGCGTTTGCTGTTCCTGGTTCAACGCATTTCCACTAGGACTTTCTCGGTCTCTCTTTCCAATCACATTTCTCTCAAAAACTGTCTCCATCAGGTTCTTGTTTTCAATGTAGATCCAACGGCTTATTTTCGGAGTTTTTAATAGAATTAATTCTTTTCTCTCTCTTCGCAGAATATCACCCTTAGTTTTATGGTCCGTCCAAATGTCCTCCAAAGTTTCACTTGAACTCCAAATTTCTGTGACCTTCCGTTTTCAATTTTTTCATTGCTACTAATTCTGCTACTAACAAGTTTAATGATGACGTTAAAGGAAATGTAATGGCCCCACAGTACTTGCGTAGACCTGACCAAAAAGATTAAAGGAGAAAGATAGATTCCAGTACATATAGCTTCAAATACTCATTCTTTCCCCGAACAATCCGAAATCATATTAGTAAAAAATTAAAGTTACATTAGAAGTATTTCAACAATTAATTTACTATTCGGAACAAATTTAAACATTGAAAAGATACCAGGTATATATATATATATATATATATATATATATATATATATATATATATATATATATATATATATATATATATATAGGTACATGTGTATGTTAGTTGGTAGTTTGTGTGTTTGCATATGTGTGGGGTGCAAGGATTTTTGCATGAATGCATACCATGTTTTGTTTGTGAACTGTATAAATTTGTGGCTTTTGCATGCTTTTTTTCTTAATCACAGGCGGTGCTCTAACACATGCTTGAAACACTAGTGACATATTTACGAAACCAAATAAATGTTTTTCATTGCAGTGAATGGTGGCTTAACTCTAATAGGCTCATAGACTTGATACAATGTTTAAAAGTGCACGCTGATCGAAAACGGATAGAGTCAACCATTTATGCACTAATGTTAAACCAATATCATTGAGCGTTGGTAGACGTAAAAATAAGTGTCATACATGTATTGGAATTGCATACTAGCAGTTGGGAGGAAGGTGGAGAAAAGATCTAAAGGGTATATGAAGAAGGGGGAGATATATTTGAGGTAACTGTAAGTGGTATTTGACCAGGAAAAGTCGAGCGAGGTACTTAGGACAGGGGTATCCAAAGGATTGGTGCATTTATTTTATACTTTGCCATTGAAGTCTTTCGGGTGGTCAAAGAAAAAATACCTCAAAATGTTTAAGATTTAGACAATCTTGAACAAAATGCCGTATTCATCTACATCTGCATAATACCCCGCAAGCCGCCGAAGGAGCGTGTGGCGGGGGGTTTTTGGTCACCACCCGTATAAAGGAACAAAGCCAAGTGCAAAATCACCACATGCATGCAAAACTACAACCACAGTGGCGTATATAATCATGCAACAATCCCTTCATCCCTCTCGCATGCAAATATATACACTATCATCCAACCATCAATTTCACCCTAGGATGCAGTATGAAATCCATCCAAGAACGCGCAAGCCAGAATATAAAAAGAAAGAAGGCAAAATCCTACTACCAAAAGAATCTGCAGCATAAAACGCTCTTCTCCCCAAGGACACAAATAGGGAATTTGACCAAACGCTACAGGTAGCAGGACGGTTCCCCCACGGGGAGGGACGAGGGATAGAAGGGGAAATTTAAAAATAAATAAAGCAGAGCCAGCTATACGATTAAGAGCACTTTATTATTTAATGGAATTCTAATGCGGTCTTGCGGGAAGGGTTTTAACAACAAAACACATGAGGTTAGTGAAAATACATGCAATAGAGTAGAATTAATTATTCCTAAGACGCTAAGGGTGACAGCGGCATTTTTGCTATCTACGAGTATAACCCTACAGTTGCTATCCCGTATTGTCTGTGGGAAGGAGTCCTTGGGTCTGCTAGTTCTGGAATGTATTTCCCGAATTTTATATGCATGATCCAAACGACTAATGTATATTGAAGTGCAAATTTTGTGAGACCTCGCTGGTGAAAAATTCGGATCTGAATTTGTTTAGTAATTTAAACCTGGCATTGAATCGTCTTTCTTCTAATGATTCCTCTCCCAACACTATAAGCCTTCCATTAATGCTTTTCGTTTTATCGTAAACGGGCTGCCCGGCGTTAGAACTTCTCAATTTCCCGAATGAGGCCTTTTTCACTTGGATCTCAAACACTACATGCATACTCTAAATGAGGCCTTACAAGAGCGTGGTGACAACATTCCTTGACCTTAGAGTCAGCTCTGCCGACAATGCGTCTAATAAATATCAATTTTTATATGCTTGTCCGCAGACTTACGTATGTGAGTCCCCCAAGTTGTCTTTAGTAAATGTAACATTTTACCGCATCAACTACATCCAGCTCAACTCCAGCTAATTTGTACACAAATTCTGTGAATCTTTTAAATAAATTTACCTCCGCAAATTTAATAAGATTTAATGGCAATCCCCAATTTTGAACAAAATTTAGTTATGAAACTTGAATCATGTACTAGAATTAAACGATCCTCATACCCAGATATCTCCCGATTATTCACCGTGTCATCCGCGAACATCCTAATCTTACTTTTTACTTCGTGGTTTAAATCATTCACAAAATCAAGAAAAGCAACGGCCCGATTACACTTTTCTGAGATACCCCCCAAGTCACTCGTACGCTGTCGGAACTAGCGCCGTCAAGGTCTACCCTCTGTTCCCGCTCTGAAAGGAAATCTTCAACCCAATTTATTGCGCCCTTGTTTATACCTGCTCCCTTTAATTTATGAATGAGTTTACCATGTGGAACCTTTTCAAATGCCTTTTGAAAGTCTATAAAGATCGCATCCACTTGCCTACCACTTTCACCCGATAAAGGCAAGCCATGTGTGAATAATCCTCATTGGGTCTCGCATGAGCGGGTTTTCCTGAATTCTTGTTGATTGTCACTTAAAAAGATAATGTTATCAAGGTATCTCAAAATGGAACTGAAAATTATGTGCTCTAAAATTTTGCAACTTAAAGAAGTGAGAGAAATGGGTCTATAATTACTGGGGTCCTCCCTATCACCAATTTTAAAAATAGGCCATAATTGCACGGTTTTCCAATTCTTAGGGACTTTGAACTCTGTGAGGGATTTGTTAAATATAAATTTTAGGTACGGGGCGATGTTAGGAGAAAAATATTTTATTACCCTAGCTGGTATATCTTCGGGACACGCGGATTTATTGAGTTTAATCTCTTTGAGCAATTTGACAATTCCTTGTTCGTCCGTTGTTATTTTTTACGTGGCTTGAGTATACGAGGTGTGTTAAAAAATTAACGGGAATTTTTTCATTTCGGGGGCTTGGAGAGTGTGAATGTCAATTCTTTTATTATGTTGGTATACATACCCCTGAAGTATGATAAAACTTTCAGTGGTTTTCCAACCACTAAGTTTAGACATGTTTTATGATCTCGGCGACTTTCGTTTGTTAAAAGAAATGGATCTATGAATTTCTATCAAATTTTGCGTAAAAATTAAATAAAGTGTAACAAAGTGTGTGAAATGTTAACAAAGTCATATGGTGAGTCTGCTATGAGTAAATCAAGAGTTTACGAGTGGTATAAGCGTTTCCAAGAAGGCCGTGAAGACCTTGAAGATGTCGAACGCCCTGGACGCCCCAGCAGATCAACAATCGATGAAAATGTGATGGAAAAGGTGAACGAAATGGTTATGAACGAACGCTGATTCACAATTAGAGAGGTCGCTGATGATGTTGGCATATCGATTGGATCATGTTATGACATTTTTTCCAATTTTTTGGGCATGAAGTGCGTGGCAGAAAAATTCTTTCCAAAATGGCTTTAGCACCACGATAATGCACCAGCTCACATTTCATTGTTTGTCAGTGAATTTTTGGCCAAAAACAATAGTGTAACGATTCTCCAGCCTCCATATTCGCCAGATTTGGCTTCATATGACTTTTCCCTCTTTCCAAAAATTAAGAGATCTTTGAAGAACCGTCGTCTTAGAGCCGCAGATGACTTTAAAGCTCATAGCTGAAAGAACTAAAGGTTATCTCAAAAATCGAGTTTGAGAAGTGTTTCGGGGATTGAAAGAAGTTTTGGCACAAATGAATAATTTCCAATGGGGACTACTTTGAAGGTGACAACATCAATGTATAAGAATAAAAAAATATTATTGTCCGAAAAAATAAAATTCCCGTTAATTTTTGAGCACACGTCGTGTATTGTTTCTTGGAGATACGCGGTGGCTATATCGTTCGTGAAAACACTTTGGAAGAATATATTTACGATGTTAGCTTTACCCTCACTCTCAGCATGAATTATATTGTTACAATCCTTTAAGCAAACCACGGTTTGCTTACCCCCTTTTACTTCTATAACAAATGAGCAGAAAGCTTTGGGGCCAGTGTCCAAATACTCGCAAAGTACTCTACGTTTAAAGTCTTGTACGGCGCAATATAATTGTGTTTTGGTTTCAATTTTAGGGTATCTATGCTTGTCCAATAACTGTTTTCGAAAGCATGTGTGAACACATCATCCGAGAATTTGGTGTTCACACCTGCCTTATTTACGAAGAGTGTAACATTCTCTCCTTTCGAAGGGCTTTTTTAACGCCTTTATTGCACCACCTGGATGCATAGTGGCTGAACATGACAACCTTAATCATTTTTATATTTTATATTATAAAAACAGTTAATAATTCAACTTGCTAATTTAGCTAATAATGAGATAATACTGCTTGAATATTACAATTAGATAAAATATACAGTTAATGTAGGTGACGGTTTACATTTCAGTTTATGTTATTATACTGTGAGAGTGGGTCCGATTTGAATGGCAGAGTTTGGGCTGCTTGAGTCTTAGAATTTTGGGTGAATGAAAACTCGTATGCATGAGAATACTCTGCAGCTCGTTCAGTATAACTTGGCCAACATATTACAGTTCACTATGCATTTCGCGCCACTCTTACTCGAAAATACATGGCTTACTCGGAAAGGAGATTTGTGCTAACACCAATTTGGAGGGAGAAAAAACAACGGGAGAGGGGGATTTTGGGAGACTAGTTTCCTTTTCTATACTTGAAGAGACGAGCTTACTTACATCTACATAACTATGAAATGCATACGACTTGATAGGTTACTCTTTTAAATTGTTATTGCCTCAACTCAAAACAAGTTACTGACACAAGCCGCATGACGTCCAGCTTATACCTTGATGAGTGGTTTGACCATCAAACTTACCTGGACCTGGACTTATTTTTCCTTACCATAGCGGTTTTCGGCCAGCTTAACTTGAACGAACTGGAACTACATACTAAGTGAATAGCGTCATTGAAAGAGTGAATGGTACCAGGTGAGGTCCCCACTTTAACACAGACTCGCGCGACGGTATAAGGATGGCAGTAAAGGGAGGATGTCGGAGAAGGCGGAAGGTTTCTAACGCTGGAAGATATGGATGCAAAAATTTTACTCGCGTTTGGGACATGGAGTAAAATGTGCTAGAATTGGTTGTAGTTTACACTAAATATTATATGTAGACTCTGAACACATACCAGTTAGGAAATGGAACTCAAATTTTTAAACTGGTTATTAATACGAGTATATCAGGTGTTGTAAGAATGGAAAATATTTATGCCATTTGAGCTGAGTAAATGCTAACGTTTTTTTGCGTCGGCAGGGTTGAGGTAATTCTAGGTAATGTTTTGGAAAGCTTATGTATGCGCAATTTACAGACCGCTAGTGGACAGAGAAAATTCAATACTAAAGTTAGATCAGCAAATCAAAAGTTTTTTATCCCAACACAATGATCGTGACGTTATAATCAGTGGAGATAACAATGTCCCATCTACTGACTGGAGCAGATATAGTTTCGGGGCGATACTAGGGACGATAATATTCTGGATTTGTTGGCGAATAATATTTCCGAAAAAGTCTCAACTAAAGAAAATATCAAAGGAATTAGCGACCAGAGGGCAGTAAATGATAAGTTTTCGCTTCATGGGGGCTGAAATAGGAATCCTAAAAGGAAAATTTACAAGTTTGAAGGGGACTACAATGGCCTAAAGTGCGTGTTACAGAAACAATTTGGAAGATTTAAGAAAGATATTAATCACCGAAATATTGTTAATACGTGGAATCACTTTCTTGAGATCACGCACTTGGTAGTCAACAAGTTCATTCTCAGTAAAATCAGCACGGTTTCCGGAAAGATAGATCCTGTGAGACACAACTTGAGCTTTTTGTTCATGATATTCTTATTTCGCGAGAGAGCAATGTTCTAGTGGACGCGATTTTTCTAGATTTAAGAAAGCCTTCGACAAAGCACCTCATAGTAAACTACTCGCAAAGCTAGAAGCATATGGCACGGATAAATATATCCCGGTTTGGATCAAAGACTTTTTGAATGGTCGAATTCAGTAGAACTTACTTTAGGTGTTCTCCAGGGAAGTGTCATTGGACCTCTTTTATTCCTACTTTATGTTCACGACATTGACTCCGTAGTCACTGGTAAGATACGTTTATTTGCCGACGATGCAGTGATACCGTGATATCCGATATCCTGATAACGCAGCAACTTTGTCAGATGACCTTAATGCTACAACGCTGGTACGACGCTTAGCAATTAGGATTAAACTTAAAAAAGTTCGTAGTCATAAATTTTTGGAAAAAGAGTAATTCCCACTCGAACGCTTACTGCATTGGGAACACCGAAATGAAATGTATGGGTATATTTCTCTATTTTTTCCCCTCCTATTTCAATGTTTAGCTTAGTCTTTCTCTTTCTGGAAAATAGCATAACCTTTGTTTTATTAACATTAATTCTCGTCCAATACCTATTGCACTGAATTCCCAATTCATTCATCAACGCTTGAAATCCCTTAGCTGACTTACAAACTAAATCATGGTCATCAGCAAACCTAAACGATTTTAAGAATTCCCCTCCGACTTTCATTCCTACCTCCAGTTCTTTCCATGCCTTTTTAATCATTTCCTCCACATATACGTTGAAAAGCACCGGTGATAATAGGCAGCCCTGCCTTATACCTCTCCCTACCCCCCATCCGGACTCTCTCCGTTCCCCGTTCGCACCTAAGCTGTCTGAGATACGTACAGGTTGCAGATCAATTTCCTGTCCATTAAATTCATTCTTATTTTCTGCAATATAAGCATTAGTTTTTCCCAATTCACTCTATCAAACGCTTTTTCGAAATCTATGAAACAGGCAAATACGTCCTGATTGTATTCTATATTCCTCTCGATTACTGATCTCATTACTGCAATGGCATCACGCGTACCTCTTCCCTTTCTGAACCCAAACCGATCATCCTCTAAGTAATCATTTGCCTTAATCTCTATCTTTTTGTTGATGATCTTGAGGAAAACTTTAGCTGCGTGGGATATCAAACTTACTGTTCTATAATCCTCACATCATTTAGCCTTTACCTCTATCGGAATACGAAATACCACTGATCTCAAAAAATTTTCCGGCCAGATTCCTTCCACATAGATACTACGAATCAGCCCATATAGTCTCCTTCCCACATTTTCCTAAACATTTAAACAGTTCCACATGAATGTTGTCCACCCCCACAGCCTTATTTGCTTTCATCTCCTTTAATGCCCTTTCTATTTCATCGTCGAGTATGCCTGGACCTAAGCTATCTTCTTCTACGTCATGTTCCTTTTGAATTCCTTCCTCTTATTATTATTTTTTATAATTATTCCTTCCATCTCTCTTGGATTTTTCCTCGTTCAACTATTATCTTCCCCCACTTATCTTTAACTGTTAGCATAGATCTTCCATTCTTACTTCCCGATAATAATTTAACCTTGTTGTATAGCACACAAATTGCACCCTTCCTCTGTAAACTTTCAATATCCTCGCATTGCGTTTTCCACTATTCTTATTTGCTTTATTTGGGGCCCGTCTAAACTTATTGTTTAACTCTTTGCACTTCATTATGCCTAACTCTCTGTTTACATTCTTCCAATTTCTTCTCTTATCCATCTTTACAATAATCTCTTCCGTGACTCATGGTTTCCTTATCCGTTTCCCGTTAACGGTTCGTATAATTTCTTTTGCGGCTTAAAATTGCTAATAAAATTCTCAATATCACAATAATCTATTAGAATTTTAAAATTATAATCCACTTTATTATATCCTACCCTTAAGTTTTCTAAGTTACTTATTACTAAATAAATTAATACTAAAGGAAACACGATGCAAGGAAAATATTCACACAAAAATAGTACACGATTTTACATTTACATACAAAAGAATTAACGGAATATATTCGGCTAGATGGCAAAGAAACGAATTCATGCATGAGTAATTTTTTTCAATTACTTCAGGAGGTTGGTACATATAGAGACATTCTTAATGGTGGAATAAGTATGTATGCTTAAGATAAATGTTGAATAGAAGTAATCATAAGACTTTTAGTCTGTAATACCGTAATCTTATATTTCCGCATTCAGTTGAGGATGAACGCATTTAGCAAGTTTATACAAACATCATTTTTCCATTCTAGCTTCCTCAATATTGCTGACAAAAAAATTAATGTGAAGTGTGATTCTTCTGCTACATTCTATGCAATTAAAATTGAGTTCTAGAGCCCTTACTCAAGCAAAAGATATTTGAGCAATAGAATAAATTTGTTAAATTTAAAGTAATTTTCCTCTAATACACTAAAATCACGCTTTTTCACTTTCTTTATTAAGAAGGACAGTGATGGAATTTGCACATAAATTTATGTAATATGTCCATTATGTACGTGGAAAGTAGGGATGGGTCTCTCGAATGAGATGCGATAACCAACAATTTCTTTCATAGCAAAAATTATCTCACTATTTTTCCCAACTGTTTGCATTGATCAAAAGAAGTTTATACTTTTATTCCATTGAGAATCTTTTTAAATTATAATTGAAAAAGTTTCGTTTGGTTTCTTTCAAACATGCAGTCCCATATTCTTCCTTACATAATATTGATTATCGCCTAGTATAAGTGCGTTGGATGAAATTCATTATGAAATTTTTAGAAATCTACAAAATAACTTGTTTCCGTTCAATTTCAACCTTTTTAATTATTTCTGTCGTGCCCGTTTTATGGAATAATCTAACTGAACGATGTTAACATAAAAGAAGAAATATTTCCTCTTTTACATATTCAACACCCAACCTAGGCCTATGGAAATATACGCGTATTTAAGGGTATCCACTGACTATGCATCTATTCAACTCGAATATTTTCGTCATCCTACATGAAAAGGTTTCGTGGGTAAAAAAAGGGGTCGGCCTGCCGTCTTTCCTTCACTCGAAGTTCGTTACTAAAGGATTTACTCTTAATGAGAGATTTCAAAAGCAAACAAACAAAAGAGTCAAAGGGTAAGTGAAACGAAAGGGAAGGGAGAAGGGTACGTGGAGAAAGAGAAAGATTGGCACACCATGGTGACGGCGTCCGAGGGGGTTGCTGGCTGCGCACAGAAATGGAAAAGGACGAGATTGCTCACGGATTTGTGATTTGGGAACGAGTAGGAGGGAGAGACGAATGTAAAGATGGCATAAATCCCCATTACAGATGAATATAGTTCCGCGGGGGGGGGGTCGGTGGAATGGCAGCTCAGCAGTAGGAGGGCAGGGATAAGCGGGAACATTTTCCATTTCTTGATCGGAGATCAAAGGAACCCGAACGGACTGCCTCGGCCGGGGCGAGAAAGTATAGAAAGGGTTGATCCGCTACGGAGAAGAAAAGGGTGGGGAAAGGGTGCTGGACGGCGGTGACCCCATGAAAAGAGGGGAGAATGGGGTGAGCAGAGCTTCCATGGGATACCGGTTCGTATGCGAGTGGTCCAAATGTTAGACTTGAATGCTTGTGGTAGGGGGTGAATAGAATTGAAGTGGTCGAAAGGACAAGAGGATTACAAGGGACAAAAGAGGGTCGAGTGACGTGAAAAATATGGAGTATAAGGTTTCACGTGTATGGCTTTAAAGGATGAAATGCGATACTTAATGCCGTGATAAACGGAATTAAACAACTCGGGATCATTTGTTTCACCATCCTTAACGTCTGCTAGATATATCAATTCATGGAATTTCGTCCACGGAAATCATGTTTGACATAATAAGAGATAACTTTTAAGATCTGTATTCTACACATAATTTACACATATATATCCACATAAAAAACGCATATACACATATGTGTGTGTACATCATCTATTCCATTATTTTAATATATATATATAACATTATCTGTGTGAATATTCTCACGCCGTCGGGCTTGGTACATGGGTGAGCTCTACCATCACCGACTAAACCGACCTTCGGGTTGATTACTGTGTTTATGGTTTATTATTAGAATATATATAACATATACATGAATATAAAACATATATATATATATACATATAAACACGGATGTAGATTTTTAAAACAAAAACACAAAGGCACTTACATATGTAGTTTCGACGGCGCGGCCATCATCAACAGATTCACCTGATGACGGTCGTGCCGTCGAAACGTCAAAAGTACATGTGTTAGTGTCCTTTCTTTGCGTTTTAAAAAATCTATATCTGTATTTTTATATATTTGTGTATCACCGTAGAGTGTTATATATACATATACACACAAACACACACACTACTCATTACCTTCCATTGGAAGGGTAAATTAATGAATTTCACGAAGCGATGAATTTTACTAAAAAATATCAAATGCCTTTCAAATGAAACCGAATCAAAAATACATTTTCCGGTCAGAGTTCATCACACATTCAATTACTACTGGCGCACTACTGTGATACTATCATCCAGAAATCTTATTTGGTTTAAATAGTCATTTCATTCACAAAGCACAAAAACTAGGAATTGAACACAAAAACAATATTCTCGCCGTTTATCAAAGATCTCTGAAAAATTCAGTGAATTGAACGCATCTTGTTTATTAAACTGAGTGTTTTTTATATAATTGCATCATAACACGAGGAAATGAAAGAGCTTACACATCGTAACACAGATTTATAGAAGTAAACGAGTTAGGTTGTTTAAAAGCGGTGACCAACCCCGACGCACTCGTGCACAAGTTTACATGGCCCACGGGGGAGCTTTTACAATTTCAAATAGATACATTTTGCGAACATCCAGCTCCTCTCCAAAATTAACATCCCCCACGGCATAATAGATTATCGAGTTAATTCATTTTTTCCCCATTTCATACCACTTTTTCATGACCCACAATTTTTTTCCCCCGACTGATAACGGGGGTAAATTGATTCTTTTGAAACCGTTCCCCCAAAGACAATATGGATGGGCAGTTACGAATGGCACTTCCACTGGAAAACCGAGAGGACCCAGGCGGGACTGACGCTGGATGTATGTACAGAGTGGACGTTTTCCACTGTCTCCCCACTCTTTTACACCTTCCAACATCCTTCCAATCCATCCACGCAATACTCACTCCCCTCTCCGCTCATTTCCGCCCCCTTTTCCTCCCACACTGGCCGGGTGGGATTTCAATTTTCCCCCTTCCTCCGACACGGACCCAAACCCTGGTGATCATATCCACGACCTAAAGGCTCCCCTCCCCCACCCGCGGGCATAATCCCTTTGCGGCTTTCCGAGTCCGACGTACTCCCTCCATCTCATCCTTTCTCACCACCATACACCCTTTCCGGTGTCGTCTCCCTTCGACTTTTCCTACTTCTTCCCTTTTTCCTCCAACCACTCCCCCCCCTTTACTCTCCCACTTGCGAGACTGACGCCCTTCCTTAAACCTCCAGTCCCCCTCCCTCTCCGTCCTCAAAACCGAAGCATTGCTTTGGCATCGGGAGGCTGAGATTTGTGGCTTCGTTTTCAATTAACAAAAACGAAAGCATTCGCTTTTGATTCAATCAATGGCGGCGTGTAGGTGGTAGCAAGTGGGTGTGAGGCGGAGGAAAAATAAGAGAAACGCGGGAATTCTAAACGGGAAATAAAAATAAAATAATGAGAGGAATGAATCCAATGACGGCGAAATAGATGGGAGCAATCTTTCCTTTTTTTGTTTTATAAATACCGTTTGTGAGAGCGTCACAGCCGCTCCGTCGGTGCCTGAAAATAAAGTAGAATTTTTTTCAAAATTTTCTAATTTTCGGGATGTTTGGTGGAGAAGCATCATTTCAGTGTCACAACTGGATTGGAGACCTCAGTTTCATGACCGAGGAAAATATTTTTCCGACGAAATTCCCGCATGTAGTCTGTCATTTTTATCCTTAATCTCATGTGCAGTTTCATTAGACATAGGAACTATAGTATGCTGGTGGCTGGAAGTTAAATAGTTTGCGTAGAAAATTACTCATCCTAAAGGCAGTAAAAGACTTTTACGAGATCATTAACATTAATATGGTTTATCTTTAAAAAAATATCCATTTATATCCAAGGGTTGGTTTCATCCTTTGTGTTTCATGCATGGACCTTTTCTATTTTCAGTCTGGACACTTTTATTTAAACCCAAAATTCAATATAAATCATACCAAGTCAATAATGTTTTTATAAATCATTAGTTTTTAGTGCATAAAACGAGTTTTCAGTGCAGTGCATATTCGTATTTATTAAGTCACATTGGCAGAATTTGCTATCAGAAATAACAGCAGAGACGAGCAGAAACGTCAATTTTAATCCCTAAGATATGGTGGACATCTATTTATTCAAATCAAATGACTAATTTAAAATATAGTATGCATCTAAACAAATGCTGTAGAGTTTATTTAAAGTTTCATTACCAAACAAAGGCTTTCTAAGTTAGGACTCGTTCGCTTGAATTTCTATGGGCTGCAGTATCACGAGAAAATATTGAAACGTAAGGTGGCTTTCAATATTTGTAAATAGTCACTAAAAACGATGAAAGAAAAAATATTAAGTTTTGATGTTGTATGATAAGAATTCATACCAATAAAAAAAGGTCTACTCCAGTCCGAGCTATTTCCTACCTGATGAGTGCTGCAACAAGAATATGATAAAAGTAACACTCATCACTGCATAAGTAATTTTTTTATATAACCTTTAATAGTGCGAATATGAGAAATTCACTCAAAGAAAAAAAATGTGCTTTGGAGTCAGTAGATTCTGTCAGTAGACGGGACAGTAACTCACCTTTATGTTTCAGTACATAAATTCAGTAGATCTTTAAAAATCAACGTTTCTGGATGTTCCATCACCTCAAAATCCTCTGTAAGAACGTGATATCTTTGAGAGCAATGCTTTTCGGATTCCAACTGCTACATTTATAGTTTTGCGTCCGAAAATATTTCTTTGGGAAGTAGCACTGGAAGAGGGGGGTACGAGGAAGGAAGGGGCGGGACCGCTCACAGTAATAAAATGTTTCAGCAATGACAGGTGAAAATGGAACAGGGATATAAAGGGCAAAAAAATCGGTGATGAAGCGCCAGGATGAAAGTCGGATGGAGGAAAAAAGAGGACGCGCCGGAGGAAATGGATATATAAAGCGAGGAAAAAAATCCGATCTTCCATCCCTTTGAAGCTGCGATGCCCAATGCATCGATACGTGAAATTAAACATGTCGACGCGACGGGACGCGATGGCCCTCCTCCCAATGTCCCACGGTGACCGCCACCCGCTCCGAATCCCCAAATCCAGCCCTTTTCCACTACCGGTCTCCGGCCCTACAGCCAAGGCGTATTTATTGTTTTTTTAAATCTCATATTTTAATCGCACCTTTATAAATATGGATGCAAATTCGAACGCTCTTTGTGCTCCGCTACATCCAAAACGATGCACTCGGGGATTTTTAACGTTGCATTTTTAAATCCGGGTGAATTTTACTTAATTGTACCTTTAAATAAAATCTTTCACTGATTGGAATCGGTTGAAATGAAAATGTTGTGCAATTTTAAACATCCTAGATGGTTACTTTCGATAAAATTACTTTACTGTTAAAGAAACTATTTCTTTTTACCATCAGCAACTCCAAGTTGCCATTTACAGCTATATCACCCACAAATACGAAATAATTCATGCAACAAAGGACTTCATTTCAGTAGACATAAACTTATTTACAGAAACTTCGTTAGTTGACTACAGTCATCAGATTTCATCTAAACGGAGAACCTTTAACAAAATATTATTTTCTTCGATATCCTTTTGTTTAAAAATATTTTTTATTTAAAAAAAATTGAATCTTAGTACACAAATTGTAACTTTTTAGTTGAAACAATAAAGCGAATACTACAAAAGATAGAATACAGGGAAATTAAAATATATGTGTCTGTTGTGTATATATTTATGTATATGTGTGTATATATATATATTTATTTATTTATATATATAACACTTTTGTCGCTTTTTTGAAAATCCCACGGACGTGCACAATAATGTAAATGGACTAATCGACTGTTCCTAACCGCTCGAGTCTGTTCCTAACTCCTCTTGACTAAGTTGGTTGTACCACCGAAAAATCCAGACCCAGTGAGTCCCTCTTTTATGTGTTTTTTTTTCTGTTTTTGTGTCGACTAGTTAGTCCATTTACATTAATGAATATATCTATCTTATCATCCGAAGAAGACGGAGTTCGAGTCCGTCGAAATTATCAAGATATTACGTGTGAGTGTTCCTTTTATGTGTTCTCGTGCTGTGTGTTGCTGTCTAAGTTTTTTATTCAACACTTCCGTGTTACTTCAAAGAAATCATCTATATATATATATATATATATATATATATATATATATATATATATATATATATATATATATATATATATATATATATATATATATATATATATATTCACACAGGGACTCAATAAAAAAATACTGAGCATTCTACTTTACTTCTTCCAGTTGCATGTTATGGATACGAAAAATCACCTAAAACGTTGAAGTAACTCTGCTCAAATGAAGCCATTTACAATTTCTTAAACGAAATTCAACTGTTATTCATACTTTAGGTAATTATCACGGTGTGGTGAAAAAAACCCAATTTTTTATTGTTGGAGGGAACTGAAAGTTATACTATCCACAGTCATGAAATTAGAAGGTAGAAATTTCTCTGCCTTTAACAACAGAAATGAATTAACTTGTTTTTCTAAATGCCTTGAAAAGTTCTATTCGGTTGGTAATGAAATTAATCTGACAGCATCAAATTCTCAGAGTTTTGATTTATTGCAACTACAAAATAAAACTTAAGAAAGTTAGCAAAAAAAGTGCTGAAACCCTAAATAAACTCCTCATATTTCATGAGTAATAAAATAGTATCGATGTTTTCATCATGAGCCCTTAATGAATAAGAGATTATTAATTTTATATAAATATATATGTATAATTCAAACATAAAAACGCATGTGTAAGGGAAAGAAATCTGGCCCCTTACCCTGGTATGTGCACTTCACACGACGTCGGGCTTAGTACGTACTGGGTGAACTCTGGGAATATATATTTTATGTGTGTGTGTGTATGCGTGTGTGTATCTGTACTATGAATGCCTCACAGATGATGATACACAGGTATGATGCAAGAGAAGAGGACGATGAATGAACGGGGAAGGCAGGGCAAGGTTCGGGAGGGAAAGGTTTGTAAGGGTGGAATTGACAGGTGAGAGAGACATTTTGGGAGAGGAGGGGAAATGAAAATATGTGGAAGGTGGGGCGATTAATGTCTGTATTAATACCTGGCTCATTTCAGGAGTCGAGGAGCCGGTTCTATTTTCTTGAGGTTAAGTTCAGGCTCTGAGGGTGGGAGGGATGCTAGAATAAATACACTGCTAGCATCTACCAGTGTCTCTGCTAAATTCTTAGCAGCGGCTAGCATTTATCAAAGAGAGTGTAATGGTGGGAGGCGTGTTTTGGGGTTGGGGGCATCCTAGACAGGGAAGAATGTCTGCAAGAAGAAAGCAGGTAGGTAGTACGATAAGTAGGCTCTATCCAAATTACGGTTTAATAATGGGAGTACTAACGTAATAAATATTAGATATTAGGGAGTTATTGGCCTTTACTGAGTTTCTGATCTACAGAATATCCCAATCAGTATTTTGACTGCCAAGAAATCGCGTCACCCTAACGATCACATACGTACCTACGGCCTTTGCATTTGAGAAAAGGGTGTGCGGGAGGCATAATAATACCGTGTTCCAGGGCAAATCATTGTAATATGATGTAAAAAATTGATGAAAAGTATTGAATATTTAGTTTTTTCTTAGAGTTCCACAAAAAAAAGTAGGCATACCTAATATTGGCTCTCTGGTCATGAAAATAACCAACGTAAGTGATCTCAGGACTAAAAGATCCATATATTTCATTTTAACTTAATTCTGCTTAATAATAATTGCCACCACCTCGTAATAAAAACTCTTACAAAGTTTTCCGCATCTTCAGCCTTATTTAACTGGTGATACCACCCTGTTTCACATACTTTTTAGTCTTAGAAGATAACAATTCAGCTAGTTAAGCATTTCATTTCAAATATAATACTTTCAACTCGACCAGATTCCTCAGTTGAACAATATCGCTAGAACTCAAAACATACCATGCATAAATAAGTAACTAATTAACTCAAGATTAAAATAAATGAATTTTCAAGGTGCCTGGTTCCACGGTTATTTTTATGAGCACCCGTATGCCTATGCCAGACTCTCGTCTTACTTCTTTATCTCTTCAAAGCGTTCCTAGTACAGTGAAAAGGTCGTCGACCTCCTAAACCGAGCCAAGAGACACCGACGCTCCCTGGAATCAATGCAGCACACGTGCCAGCATCGCTCGTCATTGTGCTTTTCCCTCCTAATCCCTTATTATAGCGAGCTACCTCGTTCTCAATGACCACCGCAGTAGATGTCCCCCCAGGTTCCCCCTGACTCCGGCCGCGCTCCCTCTCATCGAATCCCCATGCCCTCCCACCCGCCCACATGGAAGGCCTTCCATCGCTCTTCCGCCGGCCAGTCATCTTCGCGGCTACGAGCTCGCAGTCCTCCCACTTAATACTTATTTCTTCGACCTCTCAACCCCGGAACCATTCCCACACGCCCCTTCTTCCCCCGACGACCCACTCCCGAGATCTACCGACGCAAGTCGCCACTTCCTGCTCTCGAAAATCTCTAAAATGACCGGCCTCCGACGATCCAATATGGACATTGTATTGCTACGTCAATTGAATATTGAAAAGGCTTCGATGTGGTGATGGATCGAAGAAAATTGCTGACGTTCTATTCCATATCGTATTCATACTATAGATTGGTTGCATTTAAATTGCACATCACTTTTGGACCTGTAACAATATGTGGTCGATATCGAAATGCGATAGCATTAAATTACTTGACTATATTCCATAAATCGGTAGAAATGATTGGCAAGATTCTATATTCTGAGTCCAAATGCATCGAATGGACTCCATTTATGGACTCGTTGACGAATTAACTAAAACTAGGGAAATAAAACAGTTTCTGGCGTAACTTGGTGGAAAATCTTCATACTGACTTTTAATAATCAAACAACTTTGACCTGATTATGTTATGCTATAACGAAACCTGGGTTTTAAAAATTAAAAAGTTTATGTGGAAAAGTAAAGTGGTTTGATTATTAAAAGTCAGTAAAACTAGGGAGTTTGGTGGCAACTTAAGAAAAACATCGCTATCTTAGCACAAAACGGAATGGATCTACTTAACGAACTCAGATGTTAACTGCTTGAAACTCAGTTTCGTTATTTATTAACTATTTTTTTTAAAGTAGCAAACGTATAGTAATTAAATTAATGCATGAATTTAAATCCAGAACCGGATTTTTTTAGAATTTTCAATTTCCATGACAACACTTAGCAAAACTAGTAGTGTCGAGGATACTTGGAATAATTTTCTTAGGATAACACGTTCAGCAATACAGAGGTTCATACCTAGTAAATATATAAAAGAGAATAAGGAACCCCGATGGTACAACTCTGAAGTACGGAAATCTCTTAGGCGGCAAAGGGTGTGCCATGCCAGAATGAAAGACGCAGTTAAAGATTCCTCCCCTGATAAAATCAACGAAACCATACAGAACTACAAAGCATCTAGGTCCACTGCCAAGAAGACCTTCCGGAAGGCGCTAGCGGAATTCAAAAGGAAAAAATTAGGCGAACATTTGAACGATAACCCAAAAATGTTTTGGTCCTACGTCAGGGAAGTGCAGGGAAACAAGTCCACCGTAAACTCATTGAATATCGAAAAGGGGGAAAAAGTAACGAGTAGTTTAGATAAAGCCAACATATTAAACTCATTTTTCCAGAGTGTTTTCAACATATCCTCACAAAATACACCCGAGAACCTTCCGAAAATATTTCAGCATTCAATGGAAGCAATCAATATTTCCACCCGCGGAATAGAATTACTCCTTAAAAACATAGACCCCAACAAATCTCCGGGACCTGATGAGATACCGGCACGCGTGTATAAAGAACTGTCGGCTGAAATTGCCCCATATCTAGATATAATATTTAAGAAATCATTAGCAGAAGAAAGCGTGCCAAACGGCTGTAAGGTGGCTTCGGTAACACCCATATTTAAAAACGGAGACAGGGAGGACCCCAGTAATTATAGGCCAATATCGCTGACTTCCATTTCCTGTAAGATTCTTGAACACATCATTGTTAGTTCCATGATGAGGCACCTCGATAGCCAAGATTTATTAATTAATAACCAACATGGCTTCCGTAAGGGTAGATCCTGCGAAACTCAACTCGCACTTTTTGTACATGATGTATTAAACTCCGGTGAAAGTAATATTCCAGTTGATGCGATATTCCTAGATTTTAAGAAAGCTTTCGATAAAGTCCCTCATTGCAAATTACTGGCGAAATTGGAAACCTATGGAATACACGAAAGTATTATTAACTGGATTAAACAATTTTTAAGTGATCGTGTCCAAACAGTCGTCTTGGACGGTGTATCATCCGATACTGTCAAGGTCACGTCGGGGGTACCACAAGGAAGTGTCATAGGTCCCCTCCTTTTCCTTATTTACATAAATGACCTCAGTACCGTAGTTAATAGCAAGCTCCGTCTTTTCGCCGATGATGCAGTAATTTATGGGGACATCCGAAGTCACGAAGGCAGAGTCGTGTTAGCCAACGACCTAGATGCAATTCAAAATTGGTGCGATACATGGCAATTGGAATTGAATTTTAAAAAATGCGTAGTAATACATTTTTGGGAAAAGAGTAATTCCCTCCCTTATAGTTACAAAGTGAAACAAACCAATATCGAGAGGGTAGATTCCTTTAAATACTTGGGTGTAACAATTACTCACGATCTGTCCTGGGGAAAACACATACGAGAAATATGCGGTCGTGCTAATAAAAAATTGGGATTTGTGAAAAGAGTGCTAGGTAAATGCGACGAAAAGGTGAAAGAACGATGTTTCCTTGCCTTGGTCAGGCCCCACCTAGAGTATGCTGCCAGTATATGGGATCCTCATAACATAAATTTGGTTTCGGAATTAGATCGAGTTCAGCGGAGGGGGGCTAGATTTGTCAAACATTGTTATGACCAACTCAGCAGCGTATCCACTTTGCTGGACAATTTAGGTTGGGATTCTCTTACACAGCGGCGTTTCCAATATAGATTAAACTTATTAAAAACATTTAAAGATGGGCCCTTTTCCGATGACATCAAGGATATAATACGAACCCCAACGTATTACGGTCGAAGGGATCACGAATATAAGACTAGAGAGATAGACTACAAGACTGACAGGTTTAAAATGTCATTTTTTCCAAGAACGATAAGGGACCAGAATGCTCGTAGTCGAAATTCCCCAGGACTTAGTTCATTACAATAAGTATTAACGTACAGGTTAGGGACTTCGCGAGGATGTGTATGCATGTGTGTATGTATGTATGTATATATATGTATGTGTGTATATATATATATATTTTTTTTCCTACAGGTTCCCCCCACCTTTCCTCACCTAACTCCCAACCCCCTCAACCCTTACCCTTCCCTCATGGTGCTACACCCCCTGCCACACACCTTTTTGGTGGCTCGCAGGGTACTTATGTAGATGTAGATGTAGATGAACACTTAGAACATTAACAGGTGTTTGAACAATCTGATTAGTTTTATCCAATTAGCAATAAAATTGTAGTCTGATTCAAGGAATGTAAATGAAGTTAACTCTCCTGAGTACTTTACCCTTCACTTCCTCAAGAATGCTACAACAATCCGTGCACGATGCTTACGTTACCAATTTCATAAAAGGAAATTGTCGGGTCTTTACGCGACACTATGAATTATTTTACTCTGAATTCATTATTTCGATAAATATAAATGAAAAATTATCTTTACCAGAGGTAATAATAATGGACGTGAATTATAAACTTGGTGCTGGACTTAATAATACATGGCAAATTTGACCATGTACACTCTCTCATTCCGTTGTGGATAAATTTCACCAGGTTACGCCAAGTAAGATATTATTTAAATAATAACCTTAGTAATGGCTCCATAATTCCTTTTTATCATTGCTATAGATATTTTTACTAAAAGTAACGACTTTTGCAATAGATTTTTGAAAATTTTACAGAAAAGGAGAATGAAATTATTCCAAACCAAATACTGGAAATGAATGCTGGTGATGAAATGGGCCGACAAAATGAGTAAAAGGAAAGTGTTCAGAGGAGGAATAAAAACTTAATGGGGTAGGCATAAATCGGGGAAGGATAAGATTCAAAGGAATGCTTTCAGAGACATAATGTTTGTCTAAGGAACATCATGGAAATATTCTCGCGAGTGAGAAGATAATGAATGAGAATTACGTTTGAATAATCGGAAACTTATAGACTGCCAAAATTCAAATCGGAGAACCAATAACGAAAAACAGACATTTTAAAAATACGAGCAATATCCAGAATGTAGAACCACGTTTTCCAATTTATTTAAGATAAATAGATATTGCATGAGTGAAATTAACATTCCAAAATAGCAACTAACCACACCAACCTGCATAGCATTAAGGCCGCGATGCAATGCACCGCATTCACTGGTGACCAATCATAAGGCATGAGACCACCGCGCGCACTGTGATCGATCATCGCAATATCGCAGCGGCCCCATCCCGAGTTCCCTCGGCGGGTCACCAGGAGGAGGCGGCCGCAAATGCCAGGAGTGCGGGTGGGGGGGCGAGGGTCAGAGGAGGAACGCCCTCTTCCTGGAAAGCGGCGATCGGCGAGGGAAGGTAGGATGGTTCCGTGGAACGTTCGGAGGCGTGAATCGAGGCGTGAGCCGCATGGGTATCGGACCCCGTGGAACGATATCCGTGGGGTTTCGTGGGGTCAAGCCGAGGAAAGGGATGAGACCGTAGAAAGGTGCCCGGTTTGTCAGACACCGGCACCGGCACCAGCGGTCGAGTGCCGTCGGAGTGGGTACGTGCGGCGAGAGGCCGGTGAACCCCGAGAGTGTAGATAGGTTCCCGACAAAGTTCTCCGTCTCCCCATGCAGGAGAAAAGGTACGTTTACTTTCATCACCATCATCACTCACTAATTCTTGCAAAGGCTCGTCCGGTGTCCTCCATCTTGTTCTCCCAACTGCTCACTTTGTTTTAAGGTTTTAAGTGTCCATAATTCTTCGTCGTCGTGGCTAACATTGCCCATTTTACTTCCTTTGTCCAAGTTCCCTCCTAAGATCTACCTCTTATTTTTCTTCCCCAATTGTCTTAAGGGAGTTGTCGTGGTTCCAAATGATACCTATGAGTTTCTAACCCTCTCTTTTCAAGTAATCTAATTCTGTAACAAAGTGAAGTCAAAAGGATATAATATTTCAGGGAACACCGTGTCTATAAAGTGATCTCGAGTTAAAAAGCTTAAAGATTCACATGAATTAAAGAATTTAAGAAGGTGGAAGGAATAAATGTGTTAATATACTGCTCGGGGTAACGAACATTTTCCTTTAATAATTAATGGTGGGAAAACCTTATTCTTGCGCTACAAGAATTGTAGACTTGTAATTAGGCCTTTGTAATTAGGAATGCAAAATAAATGATTTTCCAATGGCCCCTAAAGTTATGCCGGCGGGAGTAATAATTGCTCCTTGTAGGGTGACCCATGCGACATAGGTCGAAGGTTAGGAGCCAGAAGAAAGTTAGTCCACGCAGTGCCTGTTCCTCAGTGAGGCGGCTGGAAAGGCGTCTGACCCCAGTGCGGCGACCATTGAGTGATGGTGTCACGATAAAAACAATATTGAGGGAGGCAACGGAAAAACCACTGCAATAATTATTCCCAAGATATCTATGACGGTCACAATAAAGAATATGAGTCCTGGAAACTGCGGTGCTCGGCCCAAGCGGCCGTGTGTCGTGACCGGCAGCAGGGGAGACAAGGCTTCCGTGGTCGTCATCCTACACAACCCTTGCAGGGGAAAACCAAAAGCAGCAGGACAGGAGGCGCAGAAAAAAAGACGTAATTAATTACAATAAGAACATTGAATATTAGAATAATGTTGCAGACAGGAAAATTAGAGAATATTAAGCGAGAAATGTAAAGAAGGAATGTAGATATTTTAGGTCTATGCGAGGTGAGATGGAAGGATCGTGGGGATTACTGGAGTGATAATTATAGAATAATAAACAGCGGCGGAGACGAGAGCCAAGGAAATGTTGTCATAATGTTAAATTAAGAGATAGGAAGAAGCGTAGTCAACATTGTCAACAAAAGACAGCTAAAATATTACTCGTAGAGATTAAAGCAGAACCGACGAACTTAGTCATAGTTCATGAAAACATGCCACCGAGCAATCATAAGGAGGAAGAAGTATATAGGATGTACGTTGAGTTAGAGGATATAATCAAGTGTGTTCCTGCAGGGAAACATTTGATAGGAAGTGATGGTGATACGTTGGGGGACTACGGTTTAGGCAGAAGGAATGACCGCGGGGAGAAAGCAATTGAATTCTGCAGGAGACAGGGGTTAGTCCTCACCAACACATGGTTTGACTCCACAAAAGGCGTAGGTATACTTATAAAATGCCAGGTGATTCATAAAGGTATCAGGTAGATTATATTCTTGTTAGGCACAGGTTTAGGAACAAATTCCCACAGCTTGAGATGCGAACAATAACCAGAATTCAGTTGTTATGAAATGTAGCGTCCGTTTAAAAAAAAAATAAGGCAGAGGTGGCGGGTTGGCAAATGACATGAAGAAGAATTAAACGGATTTACAAGAAAGGATTATCAGCAGGCTGTAGAGAAAATCATGGAGAACAGTAAAATTCTGAGTACTATCGAAGAAAAATGGGAATGTATCAAGAAAGGGATATCAAAAGCCACAAAACACACGAGAGGAACGATTAACGTGAAAAAGACAAGGAGACCATGGGTCACGGATAAGATGATTACAAAGATGGATTAGAGAAGAAGATGTAAAAATGTAAACACTGAGTTAGGCGAACTGAAGTACAAGGAGTTAAAAATCAGTTAGACGGGCCACAAATAAAGCGAAACAAGTATGGTGGAAAATACAATGCGAGGATATGGAATCTGCAGAGGACAGGTGAAATTTTTGTGCTGTACATCAAGGTTTAATTATTATCGGGAAGTAAGAAGGAAAGTTCTATGTTAACAGTTAAACATAAGTGGGGGGAGATAATAGTTAAAACAAAAAATATGAAAGAGAGATAGAAGGAATATTTAGAAACGCTATATGGTAAAGAAGTGAAAAAATTAGGAAAACAAGGTTAAACTTAGAAAATGCACATAACGTAGAAGAAGATAGCTTAGGTTCAGGCATGCTGCCGGAGCTTTTAATGCTGACTTAAAGGACAATTGGGGTGCTGAATCCAATTATGACACTAGTTTTTTCCTATCAGCTATAGTTTTCAAGATATAGATATGTTGTTACTTACGTAAAAAAATCTTCTACATGATGATATGGGAATATTATATTAATAATAAAACCCACTGAATATAAAGACTTGATTTATTTCTAGGGCTGTTAAATCACCCACAAACACAACAGAATTTTACAATACAATTGAACACAAATACTATTTTTTTTACTGTAATAAAACAAATTGAAAAGAAAAAAATACATAAAAACATCACTCGGAAGCTTCTTTTGCGCGATTTTCTTGAGTGCACTTTGTCAAAACAGTCTCGTTTTAAGCACCAGCAGTAATCTGCCATCATATGGTTATCCCATCTTCCTTGGTAGCGAGCTATCATTGTTTTTATATCCTGGTGAAATCTTTCACCTTGTTCTTCACTTGTGTCTCCTAAATTTCCAAGAAAATTGTCTAAGTGGCTGTGTAGGTAGTGAACTTTTGTGCTCATATTACATCCAAGTGATTTGAAGTTACTGAGCATAATGTTTACCAGCTCAATATAATTTTCACTTTTGTGATTTCCTAGAAAATTTTTATGACCTCAACAAATGACATCCAAATAATTTTTTCAATCTCATTAATTGACTCGACAAAAGCAGGATCCTTTGTAAGTTGTCAGATTTGTGGCCCCTCAAAAATACCAGCTTTAAGTTTTTCAATACTTATATGGGGCATCTTTAGTCTTAAGTAGCCGAAGTATGGTCCATACTTGTCAAGAGCCTTTAAAAATTTCTTCATTAGGCCTAGTTTGATATGTAGAGGCGGTAAGATGATTTTCTCTCTTTCAACTAAAGATTCAGCAATGATGTTTTCTTTCCCAACAACCAAGTTTTCTCTCTTAGGCCACTCCTCCTTAATCCAGTGGTTTTGTCTGTCCCTGATATCCCAGAGGCACAAGAAACAAGGATATTTTGTGTAGCCACTTTGCTGCCCAAGAAGAAAGTTCACCATTTTTAAATTTACACAAATCACCCAGCGATGTTCCTGGTATTTTATCTTCTGTAAGACCAATGCTATTGTATCGTATTCTTTTTCCATTTTAGTTGAATGAGAGATTGGTATTGCGCCAAACCTGTTACCATTTTGAAGAAGTACACATTTTAAACTACGCTTGGAGCTATCAATAAACAAACGCCAATCACTAGCATCATATTGTTATAGTAGTCCCATTTTTTCCAAAAGACCCTTAACGTCTAAACAAAATATAAGATTGTCTTCTTGAGTAAAGAAGGGTAGCATATCCTTTTCCCTTGTGCGATAAAAACTTATTTTTGTACCGGGTTGCAGTAAATTCTTTTCTTGCAGTCTTGATGCTAGTAGTTCGGATGCTTCCTTCGATAAATTCAGTTCTCTAGCAAGATCGCTTAGTTCATCTTGATTAAATAGTTGAGAAATTGATGATACCCCTCGTAGTCACTGCCACTATCGTCAATAGAATGAGAAATGTTTTCAAATAACTCAAATTCTTCCTTAGATATATCTGGTAACGTCTGAAATATTGGGATCGGTATTTCTTCTGAATGGGGTACCGGGCGTCTGGCTGAAGGCAAATCTGGATATGTCCACTTGTGGCGATTTTTTCGATCAATTCCCGAAACATTTACTATGCAAAAATAACAGTCGTCAATATGGTTCACAGGTTCTCTCCACACCATTGGCACACCAAATTTTAGACTTTTCCTTTGTTCTGTTGTCCATTGCCGCAGATGTTCAGTACATGTTTTACACACAAAATGCGGTGCCCATGTTTTATCTTGGTCACCAAGCTTAACACCAAAATATCCCAAGTATGCACGTTTCACAAAGTCTGTAATATTTTTCCTATTTTCTTTTACCATATATTCCCATGCATACTTATAGATTTATTTAACTTTGAAAATTATTTTCCGGAATATATCAAATATTAAAACAACTAATCGTAAGATGTGCCATGTCTAAAAAAGTAGAGCTGTTAAATAAAAACGGATTTCATACTTGGATTCAGGTCTACAAATATAGTTTAAATCAACAAAAAGATTCCCGGCACCAAAAAAATGTTTTTTGTAGGCCTGTGTTATGGATTAATATTAGAGTATACCCTAGATAATACAGATAAGTATGGATATACTATATGATATTATTAGGTAATCTAGCGGTTAAGGTAGGTTTTTGAATGGACTCAACTATCAAATACCTATTTTGTAACTCCAAACAAAACAAAACCCCATCCAGGGACCTACTCTACATGAGGTCTCTCTTCATCTCCACGTACTTCTTTCCTCTCTTCATCTTGTCCAACATCCCAACCCTACCCCTGCCCTTTCCCCATTCTCCCCTCTATTACCTCTTCAACATCCCACTGCCGCCCAATACACCTTTCATCTATTTTTCCTGCCTCCATAGGATTTCTCCCAACAAACCCCTCTCCTCACCCACCATCTCCAGTACTTCCTCATTTGTTTTCCTTTCGGTCCATTTAACCTTCTCCATTCTTCTCCACACTCACATTTCAAAAGCCTCCAATCTACACCTATCCTTCTGCTTCAGCGACCACTTTGCGGCGCCGTTCATAGCTACGCTCCATATCAGATTTTTTACGGGTCTTTTCTTAAACTCCATACTCAACGCCCCGGTTATCAACTCTCTCCTCTTTGAGAGAGCCTCTTTGCCTTGCGAAATTCTGCTCCTTACGTCCCTACTACTTTGACCGTGTTGGTCCAAATACTTCTGAGATACGTAAACTGTTCCACCTGTTCTATTTTTCCCCCCATTTTTTAATGTTCAGCTTAGCCTTTTTCTTTCTGGAGAATCGCATAACCGTTGTTTTATTAATGTTGATTCTCATCCCAAAAATAATCGCACTGAACCTCCAATTCACTCAGCAATACTTGCAACCCCTTGGCTGACTGAGCAACTAATGCATGGTCATCACCAAACCTAACCGATTTTACGAATTCCCCTCCGACTTTCATTCCTACCTCCAGTTCTTCCCATGCCTCTTTAATCATTTCCTCCACATATACGTTGAACAGCACCGATGACAATGGGCACCCCTACATTACCCCTCTTCCTAACACTGCCCATTCGGACTCTCCGTTCCTCACTTGCACCTGATCAGTCTACGACATGTACAAGTTAATGATCTCCTGTCCCTCTAACCCATTCCTATTTTCTGCAATATAAGCATTAGTTTTTCCCAATTCCCTCTGTCAAACGCTTTTTCTAAATCTACGAAACAAGCAAATGCTTCCTGATTGTATTCTACATTCCTCTCGATTAGCGATCTCATTACTGCAATGGCATCACGTATACCTCTCCCCTTCCTTAACCTAAACTGATCATCCCCTAAGTAATCATTTGCCTTACTCTCTATCCTGTTGTTGATGATCCCGAGAATAACTCTAGCTGCGTGGGATATCAAAGTTATTGTTCTGTAATCGTCACATGATGTAGCCTATACCTTTTTCGGCATAGGAACTGACACTTATCTCACAAAATCTTCCGGCCAGAATCCTTCCTTATAGATACTACGAATCATTTCATATTTATTTATTCGATGATATTCGTTGTGATTGGGCAAATGTCCTGGTGGCATCGGTCAAGTTTGGTCAGCTGCCACTAATGACATCTGCATCTATATAATGCATAATCTTACAATACCTAATAATAATATCTTAAATTACGTGGACATACAAGCATCACTAGAAGAACAGATAGGTAAAGCTCTTGTATAAAATTACACTTAAAGGATTACCAACTACATTATTTCATTTACTATCATCTGCGGGCTAGATTTACACCATTTGAGAACATACTACGCGCCGTCCTTCGCCATACTCCGTCTATAATCACGTACTCTTCAATTTCATATACCGTTCAAAATCGCGTCCCGTTAAAACTTCATTCACTTTTGAAATACAACTTGTAATGCCGCTCACATAGCATACAAAGAATATTTTAGGAGTTAAAATTGTATAAAAATCACTGATCAATGGTTTATTACCCAGTGGCTGCTTTGCACCTCTTCCTAAAACTCCTAAAATTGAATGTAAAGGGCTCAAACAAACCTCCAGGCAGCTGGTTCCATTCAACAATAGTTCTTTTTAAAAAAGAGTATTTTTGTTATTTGTTTTTTGCGTTCTTATATTTATTTTAAAACTGTGGTCGTTTTTTCCCGAAAAAATTGGTTTTTCTATCTCTTTTCATAAATCTTTCCACGCTTCGCATTTTTTACAAAATTTTGTGCATCGCGCTTAACCTACTTCTTTTTCTTCTATTTTTTAAATTTTCCATTTCAATACATCCAACATATCCGTGATACTCTCTACTCTTTTATACTTTCCGAGTACATCTTTTGCTGCCTTTCTTTGCAATTTTTCTATCTTTTTAATATGTCCCTCCTCATATGAATCCCATACAATGAACGAGTATTCTAGGATAGGTCTAACCAGTACCTTACATACTTTTTTCTTTAGTGGCTACGCGACTTCCTTTTAAGTTTCGCATTACCCAATTAATTACTTTAAATGTTTCCCGCGACACATTATCTATTTGGACTCCCCATCCAAGATCCCCAGTTAAGTAAATGCCTAAATATTTGCAATGATTGCTAGATGGAATTTTTTCCTCAAAGAGGGTGTAAATGTTATTTTATGCATTCTTTTTATTTGAAAAGTGTATATGCTTACTCTTACTGACATTAATGCCCATTATTATTATCTGTAACCCAGTCACCTAGGCGATTGATGTCATTTTGTAGTATTACTCGGTCATTTACATGCTCTACCCGTCTGCATATAAAATAATCATCAGAAAAGGGTCTTATTTGGGAATTTATATTGTTTGGTAGATCAATAACATAAATCAGAAAGAGCAACGGCCCCAGAACACTGCCCTGTGGGTTCCATATAATCTGCGATAACGTTCGCCTCTTTTGAAAATATATCCCCTATTTTTACTTTTTGAGTTCTGCCTGTAAGAAAATTTTGTATCCATTGTTTTACCCTCTAATCTAATGGTAACGACACCAACTTAAACAAAAATTTATCGTGAGGAACTCGGTCGAAAGATGCCGAAAAATCAATTATTACTGCATCAACGTTCTTTCCTTCATCTATTGCATCGCCGATATATTGGATTAATCCCAACAGCTGCGTTTCACACGAGTATCCCGTTCTAAACCCATGTTGGTGTTTGAATAATCATGTATCCCTTGCCCACTACTATATTCCCGAATATAGTCAGCGATTTTTTTCCGTAAATTTGCAAACAACTTATGTTAAGCTTACCGGTCTATAATTGTTGGATATTACTTTGTCCCCTTTTATGTAAATTGGGGTAATGTTTGCTTTTTTCCAATCATTAGGCAGGCATCATTGTTTAAAGTTACTTTTAATAGATGACTCAAGTACAGAGCTATTGCGGTATCACCCAACTTCAGAATGTCAATCTATTATTTTCCGGTTCGACTGATTTACTCTTCCTCATCTTCCTTTTTTTTCATATCATTCCTCCACTATAATAGCATTTGTCGAGGGAAGTGAGCTGTTTTTTGCTGTTACCCTGATAATGTTCTCTGCCGTTTCGAGCTATTCAGGCAAGCCTTATTTTCCTTTTTGTTTTTTATTTCCCGAAAAACATCCGTAAAGCAGGAGTTGAAAATATTTGCTATTTCTACAGTGTCGGTTATAATGTCATTATCCTTAGTTTTTAAAATGCTCACACGTTCCCAGAGTCATCTTCCCACATTTTCTTAAACATTTCAATAATTCAACAGGAATGTTGTCAACCCCCACAGGCTTATTTGCTTTCATCTCCCTTAATGCCCTTTCTATTTCATCGTCGAGTATGCCTGGACCTAAACTAGCTTCGTCTACATCATGTTCCTTTTCTATGTCTAACCTTGCCGGCCTTAGTTCTTTACTTTCAGTTCGTTCTTTTTCAGTGTTTCTATATATTCCTTCCATCTCTCTTGGATTTTTCCTGGTTCAACTAATATCTTACCCCGCTTATCTTTAACTGTTAGCACAGATCTTGCCTTCTTACTTCCCGATAATAACTTAACCTTGCTGTATACAGCACCAATTTCACCCTTCTTCTGTAAATTTTCCATAACCTTGCATTGCGTTTTCCACCATTCTTCTTTTGCTTTATTTGTGGCCCTTCTCAATTTATTGTTTAACTCTTTGTACTTCATTTTGCCTAACTCTGTGTTTACATACTTCCATCCCCTCTCTCATCCATCATTGCAATCATCTCATCTATGACCCATGGTTTCCTTATCCTTTTACCGTTAACGGTTCCTATAGTGTCTTTTTCGGCTTTCGATATCACTTTCTTGATACATTCCTATATTTCGTCAATAGTACTCAGCTCTTTACCGTCATCCATGATTTTTTTTACAGCCTGCTGATACTCCTTCTTTGTCAATCCAGTTGATGCTTCAACATTCCATTTCCTAACCCGCCGTCCCTGTCTTATCTTTTTAAAACGGACAGTACATTTCATAACAGCTAAATTATGGTCCGAGTCCGCATACGCTCCTGGAAAACTGTGCGAATGGGCTCATTAAAATGGATATAATCAAATATATTTATAAAAAAATAATTTTAGAACTGCGTTATCTCTCTTTGGGACTAACTTGGTTTGCCATTGGATGATAGTTTTCTCTATCAATTAGTAGTGTTAGGAATGGAAATGTTTCACATTTAATTTTTATTGTCCATTAGATTTTATGTAATGATCTATTCCAATTGTGCAGAGAGGAAATGGATTTAAATAAATGAAAGCTACTAATTATTTTTGTAATACGATGTACACGTAATTGTACTATTAATCCACATTTTTTATGAGAATTTATAATTCAATGTCTTTCAAGTTTGTTTTATGAACATTGTTAGAGAACAACAACACCGATATAAATTAATGGAAAAAAGAAAAGAAAGGGAAATCAATGACTGATATGAAGAGGTAAATTTTCAAAAAATAATCCAATACGTTATATCACAGCTATTGGCGTAACTTACTAAAATGAGGTCGGCATGATTCATATAAATAGCCATCAAATTAAGGCCAACATTCAATTCATTAATATAGTTTTTTAAATTTTAATTCAGGTAAGCGGTTTAATCTATGATAAATTGACACTTTGACAGACAATTCAAAGCTATGCATATGGAAAGAATTTTTACTCCCTTTTTATAGAGTGATAACTTCTGTATATCTCGGCGATAAAATCTTTTCAACTGTAGACTTGGGACGGTAAATGGGCATAGAACGCTTGCGTAAGCAAATGTTACCACCAACGTACAAAAAAAACACTTCCAGCAACTTTGAACCTGCAAGTGAAAAGGATTCCCACGAGTACGGTCGTGGATATATGGTCTACCTATGTTACGGCCAAACTCACTCCTCGGAACCAATACACTCGGCACGCTTTAAAAGCATCATCATTGCTTGCGCAGCAGAAGAGAGGATCCCCGTGTAAGTTAAGGTCCTCCAGTAATTGGTAAACTTTCTTTGCAGAGCATAATTTTGAGCGAAATAAGAGAAAATTCGAATCCAATTCCACGGCAAACAGAAGGAGAATCATACCTTGGGGGCAAACGGGCAAGGATTAAGGGCGTAGAGGGTACGAAGCATCCAAGGGACGAGGACGGAGTGATATGTGTATATATATATATATATATATATATATATGTATATATATATATATATATATATATATATATATAATAGATAAGGCGTAGAGTAAGCGGGGGAGAAGTTAGCAAGGGGAGATGCCCTGAGGGGTGTAGGGGGAAGGCTAGGAACCCTGGGGAGGGGGGTCCTGTGTGAAGGAAATCAGACGAAAAATTGGTTAGGTAGAGTCCTGGACGCTTGCTGCGAGGGATAACTCTTTTTAGGGTTTTGAAAGTTTAGAGATAAAAAAATGGGCCTAGCTGGCAGGAGATTTTGTAAAATTGAAAAGAACGATTTCTGTGATCACAGAAAATAATCAATTTGTCGATACTGAAACACAAACAAGCAAGATTAAGTACCTAAGCTCAACTCAATGCTCACATTTCCAAATATGATTATGGAAAAAAGTGGGGATCTTAAGCGGAAGAGCTTACATAACGTGCAAATTTTTAAGGCAATGAGTATTCATAATTCCAAAATATTTGAAAGAACTTCCATCCTCATTTCTAAAAGTACAGAATTTTTCTTTCGAAAAATAGATGCACAACTTGATGTATTTTGCATAATGAACAACGATTACTGCGCTAGATACTAGAAGATAGGGAGTAATATTTTTCCTATTGAGCCATCGCTTCAAACTCGAAAATTATCTTCTTTCTAGCCAACTTCTTATCCAATTGCACTCGAACATTCCTTTGCAGCTCGCTCCGAATCTTGGAAAAAGTTAAATATTCTCACGGAATCTATGGCCAAGGAATAACCTCATGCCCCACAAAATTTCCAATTTGAAACATCTGTGGGCTCTAGATGAGCAGTAAGCAGTAGCTGCAACCATCAGCTTAAGGAACTTGTTTACTTTTTGAAAAAGTTTCTTTCGAAACCTGCTAGTCCCTTCATTCGGTCGTCCAACCGTCCAAATAGGCTCGTAATGAAAAACTCGACGGGGACAATCAGGAGATGGGCAAGAGGGAGGGAAGATGGTTAGGAGAGTGGGGGAGATCAACGGACTATTGGAGCTGTTTGAGATGTGACTAAGAATGAATAGGACGTGGGTAGGGGGAGACGGGGAGGGAAGTGGTCGCGGAGGAAAGAGGGAAGTGGCCTATTATGCGCCACGATTGAAAAGGAGGTGCAAGAGAGGGCCTAGGAGAGGAACGGAGATAGTTGGGATTGGAAAATGTCTCTGGAACCCCGTGCACGGGAGTTGGATGTGGGTAGTGAGTGGGAAGAGCGCAGTGGGATAGGGAGGTTAGGTGGAAAAGGGTTTGGGGAGGGGGCGGCCGGTTTGACGGAGGGGGTCGCGGACGTACCCCCGGGGACAGAAAGCGGGAAGAGCGAGCGAGGAGGGGTACGGCGGAATGGAGGCGGTCGCCTGGTCCAAGCGAGAGCGAAGGGCACGTAAGTGGGCGAAGGGAGCAAAATTCTCTCCAACCACTCGTTAAATTGGCAACGCCCTTCTATTCCCGTCTCTTCCTTTTTCTCTTCATCCCCCTCCTTTCGCCTTCTCCACCTCCACACCCCCAGGCCCAATTCTCTTTCCCCACCTTTCCCTCCCCTGACTACTTTTGGTCCAACTTCTCTCCTGGACCCTCGCTCTCTGCACCCCCCCCAACACCCCTCCTCCTCCACGGTTCCTGACGAAACCATACTCAAACCCCTTCAACGACCCCGTATGCGCGCGCGCACACACACACACACACAAACGCCCTCCCCGTTGACCACCCCACATCTTACCTCATCGTAGATCGTTCCTGCTCTACCAACTTCCTCACTTTTCCTCAACAAGCTTTCTCTCCTTCCCTACCCAGCCAACTACCTTCTCTCCAGCTCCCCTTCTTCCGTCTTCTTCTAAAATCCCTCACCCGAAATCTCACCTTAACTCCCTCACCTTTTCTATTCCTCTCTTTCACTTCTTCTCTTTCTTCTTCCGGGAATTACCCGACCACCTGGTTGGTTCTCTTTCTTCAAGTGTCAATAGGCGCTTTATCCATCAAACCCTATTCCTTATAATTTAGTTTTTGATACTTAAAAATGCTAACAATTCATGCATTTCCTGTGCCAATGCCTCTTTGCATTTTCGAAATTATTGGATAAAATATCAAATAAATTCCATTTATACTGTCCTTTGCACTGCTCAAATTTACATTTTTCCCGTTTTCCTTGGAATTACAAATACTCATTAAGCATCATATTATTAAAGGAACGGTAGGCAACAGTCCTTAGACCACGGAAAGCGAGGTACATATGACCAAAATGGGAAGGTGACTATATTTAAAGGCTAAGTTGGATGTTCTTCCTCGAATATTATTGATCAGTGTAGAAACAGCTGTTGACTAGCAATAGCATCAAAACACCCTTCGCGACCATACGATTTAATAGCTGGAATCGAATCGACCTCCCTCTCACAGTAGTCACCCGAACGATCTATCGTACGTAAAGTTAGGTAATTAAGAAGTTTCTTGCTGCTCATTTCAAATGTCAACAACATATATCGTCACAAGCCAACATATAGAATGGCATTAAATGTGTTTAGCCAAGCTAATATATGGGTGGAAGTGAATAATATGGAGCTAGTAGTAAACCTGACCTCAACTGCTTTAATTAGGAATTTTTGAAGAACTTAATAGCTAACGGGGGTGTTGTTCTTTGCCTGGATTTATTTTTTTGCCTGCATGAAGATTATACTTCTGAGATGTTTTCAATTGTGATAAAATAAATCACTTATTTAATTTCTTTTTATGGCGAAGGAAATTTTTTAGAGAGAACTGAAGCTTGAAAAATGGTTTTCGATATTTTTCCAAAATTTTAATTTTTTCAACCTAAATCACCTGAGATTTTTTTTATTACTAATTTAATATTACTATTCTTATGTTTAAAAATTAGCCGAGATAAAACCATATTAAAAAAAATAATTGGCATAATTATGTTCGTTCATCAAGCAATACATGAAGAGTTCAATTATACCACTTATTTCCTCAATATAGTTCATGATAGATTCATAAAACCGCACTCCGACTGAATTCCCAATGCTTCATGCAACATTGCTCATGATGCTTTACGTGTTTAAATATCGATTATATCCCACATAATTTACTTGTTTTCATTTATTCGACTGAATAAGTGGACAAATTGACTGCAGTGTCAACTCCGCAATCCCAATTTTGCCCTACGTCCGTGAAAAGCGGAAATCCAAACTCGGAACCTTGCCCTGCCTACTTTGCTTCCTTCCTGGTCTCTCCTCTTCCTACTCCCCGGACCGCCACACTTCTTCACACTTTCAGGCACTCTCACTTCCTGTCCACGTTCCACGATCCCTCTCCAAAGCTCCACCCTTTGATCTACGTCACGGAACTCACCCCGCACACCCCTCTCTGAATGCCTCCCCTCCTCCTCTCACCTTCACCATCTTTCCCCTCTCTACGGAGCTTATCCCTACCACGCTGCCTCTCCGACCCCTTCCTCCTTAGGTAGAGAGCCTTTCCTTCTTTCATCCCCCTCAGCCTTTCTCCCCTACCTTCCTCATTCGCCCACGTTCATCGGTGTAGGCCACTTCCGCTTCCTCTCTCTCCTTCTCTCCGCCTAACCCAGTTCGTCCTTGCATATTTCCGCCGCCCGTCCTGCCCCTCACCCCGATATCTCTGCATCGTCCCCTCCGACAACTCTCCTCTCAACTCTCACAGTAACATGACTCTTTTTTTCAAAATCTATTTCCAGATTCTCTCTTTTATTCTACTAATGGGTTACTATAAAGCAACACAAAATAGAAGAGCGGAATGATTCACACATCTCTCTTACGGTACTTCTTTCAAAAAGGTCGAATTCTCTGCGAAAACCTTTAACTTTATCCGTTTCGAACCTTTCGATGCTAAATTTCCCATTTTGGTCCACTCAAAGCTTAAAAAAAGGAACAAAGAGTTTAATGAGTAGGTTAAGGGGAGAGGAAGAGAAACTGGTATTCATTTCAGCAAATAAAATAATTTAATTTGACATTTTATGTTGTTTTTCGACTTTTTTAGAGAAAAAAGGAAACCGTTGCATCGACAGATGTAATGAAAAGGAATGAAAATAGAGTAAAAATATGATTTTTCTCAAAACAGATGGTGATATGGTTACAAAGTTTTCCTCGAGTGATAATTGAGTAGTTGTTTTTCAGTCTTAAGAATAAAATAATCAATAATGTGTAACTTCTCAAGCGAGGCTTAAACGTTATTGAATTAGGTACAAATGAATGAAATACAAAATGTTGTTACCTTTAAGAAATACGGATAGGAAAACATAACTCACGATGTGGTGAGAAGGACTTTCTTCAGGCATCTATGCAAAGTGTTTCGAATATTGTACTTTGAGTAAATAAGTAAAATGATTGCACAAATACGGTAAATGCGCGATTATTCGGAAAATATTACGAGTGCCATCAATTTTCGTCAGAAGTTTCTAGCACACGAGTTCTTTGAATTGTATTCTATGAATCTATTTTGTCGTTCAAGGCTAAAGATTAGCTCAATTTAACTGACAATACATAAATTATAACATTATATTTTAATGATAAATTATTTCTGGACTTAGAAATGAGGTCATAGCGGTGACAAACTCGAAATACCTGTTAGTATAACGTAATAAAGTAAAAAATTATAATATAATACTCGAATACTATATTTCTATTTAATATATTTTTATTAATTATCAATGAGTGACCTTGTCTTCCGTTGTTGTAAAAAATTCCCCGAATCAAAGTAATAGTTATTAGGAGAGGCAATCGACGGCCTAGACCATTCGCGTCCTTAGGTTTGTAAATTCCTAATTTTATGGTTTTCACGGAATCGGAAAATGGTGGAGAGAGATCCGGCGTCATAAATAGAGTATTCTTGAAGAAAGATTTGGAGGAATCCATAGTTTAACGGACGGCGCCCTCCACTAGAAATTCTGTTAACGGAGCACCAGAAATAGGGATCTTGATGCCTCTGAAAAATTCCATCACCACCGGGATTTGAATCCGCACCCTTAGGGTGCCAGTACACAAGCCAGCACACCAATCCCGTCCGCAAAGATGTGATTATTTATAAATATTTAGAATGAATTTCATTACATTTAATTGTAAGCACATAAAATAGATAGCGCATTATAAATATGAAAAAAATGCATATAACCAGGCGACTAATATTTTACTCACAAACGTCAAGTTTAATAAGTGCTCAGATACCTTTTCCAGGTCCTACCTGATTATCTTCAATTATTCCTGTGCACTCAAGCTAAACTATACTTAAAAATTCTGGTGAACTTCAAGGGAAAATAAAACTGTTCGGATGGGTAGATATACGACGTGTGTTCAAAATAAACCAACGAGAATTTTTTTTCATTTCGCGAGCTTGGAGTGTCCGATTGTCAAACTTTTTTTATGTTGGTATACATGCCCCTGAAGTATGATAAAACTTTTAGCTGTTTTCATTGTGGAATTTGTCTGTGGAATCCACTAAGGTTAGACGTGTTTTATGAGCTCGGTGATTTTCGTTTGGAGAAAGAAATGGATCAAAGAATTTGTATCATATTTTGCGTAAAAAATGAAACTAAGTGTAACAATGTGTGTGAAATGGTAACAAAGGCCTATGATGAGTCTGCTATTAGTTAATCAAGAGTTTTACCAGTGGCATAAGTGTTTCCAAGAAGGCCGTATAGACCTTGAAGATGACGAACGCCCTGGACGCCCCAGAATATTAACAATCGATGAAAACTTGAAAAAAGTGAAAGAAATGTTAATGAACGATCGTCGGATCACAATCAGAGGTTATATTGGCATATCGATTGGATCATGCCATAACATTTTTTCAAAATTTTTTGGGTATGAAACGCGTGGTAGCAAAATTCGTTCCAAAATTGTTGAATTTTGAACAAAAACAGCGGCGAATGGAAGTTGCTCAGGAGTCACTAAATGAAGGAAACGACGATGCATAATTACTGACACGTATTATAACAGGTGACGAAACATAGGTTTATGAATATGACGATGAAACTAAGGCTCAATCATTCCAGTGAAGGCATTCTGGATCGCCAAGACCGAAAAGGGCTCGATAAGTGCGGTCGAACCTGAAGGTAATGCTCACTGTGCTCTTCGAATTTAATAGCTAAGTGCATCATGAATTCCTGCCGCCAGGTTAAAACGGTCAACAAGAAGTACTAGCTACAAGTTCAACGCCTTTGCGTGAAGCCATCCGAAAAAAACGCCCGGATCTGTGGCAAAACAATTCATGGCTTTTGCACCTCGATAATGCACCAGCTCACACTTCATTGCTTGTTCATGAATTTTTGGCCAAAAACAATACCGTAACGATGCCCCACCCTCCTTATTCGTCATATATGGCTCCGTGTGTCTCTGTACTATTTTCAAAATGTAAGTGACCCTTTAAGGACCGTCATTTTACAGCCGAAGGTGACATTAAAATCGCATCGCTCGAAGAACTAAAGGCTATCTCAAAGATCGAGTTCGAGAAGTGTTTCTGGGATTGGAAGAAGCGCTGGCACATATCCATAATCTCTAGTGGGAACTATTTTGAAGTGACAACATCAATGTATTAGAATAAATAAATATTATTGCCCGAAAAATTAAAATTGTCAATATTTTTTAACACACCTTGTATGTTAAATCTTTGAAAGCAGTTGTCTGACTAAATATACATCTTCTAGACAAGAATTACTCAAAAATGGACTGACCATAAAACAAAAGAGTTCCTATTGTCAAATGGCGATTGTTTTACATTTTAAAAAGTAGAGATAAAAGGAAAATACATTTGCTCTTAATGGGTTAAATACTTTTAGAAAAAAATACTTTTGAACATTTATAACATAGGGATGCAGAGAAAAACAATAATTTCGAATGATTAAAATAATTATTATTCTAAAGTACATGAGAGTGTATTGAAGACAGAAGAGTAATTACTGCTTGTATAAATAAATTTTGTTTTAGATAAATATGAAAAAGCAGTAAAACCGCAAGGTTAAAGGAAACGAGCGAATAAATTTATGATCTCACCCATTTTTATAGAAGCCATAATTGAGAATTGATTGAAATTAGAGGAAATTCATCAGGAGAGGGCATTCAAAAAATTGGAATGGTTTATTTTTCGAACGATAAAGCTCTTGTGGCAAAAGGAAACTGGAGGAAAATGCTTTGCTAATTTAGGAAATGAAAAGGTTCCACCAGAATATGAACGAGTAAACAAGAAGAAAGAAATCGGAGTAGATGAGAAGAAACAAAGCAGTACATTTGAGAAGTAGATACGTCCACTGTGAATAATTATGCAAGGACATAACAGAAAAATCTGGATAAAGAAAGCATTCTACCAGAATGAAAGCCTACCGACATACGAAAACGCAAACCTGGTAACAAGGAAGCGGAAGGAAGATTGGAAGTATGGGATCCACTGCTTAGTAAAGGAATGATGTAAATAAGATGGATGAACTTGTGAACATTAATTTCTTAATGGACTTATTTTTTCTCAAACAGGGAGAAGAAATAAACCCATAAAACTCTGAAAAGGGGTTTGAGAAACATTATTGGAGACACAGTTTAATACGCGTTGCTCTGATAATAACAATCGTCGAACAAAAAAATGAAATAGACTACAGAGGAAGAGGATTCCACATGGGAGTGATTAAAATATTAACGACAGGCGTCAAACGTGAGAGTAGTAGTGAGATGATAAGTTTAACCTATAGAATGAAACCGTGGGGATATGTGTCAAAGCAGTCCTTGAAATTTTGGTCAATGAGGATGACCACGTGTAATCAAAATTTTCCGAAGGAATGTAAGTTATACATAAGTGATGACCAATTTTGTCTTTTAAAAGTTGTAAAAATCAAAAAGAGAATGGAATGATTCAATGACAGGAGACTCCATTGCAAAATAATGCGGCCCAGTCCGGTGTAAAATTCAGTATTATTATGACTCATTGGAATATTTGATGCAGAAAGATTGCTAAGTAATTAACGTAATTAATGAAAAAAATGTATTATTTTTAACTTGTTTATTTTTCCGCGGTCCATTGTGTATTTATTAGTATATTCTTAAAAGCATCTATGCAAAAATGATATGGATAGCTAAATTTATTCACCATAAAATAAAAATAAAATAAGTATGGCTCATTTCGCACACAGATTAACAAACTGCTTCAATTTTGCTTTTGTAATAAGTGGATCTATGACTTGAAAATTGGAAATTTTTTTTAAAAAATAGCAAAGTATTCTATTTTACTAGCTTACCATTTCGCTTTGGTCCGTGAGAGCCAGAGTGATACTGAATTCGCGAAAAAACCTACACGCAATGCATAAATAAACTGGCCGTTTGTTCTTTATTTAAATCACTGATTATTAATTAGGGCATTATTCGGTAGGTAGTGTGAAATTCATTAGCTTTGTCTGACTTTTATTCTTGTGTTCGGATCCAGTGCATTCGCGAAATTATTTAGGGTAATTATTTTATAAATGTCGAAGATTAATTTGGGCAATCGACGCATCTTAAAAACGAGGTAATTATGTCATTTAAAATATTTATTTATTCATTGCCAAAAATTTTTCATTTTATGACAATGACAAATTCGTCAACGTTAATTACAGTTTTTCCCTTGAGAAAGGGTACTCATGGGAATTTCGATGTATTTGATGTCAAAATATGTTTGTGGTTACATTAAATTAATACCGAGAAGGTCACTTGTAATTGCATACTTTTATTGCACCTTGTTAAAAATTGATAATTTAAAAAAAATAAATATCAGTCCTAACTGATATTTATTAAAGAAATTCATGTTAACCTCTATCATCGATCAACCTTTGGTTTAATTTAACATGGATATATTTCCAAGAAAGATGTAATAATGGCATGCAAAGGTTATATTTCTGGCATTACGTTATCGACCACCCTTATTCGGTAGTTCATTCATGATATTTAACAGAAAAATGCATAATTATTTCAATTTGAAACTTTCTCGTTTTAACATCACCGTCAATTGAATTCAAACAAGTAATTGAAGCGATTTACATTTCAATTAAGGATACGGAAAGATATTTTCTCAGAAGTTTCTCAATGAAGCGTTGGTAATTTTTTAATTGTTTCTTTCAAAAATGTTTACCTCCTATTTCTTTAACATCCATTATTAGCAAAATATTTCAACGTTAACATGGAATTAGAATAATTGTATATGAAAACCCTTGTAACTCTTATTAAAATGTTTTACATTGGATTTAGGTTTTCTAAATTTTGTGTCTCATTGATTTATTTGGTGACACAGAAAATGAAAAATAGTTTTCCTTTGAAATGAAAAAAAGAGATGCACCCATCCATATCTACCGATGGGTAATACCGCCATCGATTTACTTGAATATGACAATAATGACATTTATTCTGCTTGCGATGAGAAATGGGCTAACGGGTTTCCACGTTTATTAAAAAAGATCTTTTGACATGGTATTATTATAGCAACCACTATCTTTGAGAAAAGGGGGAAGATTGTCGAACCAAACCTCTCTACATTGAAAGAATAGATCCAACTCTAACAAGATTTAAGAACTTGGAAAAAGTTATAAGTATCCTTTTTTACCTCTTACTTCAATATTCATTATTAAAGGTGAATAATAATAAGATACCTCTTGCATTCATACATTAAAAGTGTAGTAATCATTTTATAACTGACAGGAAGGGCATGATTAAATCACCAGCCTGCTTATCGGATATTGCCAAGTTCAAAGGTATGTTATATTTTCTGCACATCTCGCCAAAAATAAGAAAAATACAGTACTTTGAAAACATTACAAGAGAAAGGGATGCAAATCTTTCTTGAAAGTTCTGTGTCTATTCATTGAATGGCGTAAGGTACGGGGTTACGTTTAACTTCCATTCTTCAAATCAATTTCTGGACGGTTGTCAAGAGCCTGAGCCTGCCGCCACCTAAATAGATACAGTGTGGGCTATATTATATTAATATTATTACTAGATAGTTCGTAGATAGAATGATTGAATCGTGGCTCCTTTTCGTATTTAATGTTTACGCCCAACCACAGTCTTCTACTCGAAAGTCCGTATTGTATGGCGCATTGAAATTCATCCTAGCCGCCGACGGTTTTCCAGAAAATTTTGGCCGTCAGAAATCACAAGTTTGGGATTAGGTCCGTGTGTAAACAGAGAAATAACCCGGATTTAACCCCCGGACCAAAACATAAACGAATGCTGTGCTGCATAACAAGTCAGAGAAAAACACCCAAGATGTGACAATCTGAAATGCTTCTTTTACTAATTTAATAAAAATTATAAAACTAAATAACTTTTTTTTCGTGCAACTATTAATTTCCTTATTGGTGTACATGTCGGATGTGGTATAAATGTCACACATTGAGAGCTGGTGGAAAAACTTGCAAGTATAACCAAATATGTTCAACAAACGAATCCCATGATATCCCATGAACATAACGTTGTAACATTTAATGCTAATCACTACATAACTATACATTGTACTCGATAAGATCGTTTCCCGGATCGAATCGGAGTAGATGGCACGTGCGAGGCAAAACGCATAGTCATTGATTTGACTTTACCACTGATTTGCATACCAATGCATGCTTCGGAATAGTAGACGCACGTCGCACGACGAAGAAAATGTTTTGTGCACCGGGGGGAGTGGTGACGTGCCAAGGGAGCAGCAAACGAGCGCACGTTCGCTATGTGGGGGACGGAGCATGAGGGGGAGATTCACGCGGGGACGATTTGTCCATCCACCCACGCCAATCCCGCCCACCCACCTCCACAATCCAGCTCATGCGCAATTCATTCTACATTTCCCGGAAAACTACAAACCAATGTTTTTCCTCCCTGATTTTGGGGGAGAGGGAGAAGAAAGCAGGTCGGCGGGTGCGGGAGGAACGGGAGAGGAGGAGTGTCCGTGTCAAATAAAAGAGAGGGAGAAAAAGTCCTTGGGGCACGGGGACGTAAATAATGCTCCGGGAACAACTGGAGAGGGCTGTTTTTCGCCGGGCCACGTTCTCACAGTCTCCAGGATAAGCATGATCCCTTAACACTTGCCTTAAATTTCCTCAAAAGAACA